>LPNX010886751.1:35558-72906 GCA_001517045.1 Pseudotsuga menziesii
CACAATACTCAGAATTTTCAGCCAAATGGCCCTGGAAAAACCCACTAGGGGAAAACCAGTCAGAGAGAGAGAGAGTTTTTATTATGCTTCAGGATAAAAATCAGACATTAATTTTTACAGTAAAAAATCCAACTTATCTCAACCCAGAAATTTGACCAGTAGACTATCTCGATTTTCGTGCTTTTGCTGCCTCGATTTCTGTGCAAACCACCTCGATAAACATGCCAAAAATATCAGCAAATTTCAGCCCTCAAAAATTGTGCCAAACTGCTCAGAATCCATGCTGTATGGATAGCAATTAATGATGTTGTATGGCCTCGAAATCTGTGCCTGAAAAGTATAGTCAGCAACCTCAATTTTCGTGCCCAACTTTGCCTCGAATTTTGCGCCCAAACTGTCCTCAAAAATCATGCAGAAACCATACTATACCGTCTGCAATAAAGGCATCATACAGCTCCTCAAAAAACGTGCTTGCAATAAATGAGGTCGTGCCCTCCTCGATTTCTATGCACAATAAATGATGATCGTACTTCATTGTCTCGAAATGTGTGCCTGCAATAAATGAGCCGTACCTTCACCTCGAAACTCGTTCCAACAATTTATCTCCTTGATTTTCGTGCCCACTGAAAATCTCTTCCAGTTTTGTCTTGGAATTCGTGCCCTTCTCTCTTCTTCAACTCTCTCTCATTCACTCACTAGAATGAATTCATCTTTTGCCTTTTGCTTGCTTTTTGCTTCTCAACCCTAGGTAGGTGAAGAGATCTTAATCCAATGGCTAGGAATGAATTAGATCAATGGTGGAAATTAAATGCACACTTTTTATTTCTAAAAAGTTAATTTCCCTCACCCACTTAAATTTATCAAAAAGTGACTTTAAAGATATAAAGTCACATTAAATGCTTTTTAAGTCATTTAATGCAAGTTCACTTCATTTCCCTTCACCAGGTGACTAAAGGCTAAAGTCACCTAGGAGAACACTTCCCTAGGTACAAAACTAACAAATCCCCCCACGGGGATGGAGATCGGGATCTGATGAGCCTACTCAAGTCTTATTTTCTTTTGACAATGATGAGAAAGAAAATGCACTTTGGTCCTCAACTTGGGCTCCAAAGACTTACAACAACATGAAAAATTGAAATTTTTTTGAAAGGGTAGCTCATTGTTAGTCTTCTTTTGCTTCAATTTTTTTATTTTTCGGCAGATCTTCCTCCTCTTTTTTCATAAAACCTGCAAAAACAGCAAGCAAACATTTACTAAACACACCCAAAAACACTTAAAGAGTGTTTGGAAAAAATACAAAAATTTGCCCAAAAAAATTCGAAGTAAAAAAGGGTAAAAACTAGCTAAAAAGTGGCCAAGAAAGTGAGCTAAAAAGTTGTTTTCTCAAGGTCTTTGTTTGCCTCTTGAGGATAGCAAACAAATAGGAGCACTAATTTGCTAGATAAGAATTTTAAATGCACAAAACTCCTTCAACAAGCTTTTTAATTTTCAAAGTTTTAAACTTGCAGGAAAAGGGAAAAGTAACCAGATCTAGGATTTTAAATGTACATTGGAAGCAAACTAGAACTAGAACATTAGATCTACTTTTAATATAAGTTTAGATGATAGATCTAATATGGAAACGTTTGTAACTGAAAGAATTTTTTAAGAAAGTTGTGGATCAAAAGTTGAAGAACCCAAAGTAGAGCAAGAAATAAAGGAGAGAGAGAAAACGCCTCCTTGGTGAGATCAGACGGACAAAGCTTCCTTTTTCAATTTACTGAAGGAAAGGTAGAGCAAATTCGCTCATCAAAACTCTGGCTTTGGCTTCCTGCAAAAGATTCTCAACACTGGCAATGGGGATTAAAAATACTTGTGTAAACCAAAAAAAAGACTACAACAACAATGTAGATCCAAATATGAAATCATACATATACCAATTAGTCTTCTTCGCCTTACAATAAAAGATTAACCTATAAAGAATTACCTTTTATCTTTACTAAAATACCATTTCCTTTCAAAAGCAAGTTGATCCCAAACATATGCAAGCATGAAAACAGATACAATTTATCTCACTATTGTAGAGTAAACTCCATCCAAACATCCATAGATCCCACACAAAAATTGTCTCCAAAGCCTTTTATTAACAATACTCAAGAAATATATTACAATGTATGCAAGCAAAGGTTCAGCCTTCCGATCCTTACAATGGCCAAATCGCCTTCAATATATAGAAACTCCAGAGAGGGGGGAGGGGAATCACCACTAGGAGCTGAAGTTGAGTGAGATGAGAAATTAGTGGGTTTGGTGGGATGATCTTGAGTTTAACCGGAGTGATACATGGAGGAGCTGCCACCTCAAATGAGGTAGGCGACCTCACTCCACCTACCGAGCCATCTCATCCTCCATCAAATCGCATGCCAACAACCCTCACGCTAATCGCCTCTTGTACGGATTCTATATGACGTGAACTCCAAACAAGAGATATAACATATGGTATATATAACCCATGGTATGTGATGTCATTTTAAAAGATGAGTTACATCACCATCCATTCGCTATTCATAAGTGTGGCACACACTCCAACCATGAAGAAATCGCAAGAGAGGACGTGAAGACAAACCTTGGGTAATTCCCATGGTAAGTAAAACATGCTTTTTAAAGTGACGTCTCACTCTTATAAGAATTTTCCCATATGTGGACCACCATGCCCAATCATCACTTAACCTTTAAAAAATCATTTTTTGACTTTTTTAAATATTTTGACTTATGCCAAAATGATGCACTTTTTGCATTTAAGTGTCATTCTGATGCTCTAATAGCGAAAAAAGACCATAAGTGACCTTCTAAACACCCGGAGTGTATGAAAAGTGGGTCTCGGGGTAAAGAGTATGCTCTAAGTGTGGCAACGAGCATCTCCACGCCAAAATTTGCCTCCGTATCAGGGTTTTATGCCACTTACAAATTTCTTAATTAAAGCATTAAAAAATGGCTTAAAAAACGGAAAAAAAATTATTTTTCTCGAAATTGGATGAAACTCTAGGGGAACCTAGCACATATCCATACGAATCAATACAAATGCCTAGCATGTTTTTAAACACTGACACAAATGATCTAATAACCTCCTAAGGCCTAACCACCAAGACAACTACCCCAGCTTTGGAGGTGTGAGTGAAAAACTCACAGATTATTAGTCGTTTGTTCAACAACCAATAATTACCGAGGGAAAAAACACTTTGGGCTATTCGGCTTGATTCCTAAGTCTAGGAAGGTGAGTCTTTTATAAAAATTGACCATGCTAGCACATTTTTTACAATTTCCCCAAGGGGTTATGAACATGTGTTACAAAAAAAACTTGAACAGACTCCCAGAAAAAATCCTGGCGGACCTATGAACTCTGAAGAACAAACAAGTATACTTGTTCCACTTCGTCGGATCGCTTGAAAAAACCACCAAGTACAACTTAGGTGGTTATAGTGTGATTATTGACAGGCACTCAGATAAGGGCTCTCCCCTTGGAGGTCAAGATTCTCCAAAGAAGTTAAAGATTTGTGACCGAGGTGACATTGGGTCACAAGCCCTTGCTTATGCTTACTAGGTACTAGCCCTGCTAGTTTGCCCAGTAACAGGTAGAATGGGAAAACAAGGCTTAAGGATCAAGGTTAGATGTTATAACATGGTGTCTGGGAAAAAGGGCCCACTATAATACTTTTTGGTAGTGGTGGAGGGATGCACAAAGTTCACGTCTTCTTTGGGAAAGAAAAGTTCACTTTTACAGCGAAGGAGTTTATGATAGACTGTGCGGAGATGAGGGGAGGATGGGGCTTCATGTATGAGAGTGAAGCAGAGTTGTTTGTGAAGGGTTATGCATTCATCATCGAACCAACAATTCATTTGGTAGAAGCCTGGGGTGGCTTTATCGGCATGGTGATGAGTAGAGTGGGGGTAGGATTCAATTGTTGCTTCCTCAAGGACTGCGAAGAATATCTTGTATTTGGTTGTCGTTGTGGCCATTAATCTAAAGTGGGAAATTGGGGGGGAGCATCTCTTTAAGGCGGATGGTGTAGGAGACGGGGTAATCTCTGTCAAAAAGGAAGGTAGCGTGGAGGGGTGAAGGAGGAGGAATAGGCTGGGAGGTGGAGGTGGAGGTGGAGGAGGGAGGGGGGGATGTAGAGAGGAAGAAAGTGAGGAGAGTGTGATCTACTAAAGGAAGAAAAGATACGGAGAAGTGTTGAATGTATGGGAGGAGGTCTTGGTTGGACAGAACATGATCCACAACACTAGCCCCTCCATTATGAGGGAAGCAAGTAAAGTCTCCTAAGCCTGAGAAGAAAGGGAACCCGTTCAAAATCAATAGGATATGGGATTCCCCTAACTGCACAAGGTGTCTCCCATAGCCAATGAGGGGTCCACTCCTATCCCGCAAACATCTATGAAGGCCCACAGACTCTAACTCTAACTCCTAAAGCCAAAGTGTATCCTCGACTCTATCATGAAGTGATATTTGTAGGCTTTTGGTGTGGCCGTTGAAGTCATCCATAAGAATGACCTCCCCAAGAGTAGAATAATGTGAGTTGTCTGCATAAACATCAAGGAAGGGGTCACCCTCAAACTCACTGTGAAGTGCAAAGTGAGATGAAGCTAGGGGGTAGTAACACACTGCGATGTAGCTATCTCAAAACAGGGTGTTGTTCTGATGGATGTAGACCCACAAATATCTACCATGCTCATTTGATGATAGCATAGTAACCCGACTCTTGAGGGAGTCCCATACGAGACAGGAAACCCCCTAGACCCCCTAACACTGTCAAGTCGTGTCTCCAGTCTACAAGACCATAACCAGTGGTACCCCTGAATTGGGGGCGGTGTCCATATGGAACTCTCATGTGTCTCTATAAGGAAAAGAACGTCGCGGGACTCGATGGAATCCCGGAGTGTGCCTAGTGAAGACCAAAACATACCATTACAGTTCTAGCAGCCAATAGAGATGGTGGGCCATCTCCCCCCAACCTATCCACCAACTAAATGACACCATCATTTTTCCCAAGGACGAGAGTATCCCAGAGGGGATGAGTCACGGATAACTACTTTAAGATCATAGATAATTACCCACTTTCCTTCTTTTCACGCAGCTGTGACCTGATCTCTAGCTTGCTTGAACTCCACCTATTGGGTTTTGGCGAGGTCAGCATCTAGGAAGATCTTCAGTGTGGGGGGGAGCGAGGTCAACCTTCTCTTAGCCCAGAGTGCTTGAAGTCATTCCTCCAACGTCCAGAACCGAAGGAAGAGTTTGGAGTTGGGCCCCATCCACGCCTAGTCAATAGACATATCCTTCAAATCCAAGATGTCATGAAGGAAAGTGGTGGCAATCTATAGGGGATCCAATAGGGTCATGGGAAGACGCAGCCCACACACTCCAAGGTTAAGTTCCCGAACTCGACAGAGACGTTCCTCATTCAACTTGGCTTGTACCACTCCTTCGACCACATTGAGTGGGGCGTGCTCCCTTTTCAGGACCACTTCCACCCAAGAGTTCGTGATGACAAGAACTAATTTGTGGTGACATAGGGTAGCTCCTCATGGTTCAACCAAGGTCATGCTTGTGCTTTAGTGCTTTATCACAAGAACTAAGGATTTGGGTGGTAACAAGAAGCATATTTGCTTCTTCTGCTGATACTTCCTTAATTGATGTCAAAAAATGAGTGAATTTTGAAGAATTTTAAAACTCATAAGTAATAATTGGATCACCTATTCAAAATGGAAAAAATTCAATCAGTGTACTTTCCATTGACAAAAGTAAGAGAAGGATCTTTTTGAAGCAGGACTTCAAGACAAGTGCAAAGTGTAAGCAATGTGTTTCCATTAAAATTATTGACCATGTTCAGGGCTATGCTCAACAAGGAATTCAGATACTAGCATAGATCCATATTAAACCCAAATCTATCAAGCAACAAGAGGGATTCAATATTTTGAGGTGTATAATTTTTTTTTATCTTAATTTTTTTACACATTAAAGAAAAAATTCACAACTCAAGATATTTGATCCCTCTTGGTGCTTGACATATTTAAGTTTAAAATGAAATCAATATAATTTATTTTTTTTGTTTAAGCCGACATCATTTACATTTTTATTTCTTTTATATGGGAATTTAACGTTACATAACGTTACACAACATTACAGGTTACAACATCTCCCTCATACTGGGCTATAGAGCACCTTGCTACTCTCGGTGCGATAAAATGAAATGAAATGATATTAATGCCCACTAATGGTCAAAATATGTCAATGAGGCTAGAAATACAGCAACTAATATTAGCAAACTTTACATCCATACTACTTCAGTCTTCAATAGCCAAACCTGTTTTTATTGTTTTCAGAAATAATATCATAATTCAGTCTTAGAAATCCCAATGCCAACAATATCCCACAGGCAAATTTATACGGCCTAGAAGAAAACTAAACAAGTAAATGGCTTATATGACATTGGCATAAATTTAGCTGAATATAAATTAATACATCAGTGTGGAGAGCCGGAAAACTATCTGCAACATGGACTTACATGTCTTGAACTTGTGGACCAGATATAGTATCATTCGCACCTTCCAGTTCATGCCAATGAAACAATTTATACAGCCCTAGTGTTAATTCTTCCATGCCCCAGGGAGTCATTCCTGCAGCACACCGCTGGATGCTTGCCGCAAGTAGATTAAATTCATCATTGACATCCATGTTGACCATGAAACAAAAAGACTCATGATTCAACCTTTTGTGTTTCCATCATGTCATATTGAAAAGATGTTGATTCAGGTGGAGTGACATTTTATCTTTCTTCATTCCTGCAAAAAAAAATCCATTCAGTAATTGTCAAACTAATTAGCACGACTTGAACACAAACACATTTGGGCTTTCTTTTGAGACATGGTATTTCCAGAAACTACCTCCAAAGTCCATATCACCTGGAGCATCAATATTGGAGCTGGCTGAAACATTGCTCCTTTAGAAAGTGCAAGTAAAAGACATTGTGACAAGGATTACTTCAGTATGTATTTGAAATTTTGAACTTTAAAGTATACTGACTCTATAGATTCCAAATCAGGCTTACAATTTTACATGAAGTGTAAATTCAGTGTAAAACATATTATTATTTGGGATTTCATACTAAACTCTTGAATAGTATCTAGTTTATGCAAAAACTAAAAGAAAGGATGGTACACCTAATAAATCATCAAGGAAAATTTTAGGGCCTAAATTTTGTCCATGGCTAATTTTCCATACTTTTTCCAAAAAAGGATTCCCAAATTTCCATTTTTTTCTACAATGATTTGCCTAAATTCTATAGGATGAAATTAATTTACTCTAAAAATTGCAAACGTTTTATAGAAACTATATAAAATTCTTCGAAATCTGAATATTTTACAAAAATATTGCCAAACATTTTATGGTTGGCATTTTAAGAATTAACAAGATTTGCCAAGGTTTTTACAGTTTAAGATAAATATGGATTCTTAAAATTTTCCCTGTCACTCATTTATTTGAACGAATTAAACTTGAATTATTCCAAGGACGAAGCAGGTTATGATGTTTGTACCTACTTTGTTGTTCTTGAATATGTTTATATATGTATATTAAATTTGAAAAATAAGACAACAGCCTTATGCTTTTAGCATATCATATATGAATTTTCACCTAACATGCTAAAAACTAAATGGTAATCGGTAAGTATAGAATGTTCTATGGAAGATAATCATACCATTGCAGTATCCAAAATAGTAAGCTTGAACTAATGCTCAAAGGATCATGTTACATTTATAAGAGTATGTTAGAGATTTAGCTCTAGAGGCACTCCACATGTTTTTGTCTTGTATGCGGAAGTGACCATGCACTAGCTAGGCTACTTTACTTTGTAATGTTGTTTTATAAAGTTTAAAGTAACTCTTATGTAAATGGGACTTTTTATAAAGTATTCCCTTGTTTTAATTTTATAAAGTGACTTTATGAGATAAAGTACACTTGGTTCATAAAGTAAATGTGACTTTATTAAAATTAAATGTAACCGCTTTTGGGAGGGAGTTTCTCAACCCTTGATCTTGAAAAGGAAAGATTTAATCTTGGCCTTTGGATTTAGGGATTGGGAAGGTGAAAAGTCACTCTCAAGTTATAAGAGAGAGCCTAGGGTAGTGTGCAAGACAAGTTGAAGGAAATCATTTCCAAGAGTGAGCATTTGGCTGAATTATTTGCAGAGAGAGAGGGAGCTGCAATTTTTCTCAAGTGGGCACAAATCCCAAGGAGAAAAAAAATTCTCAAGAGGGCACAAATCCCAAGGAGCTGGGCAGTTTTCAAGGCATTTAGTTTCTGCTGAGTTGTACTGTTCCGTACATTCCGTACGGTACAGCAGAGGCACATTTTTTGAGGAAAAATTTTTGGGCACGATTTTCAAGAAGTGAGAAATCTAGTACAGTCATTAATGCTGAAATAAATGTTCCTATATATAATTTTTCTGCCTGATAAATGCTGCAATAAAATTCTCTTGGACTGGTTTTCCCCAGGGTGGAGTTTTTCCAGGGTCACATTGACCAAAAATCTACTGCTTTATGGGTTTATCAGTCTACTATTTTTTATGTGTATTTTCGCTGCTACAGACTTTAGTTTTTCAGTGTTTCAGCTTCATGGTTGTTGGGTTTTATGCATGTGAAGTATTTTTACTTAATGACAGATAAAGTCTGAAATCTGGGTTTAACTAAGTGTTTGGCAAAAGTCTGGTTTTTTGTCAATATTTCTATAGAGTAAGTGTCACAGGGCCTAAAGGTCCTACCCGAAATGGAGCGCTTCAGCACCTCTTCTAAGTTGTGTTGCATTACCCAACTTCACAACTAGTGACTTAGTCACCCTAGCATAGAGTTGCTAGACCAAACCTTATCAAATCCTTTACCAAAAGAGAAAGACTATCATCCATAGAGAAGCCTCCCATGTGCCGGATACGGGCTAGGTTAACCTGGATATGGGCTAACGAATTACACTCGGATACGGTGTAACAGTGCTAGAATTTTCCAGGCCTAAAATATAGAAGAGGGATTGATGAGGTGACACTGCGAGTTTGTGACAATGGCCTCCCTCTTAGTTACCGTTGTTTTTCGCCTAGTGAATTAGAGCTTTGTCACCTAGGGTGTGGAATGAAGTTGTAACATAGGCTACAGAACACAATCCTCTAAACTGAACTGATGATATCCGTTACCTATCAAACCTACACTTCAAATTTGTAAAAGTCCCAAGTACAAAAGGTAAACCCAACAGTAACTCAAAGGGGCTACCCATTGTCAGCATAGTAACTCCCTCTCCATCTTTAGGTTGGCTCTTCTCCAACACAAGGGTATCCTTAAGATAGGATTGCTAAGACAATTACAATGAGGCTTAAGGTGATGTGAAGAGAAAGCTTAAAAAAACATTGTGTTTTTGTAGTATACAAAAATAGGTGATGGAAGATAAGGGACTAGTGCCTTTCCAATATAGGGCAAATGGAGTCGAGGGTCATCAATCTAAGAGAGAGATTTTATGAATGGTTAAGGTAAAGAAAGCTGATATGCATGTCACAATTCACCTTAAATTGTTGTTAAATAGTGTTGAAATAATTTGGAGGGACCCTAAAAGGTGTCACACTCAAACCATGCTATGAGGGTGTGTCCTACAATGAAATTTTGAGCCAATAACAACCCTTAAAAATATGATAGAAGTGAGATAACACATTCAGAAATAAGACATCAAAAAGGGAAAAGAGGGAAACTTTCCTCACATTAAACCCCTTCCACATAGTAGATAAACTCTTATTTTGGCCTCTCAAGCATGTTTTTGCAAGTACTCTAGCATACACCAACAACAATTAAAAACCCAAAATATTTGCTTCACGTTAAAAGAGAGAACCCAAAGATTTCCATAAGCCTTCCATTAGATATTCAACAAAGCTCTAAGAGGAGAGAAATCCTCACAAATAAACCATGAAATGAATGAGGAATGGCTACTCTTTATATAGATTGTAGCTACAGCTTCCTGTACAATAAAATAATGGTGTTAAAGATTGTAGCTACAACTTCCTTTACAATAAAATAGTGGTTTAGATCCATTTTTCTCTCCAAGTAAACCAATAAAATATTGCTAATTCATAACCAACTCATTAGTGAAGTCAACAATGAATAAAATAATATGGTGGTTATGCAAAGTGTCTTCTCCACAGTGGACATCTCCTTCTTCAAGGGATGAAACAAGAGATACCTCCTTAAAAAGAGACACTTGGCTCATCTAGAGAAAGCACACCCTCCAAGTGGCACGTGTGGTCAAAACACGGTGTGGGATTTTTAAATGGCAATTTTGAAACCACCAACTTCCTCAATACTTGTTGGATTTTATATTATAACCGCTTCTTGGAAATCCCACAGCCACTTTGCATCTAACAGTGTTGATTTGAAAACAATCAAAGCACACTGTCAAAATATATTTGTTGATAGGCTGTCATGGATGCATCACCAACAGTACCATAGTCCTTCAAACTAGGACGTTACTTCAAAATGGCTCAAGATCCCAAGTGCCAACTTATCAAAGAATGTGCAAAATGCTAGATCCATGAAATGAGAAGTCAACTAATGAAAAAAGCCGCATCACTCCACATGCACGATCATCATAAAAATCAAATAACTCCATGAAGAAGGGGACAACTCCATCCTACAAGCAATAAAATAACACCATGCATCAAAATGTGTGCCAAGAAGAGAGAATAAGGGGATTTCTCTACTACAAATGAAAGCCAATCATGCCAAGCTACCATCCATGTCCCAAGAATCTCTATACAAGCAAGGGCATTCAAACAATGAGCATAAGAAGAGTGCGCCCTACAAATACGTGTCAATCCTTTCAAGCAATAGAATCAGCGCATGCCTCAAGATATATGCTAGAAAAGAGGGAGATCCAAGGAAAACCAAAGTTTATCTTGTAATTATCATCTTCTAAGTGTGAAACAACTCCAAAGAGCTAGGGTGCTCCAGCAATTACGTTCCCATGTGATCAAATAGAGTGAAACCAAGGACAAATATTCCCCAAATCATCTGCAATATGTGTATACAAACTTAGCTCACCACGGATAATGGGTTTTTAATTATTTTTATTAATTTTTTTACTTATAAGTCAAAATTATAAGGAAAGAGAAAAAAGAGGGGTCCACAAAGAAAACCAACTTCAAAATGGTCAACAAAAACGAATTACATTTCAAGATTAACCATTATAGGGACGAAGTTAATAGTGTAAGGCATCTTCTCAGGGTTGTTGAGAAGGCTCAAAAGGAGCTAGGAGATGAACAAAGAGAGTCCGAAGAAAGATTAAATATAACACTAGAAGAGATGACGAAAACATTTAGTGACAAAATCTTAATCGAATAACAAAAACATTTATGGAGTGTCTTAACAAAATAACGGAAGAGTTCAATACTCGATGGAAAACCCTACTAAGAGTATGGAATGATGATAATGAGGAAACATCAAAGATACTCAATGATCATAAGGAAAGAACTGAGCAGTTAATAGAACAAGTATATGCATTATCTGCACAAGCCTTAGTCCACCTAAAGTCGCCACCAAGCCAAGAATCACAAAACACAAGTTATTAAAGATGCCCAGATAACACAAATTAATTCAATAGGATCAAAATTGAGATCCCAAAATATGACGGGTTGGATGACAGAAAAGTTATCATGTGGATTAATAATATTAAAGATGCCCAGATAACACAAATTAATTCAATAGGATCAAAATTGAGATCCCAAAATATGACGGGTTGGATGACAGAAAAGTTATCATGTGGATTAATAAAATCAAAGAATTTTTGCTATGAACCCTCTAGCGAATGAATTAGAGAATATATCAATGCAATCTTTATTGTTTGAAGGTAACACTTAAGACTAGTTCACCTAGTGGTCCAAAAAAACTAATGGTCTATCCATTAACTAGATAATGTTCACCGACGATTTTCTTAAGAGATTTCATGACGATAAAGAAGACAACACCTTTACCAAATTTACTCATCTAATACACACAAGAACAATAAATGAGTATACATATGAATGGGAAATCTTGGCTACCAGATTTCAGATCTTACATATGATCAATTATTAAAATTGTATGTTTTAGGATTAAAACCCATTATTCGTAGTGAGCTAAGACTATTAAAACCTAAGAATTTGGTGGAAGCCAGAAGTTTAGCAAAGATGATTGAAAGAAAGCTTAATACTCGATATGAGAGGACCCATAAAACCCACAAAAAGACAACTAGTTATAGCACATCAAGAGATTACAACAAATATTCCCATTCAAAAAAGGACAAAAAGAAGGAAAACCCTTGTCCTAGATGTGGGAAACACTGGACTCTAGGGCATAGATGTGAAGATGAGTCATTACATTACTATCAAAGAGTCGATGGGAAACAAGTATAAGTCTCAAATCTAGAAAATGAAATCATGGTAGACTATAATCCAGATTCAGGTAGTGACGAATCACCACGAAAAGTATCACTATCATCGATTTCATGCACACTATTGAATAATAGTGATGATGATGTGTCGCAAAGATAAGACATTCAAAAAAATCAAACAGAAGAAACCAAAAATTATATCCCTCATCGTAGAAAAACTAATGAGGTTAAGATTCCAAAAAAAAGGAACAACAAACACCAAAGTCATCTACAATTGAGACCAAAAACTCACATACTAAGACATTGGAACTCATGGGAAGTGTAAAAATTAAGGATTTAACAATCCTTGTAGATGCACAGACATCAATGTCGCTAAGGAATTAAATCTTTGTGTATACCCTTCAAAGGACCTCACTATTAAGGTCGTTGATGGACATCAGGTCAACAGCAAAGGAAGATGTCATAAAATCTCAGTTCAAATACAAGGACTAGAATTGCAATCAAGATTTTATGCGCTACCACTTGACGGGATGGATATGGTGCTAGGTGCAGAGTGGTTAATGATGTTGGGCACTTATACCACCAACCTTAAAGAACAGTTTATGGAGTTTTATTGGCAAGGCCAACATTATAAATTATATGGTATTGAAGGGTCTACTCTAAAAAGGGATGAATTACCTTTGATGATAAAAGTGCAAAACTCCCATACGAACACACAACAACATAAGCAAGGCAAGTGTGTACCTAAGAGTTCTCAAAATTTAACATTAAACAACCAAGTCAAACAATTTCAGGGTATGATACATTTATTACAAAGGAGCCTCGCCAACACTAGAATGAAGGAGCAAACTGAACTCCCAAAACCAAGCAGGGAGAAGTATCAAGATGCCATTGGAGCATGCTCAACTAGAGAAAACCCAATTTATTATGCTTTGAGGGCAAAGCATTCCTTAAGAGGGTGGCAATGTAACAATTTTATATTAATCAATAATAAAAAATAATTAATAATTAATATAATCATGATCAGTAAGTTAATGAAAAGTCAAAGGGCACGTACCCAATGTTCCCCCAAGTTTCCGAGATGCGGGATCGTGGGAGCGGGGAAACGCACGTTGGGGACGTGTGGGACGTGTGCATGATGAGTAGGTGTGCATGTGCATGGAGGTTGCATGATGCATGTGCATGCATGCATTTTTTAATGTACTAATGTAATTTGTGCATGAACCTCGAATTAGGGTCTCAGAACCCTAATCTCACTGACAAATTAGAAAAACGCATTCGGAAGGAAAAAGTCACTCATTGCTTGTGTGACTCAGATGATCAGAGAAGGAGGGCGAATCAATGCATGCAAGAGGGTGCATTCTTGAGAGGAGAGGGTGCATTCTTGTCGAGAGAAAGAGTTTGGATCGGAGACAGATCAAGCATATCTTATCTGAGGCAGAGGGAGATCAGATCTGAGGCAAAGATTGCTTCTATGTCAGATTGATCCAATTCATACCACAATTGATTCACCAGACAGTGGGGGTGCATTCTAGAGCAGTGGGGGCGCAGTTCACTAGGGAGGGGTGAATCCTAAGATAGGATTCTTCCAGAGTTGAGAGAGGGCATCACCGAGACAATGATCTAGAGAGGCAGAGGGACGTGAGGCCTTGTCATAAAGCAGCTTCAGAGGAGAAGGGTGAATGCTTGCATGAGAGGAGTGAATGCTTGCATGAGTAGAGAGAGCACATCCATCAAAGACCAGACTTGAGGATTAGAGCATCTTGGCTCATAAATAATTTTGTTGTTGGACTAATCTATCCTTCTTATTGTAAACTGTTCAAAGGTAATATTAAGCTTCTATATCTCTCACTGGTTTTCCCGAAAGGGTTTTTCCAAGGTCATTTGATCGAAACCACTATGTCATTTATGTGTGATTTCTATTGTTAAAAGTTGGAGGGATCTCATGTGCTGCTTATTCTGATTCATGGTTATATGCTTTTATGTTATATAGGATTGAGATAATTATCAATATATTGCTTGGGATTAGAGAGACTTGTGATCGTGTTGAGATCAGTTTTCGGTGTGCCCTAATATTTCTGAAAAGTCTACAGTTATCTTGTGTATCTTGCTTAGCATTTGATTACTATTTCTCCTTGTCTACCTTGCATGCATTTCTTCTCTTGTAGATTTTAATTCAATCACAATCTTGGTTTCACTTATTGTGTTTGGTTGTCATTGGCAAGAGGAGCGCACTAGGCAATTCGTTGGGCTCCAACCAAGTGTGGATCTAAGCTTTCAAGTTGACAATGTTGGATAAGGGGCAATATCTCATGGCATCTCTCAATTCCAAGTAAGTCCAATCCCATTTTCTAGCTATTTTCTGTATATTCCATTGTCAACATAAATTAAATGATAAAACCCTCATTTCTAGTAACTAGGAAAATTCTCGAGACCACATCACTTAGAATTTCAAAATTCAGAAACTTGGGTATTTGTGGCCATCCCTCAAAACTCCTAAGACCCCTAGAGCGTCACCTTTGGACTCCATCTTCCCACCTAGATCAGACACTGGCACTCTGGGCAATTCGCCGCCCTTTTTTGGAAGCTTTTTTTTTCTGTGTTGTGATTATCCCTTGCTTGTGATCTCTATTGTATTGCCAAATCTAATATCCAAGCAAATCAAATCAATGTCGGGATCTTCAATTTGTCATCCAAATAATTATCTTGGGCACTCTATAAATCTCTCACATCCAAACCCCTAGGGTAGTGGCTTGGTTATCCTTCACCTACCACTATCAATCTAGATCAATATAAATTAACTAAGCTATTGAGAAATTATTATCGAGATTATATTTAAACATCCTTCATCATTAATCTATCCCTGAAGCCTCGACCTCATTAGCTATCCATTTGATCTAGGGTTTATTCACAGGTCATCTTACGTTAAATAGAAATATTGAGATCCAGTGTCCTGTGTTCAATCTTTCCCACAAGGATTGATCAAGGTCTCCCCCTTAGCCATTTACTGGCTTAAAGTGAATAGAATCCCGATTCGAGTGACAACCAATACATATCTGGGGATCGGGATCCTCTAGGGTCACATCTTTAGTTGCCTAACTCCTCTACTGTCCTGGATAGGATAACCATTTGGGGCATCTACAAGTTGTGCGATATCAAGCTCAAAAGACTTAGAAAAACAATGGTTTATAGTGTTCAAAAAATATTTTATCATGATTTCGAGTAGATAAGTGCCTTGACCAATGGGCATGGGGTTGGAAACAATATGAAAAGCTTGGAACTTGACTACAATGCCTAGCAACCCATAAATTCGTGTTGTCTATTAGTAAAACAGATCTGAATAATATTAGAGAGCCCAAGGCTTATACAACGAAAACATAAAGCACAAGGGCAAGTGGGCAATCCTATCTGATAGACCTGAACAAGTCAAATCCTTCTTATTTACATTTGATTATGGAGAGGGAAGCAAAGGACTTGGCAAAAAGGGTTTCAACTGCACCGAAAAATAATGAGCCAATGACCAAGGCTTTCAGCTTAGCTACGATGAAAAGTCATTCCACGCATTTATAAGCTTTTTCAAAGTCTTGATAAAGAGTGCATTCAAGCCCACACTGCAAAAACTTTTTCCATAATGAAGCAACCCCATGTGAAGCTTATTTGCTCAAGAAGCACAATATTGGGCACAATGTGTTTGATATGCAGTACCACCACATATAGCAATGTAAACGGTCACCGGATTGTGATAAGCATGGGATCCCCCACCTTGGGAGTAGTTAACCCCTAGTTGTGCTTACACTACTGGAAGTTAGGATCCAGCGAGATTCCATCAAGTTGGTCATGTTTGTTCCCGACATGCATGCTTTAGAACTCTTCCCAAAACTATTGTGGCACACCAAGATCGGTTGATGCCAAAATCTTCGAGCAAGTGATGGGGACGGTGGTCAGAGAGATTGGGTTAACAATACTGTGGAGATTAAGATAAGAATCAATTCGGAGGAAACCTATGCTACTATGCGCATGAGAAGATAGAAAACTATTCAAAATCAGATATCAAAAGTCTGACATGTTGCTACAGGAAAACAATCTTTGGGCACATCAAGAGATACTGGCTAAATTCGTGAATTTGATTGGTATCCCATCAATCATGGAGCTGGTACATTATGGTGTAGGCAAAAATTGACAGTGGCAACTAGGATGGAGAATATTAAAGCTTTTTGTGAATAGTTACTAGCGAAATTGGTGAATTTGATTGGTATCACATCAATCATGGAGCTAGCACATTATGGTGTAGGCAAAAATTGATAGTGGCAACTGGGATGGAGAATATTAAAGCTTTTTGTGATTCGTTGTAAGGGTTCCTTTTACTTTGTAGGCTAGGAGTAGGACCTACTCTTATTAATACTATACATTTCTCTGTGAAGCAAGTTGTAGATTCAAGTTGAGAGTAAAAGATGTTATCCGAGAAATGCAAGAGCTTAAGGAAGCAGAGGTTCCTGTGGAGAATGGTAGAGCAAGTAGCATGTCAAAAAATAGAGTGGAAGATGATGCTGGAGCTAGATTGGATGGAAAGTCATCTTGCAGCCTTGAGATTGATGACAAACTGTCACCAAAAGAGATGGAAATTGCAAAATCAATTAAGGGCATAATTTGTTCCATCCTTAAAGTTTTGAAGGAGCTTCTATACATATATTAATGACATATCAAGGCACTTGAAGGATAATGATACTATATATCTGTGATTTTGTACCGTCTTGAAAGAATATCAAAGTATTTCAAAAAAATGAGTGTTTAAGTGGATGAGCATGGAGCTTGTAGCTATCCTCCCCAGAAAGTGGATCAAATAAAAGGCCCTTTGTTATTGATGATCCCAACAAGAAAATAGCATCTCCACGTGGTATAGAACATGTTACACAAATTCCAAACCAATGTTTAAAAAATCAGTCATGTCTGAATCCGAGTTGACCCCTGACTAAGTTGACTCGGCCTGCAACTCGGCTCAGGTGGCCGGTTTGATACCAAGTTGATCAAGTTGGGGTCCGAGTCGGCCAAGTTAGGGTCCAAGTTGGCCAAGTCGGCCAAGTTAACAGAGTTGCAAGCCAAGTCAGCCGAGTCAATTGTGGCAGATGCCCACACACCCACGGACTCCAAAAAAACATGTTTATTTTTTATTTTTAATATTTTTCCTATTCTAACCCTAACCTGAGGCCATAAGATGACCCCTTGCCCCTCTATTTGCCTCACAATTCTGCTGTGAGTTGTTTGTGAGCATTTGGCATTATTGTTGCTTGGATTCATGGAGGCTTGGAGGAGCATCCAACAGTGAAGAACAGTCAACAAGCTTGGAGCAGTTGGATTGTTGGTGACCAGTTTTCTATTACCTAGATGTATGTTAGCTGCCAGCTAGACACTTTTTTTTTCTCATTAAATTTACAAATATCAGTCTTGTTTTCTATTGTTTACTGCCAAAATAATAAGATTTTTTTTATTTTTTCTTTGCATGTTTAGATCTGCTTTGCATTTAGATTCTAGATTGGCCCCAAAATAAAAATATCCGGCATGGATCCATGTTGATGTCATTGAAGGGAAATTGTATTGCAAGTTACAAGAAATGGATTAAAGGAGGGGGCATTAATAGACTTAAACAACAATTGGCTGCTGTTAGAGGAAATGTTGCCCCATGGGAAGCTGATTTAGAGTTGATTGGAGAGATTAGATTGGAGTTGCAACAACAATTTGATAAATCTAAAGAGGAGAAGGCTAAACAAAAAGAGATGTATGATCATTGACATATGATGTAGTGGCATCATAGCATGTTGTGGTTTGGACTCTACAAGCCATTTAGGCCTTCATTGATTATGTTTTTTGTTCCAGATATGTATTGCACAATACACATAGTGTCATTTTGATATATTCACCCTTATATGGTATATGCTGAGTAGACATTGGATATTTTGTCGCTAATGCTTTGGAAGGATGAATTAAAATCTTTAAAATATTGGTTTTATTTAAAATTTAATATTTTATGTATTTTTTTAGTAATTCGAGTCATTAAATTTAAATCGGCCGAGTCATTACCAATTCTGAGTCAGTGTCTGCGTCAACCCTTGACCAATTTCTAGTCCGAGCCCAAGTTTGAGTTTTAAAACATTGTTGCAAATAGGATATATCAATATCTAGAAACAGGCCTATCTACAGCCAAACCTTAACTAGAACGTATGGCAAATGACCACTCTTCAAAGTCGGGGAAAGACTTATAGTGGGCATGTGGCCGACCAAATACAATACAAGAGCGGAATTTTGTGACAGAGATTATGATATATTAGTAATGGCAAATAATTTAGCTAATGTTTTTCACTTTGGAATGTTGGAGAATGAAAATAGTGGAGATGTCCATGGAAGCACTGACAAAGATGCAACCGCCTTAGTAATGACCTCGAAAACTAAGCACATGGCAGTGGCAAAACCAGTTAACCACCTGCGTGAGGGTTCTAAATGGGAAATCGTAGCATCCAAGTTTACAAGATGCAACCGCCTTAGCATATTCAAATATCAAAATGGCACATGTAGATCATATGCGTCAATACAACTAGTTAAAAAAGCCAGATCAGTAATTGATCTTCATACATCATGGCATGAGATTTTTAAACTGAAGACGTCTCCATCATAATGACCAATGAAATTTGCATATGTTGAGATGTGGCGTGAGACTTATGGTTCAAGCGAATTAAATGGTGGCTTAAAATATTGTGATTAAACTCATATTAAACCCAAGACTGACACGCATCTTTGAATGAGTCAATCGAGAGTCATCATTCACACAAAGGGAGGCGCAGCTAGGATATTTCGCATGATAACTATAAAGCAGCGGAAGGTTATCTTTTGAAACGCGGACTTAGTTGGAGTAAAGGCACACTTATGTGGGTTATTGAAGTTTAGTGGTCTCGAATTATATAGTGTGTAAGCAGCAGTCAAGTTGATTTCAAATGGCGATACTGGACTTGAAAAACGCTAGTTAAGGGAGAACAAAGTCACACATGCAGACTCTCAAATTCATGCTTATCAACCAGTCAAAAAGGGGCACATACATGTTTGAGGTCTATATATTCGAGGTTGGACAAGAAGACAAGGTCAGATTTTTGGCAGTAGCATACACGTTCTCTCTCTTTCCTCATTCTCTCTTAGACTAGCTACTCCCTCTTTGAACAAGGATAATCATTGTACTGGTTTTGGACCTGTCTATTGTGGCACAATCAACCCTTTGGCAAGTCTTTAAAAAATAAATGTTATGTTTGCTTCGAACTTTCTTTCTTATCGGTATCATGTTCTTACCTTTGTCCATTGATTAGTAGTTTTTTGTGGAAATTAAGCCCAAGCTTAGATCAATTGAACTCACAAAATTGCTTGTCAAACATGCATAAATTCACTTAAATTGGAGACTGTAAATGGAGCATAATACAAACTTCTATTGAATAAGTTTATCTCAGCCAACCTCATGAAGTCATAGGTTGTCCAAATATATAACTATATCAGAGATTCGAATGCATAAAGATGCCATTCAATCAGCACAAAAGCAGGCTTACTAAAAAGTCAAAATCCCCTCATAGGTGCATAAAACACTTTCCTAATCTGTCAAGAAAGTCACCAATAGGCTGAATGAAGTGTATCAGCTGATAAGTGAAGGAAAGTTAATAAACTCATGCTTTTGGAAGAGAAAAAAGGAGGGTGAGTCGTACAAAAAACAAGGCAGTTGCATTAAGACTAGCTTTACCTTTTGCCCTAAAAGCTGCTGAAAAGCAGTCCAATTCTGGATAAGGCAGGAATTACTAAACTGGGCAGTCTGATGGGTTGTCAGAATCTTATCCAGAATCTTTTCAAGGCACTCCTGCAGGCAGTTTAGGCAAGTTTGACCATAAGGAAGCAAGTGGATGCCAACTAGCTAGTGTAGGACCTAAGAATTTAACCAAAATGATTAAATATTATTTCCTATGGAAATGGGTTATAACTTATAACTTATGATTATGCTAACACTCATAGCCCATTGCCGTGATTAATTTCAATCTTTCAATCGGTGTTCTCTTCTACTTCTTTCATTTCTCTTTCATTTCTCTCATGCTAACCCTGGAGGATCCTTCCAAGCAAATCTATTTTGTCTTTTCCTAATGCTTTGGCAGAGTGTTACACGCTGTCAAAGCATTTTTGCTGTTGTTTTTGTGTGCTTTTTTTGCAGAAGATCAGGTACAAATCAGCAGCCAAGTACCTAGGGACTCACCCTGAAGTTGGCACACACCGACCCGAATGGAGAGGAGGCTTGCCCGTGACAATTTGGGGCATTCTCTTCTTGAATTAGCCGCTTTTCATCACTGATTTTTAATCATATCAGATCTGATTAGAGGGTGAAAAAGTGTGCTAACAGGAGTGAACTTGATAAGACTTTATATTCAAATTTACTTTAATTTATCCAAATGTAAGACATCGCCACATGGGTTGTTACGAACATATCAATCAAGTATATAAGATCAAGCTTGATCAATCCGATAATCAGATCAAGTTGTTCACCTACTACTTTAAGAAATGGCCAACTATTGTAGATTTTGGTGAGAGTTAATTGACCTTAACTTTCATTGATTCCACTGACACAACCCTCTGTGAAATCAAAATAACACTACCTACATTTAGTTTATTTTATCAAACTGTAACAAATCACACTAATGGCCACTGCGCAGAGATCAATCAATTAAGTTAAGTGCGAGAGGTGTTTGGCATGAAATAATGCACATTCTTTAAGTACATTTTGAACTCATTTGAGAGTCTTATTTAAATATATATTATGAAAGATCTTATAACTGAAATATTCCATCACTGTCAATGAGGCCGTGGTTCAGTGGTGAGGTATACATATTATTAAGCTCTATACCATTCTTACATTGTCGGTGTGGTCTGCTCCATCGGCAGAGCATGAACTTCAAAAAGTAAGGTTATATGCAAGTCCCAAGCATTTCGATGGAATAAACACCCCTAAAACCTGAAGCCTAAGCAAACTTGCGCTCGTTGTGGTGCATCTCTTGGGCCATGTTTCTTGAAGTACTTCCTATTAGTATTATTATCTAATCCATCGAGAAATAGCTCTGATTGAACTTGAAAATCGAAACATAATTTTATTTAAAAATAAGTAGGTCACAAGGTGATAATTTTTAAAGCTGCACATTTAATCAAAATTGTGCACAAGTTATTCTTAAGAGACCACAGTTTACACCATCGTTTTAAATCATATCTCGATTAGCTGACAGATCCGGCAAATGCTGTTTGAATTAATAAAACGCTCACCTAATTATATTTCATTAGCACGCAGAAAATCAAAGTTGAGTGACAGAAGCCAAACACCGTCTATTGAAATGAAATTCAGAGAGCCTTAAAAACAACTGCAACAAAGTGTACTTACAAGCAGCAATAACATTTTTGCCTACACAATAAACATAACATCGATTCTTCCCTAAGAAGATGAACTTCAGAATCAAAATCAATCAAGCCAATTTATATTTAGACAGTAATAAATCTTCTAATTAATAAATTAAGAAGGCTACCTGGATCGTCATTCCTTACTGATCACCTTCCTGAGATCCATTCCAAAAGTCTTCCTATCCTCATCCAACAGAGCATATACTGTAAAAACAAATATATAACTGAATTCCTAAAGCGAGGTACCTTCAACTGGAAGGAACCTCGACATCACAACACAACAATAGTATTTATACTAGTGATGCAATTCATTAAGCATCCCACCATTTTCTCGGCAGGTCATAGGGACAAGATGGCAGGTCATAGGGACAAGATGTGGAGGACATCCACTATCGTAAAGGAACCTAAAAATATCGCATGACAAGCACTCTCCAATTATTGTGGGGCGACGAAAGGTTGTCTCTGCCTTGAATGTTTTTTGCTATGTGCTTTATAAGAGATGGGATTAAGATTTTATTAAATATAGAAGCAACTAAAAAAAAATATGTTTAGCTTACGAGTATCCTATGAATTTAAGAAAACATAAGTTTACGTTAAGCATTATTATGTCCCTATGAACAGGAACATTACGTAAACGCGATTTCGTGTAGTTAGTCGGGGGTTCTCGGGTTTATAAACCGAGGTTTTGAAAAGTTTTTTTAATGTTTTTTATTAATTTTTTTTAATTATTTGCTATTTTACATTATGTAAACGTGATTTCGTGTAGTTAGGCAGGGTTCGGTTTATAAACCGAGGTTTCGAAAAGTTTTTAAATTTTGTTTTAAACGACGATGACGACGGCGACGGACTTTGGTTTACAGGACCTTAAGAAAGAAAATACTTGGTTTACTTTAAAATCTTGTTCCTATGCTCAAAAAGCTTTCCAAACTCACTATAGTTTTGGCAAGTTAGGAGATTATAAAGGTTTGTATTCTAGCAAATACTATGAAACTCATATCTAATGTGGGTGTAAACAAGGCACTCTAAGAGAAAGTGATTTTCATCATCAACGCTCATAAACTCACACAGATGGAAAACCTTTTCCACCCATGGAGTTTTAGGAATAGACCAATGCCATGTTTCGCTATGGAGTTCATGAGAGTTTATTCTAATCTTGGTTATATTAATTTTCTTCTGTGAGCTAGTTACTACCAAGAGATACTTCTAATCCTCCGAGTTAGGATTAATGACCTCCTTATAATATCTTAATTTTCTCATAAGTGTTAAATTTTTCTCACACCATAATTTCTCTTTAAAGTTAGAAGTAATAATATTTTTGACATTGTCAATGTTCTGCAAAATGTCGTTTTCATTAATGCCCCAATGGTTTAACCAAGCCATTGTATCTTTATACCAACACCACTTGAGGTGTAGTTGGTTTTGACTTGAGTTTAAAGCAATTTTAGAAGTCTCTCGTTTCCCATGTTATTTATCTTATGCTTGTACATTAGGTACCGAGTCATATCAATGCTCTCAATGGGAGGAAGACTCACTTCTATGAGGAGAATAGGATAAGGCGTATTGCTTTTAATTTTGAAGTTATAAGTTATAAACTGCTTCTGGATTTGCTCAATCTTACTCCAAGATTCTCTAGAAATGTTGCACCCCATACTTTACAACCATACAAGATAACAGGTATGACAAGAGTTTCAAATAGAAACTTCTTTTTATCCACATGGTCAGATTGGTTGATTTACAGTTATTTTCAAGACCAAAATAAACTCTCCACCCTCCATTAATATTTTTCTCAATGCTATAGTTCCAATTGAGCTTGTGATAAATATCAATTCTGAGATACTTGTAAGAAGTCACTTCCTCTAAATTTCTATTATTATAAATAAAATTTGCATAGGTGTCTTTCTTAGATTTTATAATCATGATTTTTGTCCTGTCAGTGTTAACAGCCATACCCATGTTAGAGCAAAAATCTTTAAGAATTTTAAACTGCTTATTGAGATCAAAAGGACACCTTGCCATAAGAACAATATCATCAGCATAAAGTAGGAGGATGATAACTATCCCAGCTAAAATTGTATCGGCACAACCTGCTTCTTCTAAACACTTTTGTGTGGGTAGGTTGGTGCGTGTTGTTTTGGGTAAGGCTCATTGGTTGTGGCCAAGGTGGCATCAACCTCGTCATTTGGTGCCCGGGGCTGGGCGGCAGGATGACAAGGGTGAAATTTATTTCGCTCTGGACTAGAGGAAATGCAAGGGCATGCGATTTTTATTGCAGGGATGTCTTTGGGGTTTGGTTGTTTCGATGTGGGCCTAAGGTGCAGAGTGTTTGCTAGTTCAAGTTCTAGAGTGAGGAGGTGTTGTTTGGTCTTTCTAGTTTTGGAGTTGTCGTGTTGTTCCAATGCTAGTTGTCATTCGGTGGTTTTGAGGGTTCTGTGGACTGAGGTGTTTAAGGTGCGAAGTGTCTGCTAATGTTGGTCCTAGAGCGAGGAGGGGTTGTTCTGGTGTTGGTTGTCATTTGATGGTTTTGTCGGTTATGTGGGCTAAGGTGTTTATCATTTGTCGCGGGTTCTATGGTGTTTGGTTGGCCTTTTGTTTGTTTGTTGGTTCCTCATCGGACACTCGGGCTAAAACTTGTCATTGGTTGTTGTCCTCTATGTTTGTCGCTACTACGGATTGATGTGAATGTTTGTGGTTTGTGCCTGTATAAAAGAGGTTTTGGTCTTTACAATGTTAAAACAATGGCAAGTAAGTTCATTCCCTTGTTTATTTAATAGGGTTTTGATAGAGAAAGTAGTTGCTTCAATGAATACCGTCGGTGGCATCTTACTTCCCAAGAGTTCTAGCAAGGTATGAATCAGTTCATTAGTGGAAGCACCTACTTGGAATATTTGTGTTTATGTGTGTTCTCTCTTAGAACTTGTTTTTTCTCTTGTGTGTTAATGTATATGTGGCTCCAAGCTCGATCTGACCATTGATTTTGTTTGAATTTTTAATAACAAAACTGGGTATTGAGGGTAGTTGTTTTTTTTTTATTTTTGGGTTTCATTACCATGTAGGGTTTCTTGGTTTTTATTTTTTTGTTTCATTACAATGTAGGGTTACAATTATGCTTATGCTTTGGTTGTCGTCGTTGCTTTGGTTAAGCAATTTAATAGGTTGCAGAACCAACAGACAACTACTAACAATATCTTGTGTTTAAATCTTTAGTTAGCTTTTTGTTGTGTGAGGGGGATTCAGGGTAATATTAATAATGAAGCAAAAGGAAAAATGAGGCTTTGGGAACGATAGATTTTTACAGAGTTTTGGGCTCCACCCTATGGTTTTGGTGCTGATTTAAATCATAGTAGCATAATTCGAGTACGAATACGGATTCGAATACGATTCGATACGGAAAAAATACGTAACAAACAAATCTAGTATGAAAAAAATACGAGAGTAGGTTGCTTATAGGTTTTAAAAAAATATTTTACAAAATTTTAAAAAAAATTAAAATATGCATAAACCATTCAGATTTGCATGTAGTGTTGGAATTTGACGGGAAAAAGGCTCATCATGAGACATTTTTCTTGTCAAATACAATCATTTTATACTTCTAGTCAGATAAAATAAAATAAAAACATTAAAAGGTCTATATATAGTCTTTAAGAGGAGAAGAATTTATCTAATAATGTATTTATAAATTTAATTATAAAAATATTAAATAATTAAAATGCCAAAAATAAATTATAAAACAATAAAACCAAGTTCTAATAATATAATCAAAAAAATATTTACCCTAATGAAAATATAATATTATAACTAGTTACTAAATTTTATATTTATATTACAAAATAAACTTAATATAAAACTAATATAATATTTAATATTTATAACTAAAGTATAAAACAAAATATATATGTTATAAATTTTAAAGTTTTAAACTTTTAAAATCTAAAACTACTATAGGAAAATTAAAAATTAAAAATTAAATTTAAATAATTCTTATTTTATAATATGTGTCAAAAATGTAGGCAAATTTATCATATTCTTATTATGCCGAATATTCAACGATTTTCGAACTCCCTCCGAATTTCCATACATGAAACTTCAATACATTCAAATTATGCTACTATGCTTTTAAATTGAATTTGTCATGTTACAATGGTTTCGATTGAAGTAGTCTCATCCAACTTGGCATATTTATTCATGTGGATGGGCATTCAATTTTGGTCTCAATTGATGGCCTACCTTTCTCACACTCGCATCTAGCTCATATAGTTGGATTTCATTACCCTATAAAAAATTTAAAGAAACGAAGACCATGGATCGTTCATAATTGCATATGAGCATTTTCTCCTTGCCTGCGTTTTGATAGAGACTAGACGCATTTTTCAAACGCAGTAAAAAAAGTGAAATTGCCATTTTTACAGCAAAAAATATTGCATGCAATTTTTAGCTTCATTACAATGTAGGGTTACAATTGTGCTTGTGCTTTAGTTTTCGTTGGTACTCTAGTTAAGGAATTTAATAGGTCGGTTGTTGCTTCATAACCTGGTATCTAGTGGACTCGATAAAAAACTTAATTGCCTAAGCCCAAAATTGAGCTTTGTCCAAGTTGTGACCATTCTAAAAGATGTATTAGTTTGCTTGTTGTGTATTATTGGTTAGCACTGAGTTGCAAAACCAAAAGAGATTTAGTAACCACGTTTTATGTTCAAATCTTTGGCTGAAATTTTGCAATGTGTGAGGGGATTTAGGGTAACTAAATCGTGAAGCGAAGGGAAGAACGAGGATTTGGGAACAAGATATTTTAACAAAGTCTTGGGCTCTTGCCTATGGTTTTGGTATTGATTTAAATCAAATTTGGCATGTTATGGTGATTTTGATTCAAGTAGTGGCATCCATCTTGACGGATTTCTTCATGTGGATGGGCATTGGATTTGGTCTCAATCGATGGCCTATGTTTCTCACCCTCCCACCTAGCTCATAGTTGGATTTCATTATCCCCCTCAAAAAAAGAAAAAACAAAGATCATAGATCGCTCATAATTGCATACGATCATTTTGTTTCCGCCTAATTTGCACCTCGGGTCACGTGGCAGAAATCTTCAAGCCACTGGGTGCGACCTTGGGGGGAAGCAAGAGTCAAGTGTTGTCACTTGATCTTGACTCCTTCGTCTAGGCTCTCTCCTAGCGAAGCCAAGGGGGGTGGTCCCTAGTAAAATAAACTATGGTGTTTAATCTATAAAATAAAACAATAATTCTAGGAGATGATAACAATAAATACCGAAACTGAGATGATCTGCAAATAGTTTAAATAACTAACATTTAAAATATCATTCCAAATAACACATTGATTAACTTAAGCATCAAACATAAAATAAAATGCTAAATAGACCAGTGCTAATGGAGTGCTTGTAAGAGGGTTGCTAGTGAAGTCTCGAGAAGTATTGCAGTTGTCTCGGTTGGTCAGTTTTAAAATTATTAAATGAGTAGTTAGGGAGTGGTTAAATTCTTGGTAAATTTTATTAAGAATATGGTAATGATCTTATTATTATGCGGAAAATGGTATTCCAGATATACCTAGTGGGTACGAGGAATATGTTTGGATTTACCAAGGAGTGGCTCTCGCAGTGACATGTGGGCTAGATGGAGTCGTGAGGTTGTGTTCAACACTACACCAAAGGAGGGTGTAGCCTAACGATGCCCCACGGTCACTTTCTAGTGGTTTTTGCTTCACTTGCAGAACTTCCCCACAACCTGGTCAAATCGAATGAAGTGTCGAATTTTCACTTGTTGAGATTAATTGTAGTGTTTCACTAATTACTAGTCACTTCAATCCCTTTCTGATTGTCCCACTGATCCAACCAAAGGCCTCCAATGGTCACAAGAGCATACGGGGAATGAAGTCTTGTAAATTTTAAGTTTTTTAAGAACTAAATGTGTGTTTTTTAAATCATGATGTTGATGCTCTCGTTACCGAGAACATAGTCAAATTGGTTAATTTTACTTGAAAAAACTTGAAAGAAACTAAAAAAAAATAAATAAACTAAAAAGAAAAATGAAAAAGGTGCAAATCCTCCCTAGGGGGATGGGGTATGGGCACTTGGCTGCCCACTTGCTTCTCTTTTTTACAATGATTTAGAAATGGAAAATACTTATGCTCCTTTGTAGGTTAAGAAGCACAAGTATTACAATATAGGGCCTTAAAAAAATGGCCAAAGAGAGAATTGTGAAAAGAGGGATCTCCGAATTGCTTGTTTCTTTGAAATTTGGCTAGAGTGCCTCTCTCTTTTATATGCTTCTACTGCAAAACAACAAACAATGTTCAGTTAACTATGTCAAATTCTTTATTTAAACAATAAAAAATTAACATGTAATTCAAGTAACTTTTAAAAGATAAAAATTTAAAGCATTGAAAAGTACTTGTTTGAAGCTAGATTTATGAGTTTTAACATTCAAATCAGATCTAACTGTAATGTCCCTTGTGAGTAATTTTCCCAAAGTGCTCAAATTCACCCAATTTCAACTCTAGGTACATGGATACAACTAATTCCAAACTCCCTCAATTACTTTCAAACTTGGTGAAGAAGGTCATGAGGGGTGATGGGACACATTAACACATCTATCAGACATGTAATCAACTTATATACCCAACCATGGTCTACAATTTGCAAGGGATGAAGTTTCAGGACAAGACTAGTCAATTTGGGAGGTGGAAATCTCCCTTGGGTCCTGGAACAAATCTCTTCCAAACATTGTACAACCTCCATTAATGGTTGGTATGATACTTGGCTCTATTATAATACATTAAGTAAATTATATTTGCAGCATTAGATGTGGTTTTGGGGTCGAGTAGATATCCAAGAGACTCAGGGAATTTACTAGTAATTTTGAGGCTCAAATCCCTAATGGTAGATGGCTCCAAATAGATCCAAATGATCTCAAATTGTACTAGAAGGTGTATGAATGATGTTAATACATAAAAATGGTGTTTATAGGTGTCTTTTGACCATCAAATGACTTTTGCAACTCACTTTGGCGATATGGTCAATGTATGGAGTTTTACAAGCAACTTGTGGTTCAAATCCCCTATGGGTAGATGATGAAAATGACTTTCCAAATGCACTCAATCCAACTCAAATTTCTGAATGGAAGAAGTGGACATATAAAGAAAATCAACATGAACTCATATGCATCACCATTCAACTTTTAATGTTTGCTATAACTCCCTTAAATCATATGCAAAAAGACTAGTTTCAACCTTGGGGGAAATGACAGGCAATCTTCTCCAAATGCTATGAACTTCAACAAAATGACTCCAAATGCTTATGTACTAAATATTAAACTCATATAATACATCAATAACAGTCCATTCATCCATAAAAAATCAGTAGTTTATTTATCCATTCGAATCCATCAACATTACATTGGTTCACAACAAGGTAGTGGAGAAATGGCACTGTTTCTTCATTGTTTAACATTTTTACATGAAATATTTTGGTATTTCGACCTAATAATTTCTGAAGATGAATAATAGAGTATCAATGGCACTTCATTATTCATAGAAACATTCTTTCATTCAAAATCATCAGCATTACAATGGCATACATCAATATAGTGGGGAAATGGTCATTGTCTGCTTGTTAATAATCACTTTTACATATAACCATTTGGAATTTCGACCCAAGAATTTCTGAATATGAATAATAGAATATATTAAGCTTATTACCATCAGAAATGTACCATGAGAATCTCTCCCAAAGAGATCAATAGCTCACCAAGTGCGCCTCAATCCATAGAGCAAGAATATGGTGAGAAAACTTGGAATAGATGAAAGAACAAGCTGATCTTGAAGTGTCCACGACCTGCCCTGTATCTTACACCTATAAATTATGACTCCATTAAAGTTCCATGAAAGACCTGAATGGCCTTTCCACACACCAACTTGGATGGGAATCTTTCACCCTCGAAATTGGCTAAGGCAAGAAATTAGTCATCCACTAGCTCTCTCTCTTAACAAATGCAAATTTCTCAAATGATCAAAATCTGCCTTCATTCTTTGTTCTTGACATTTATAAAGTTTCCAAGTTCTCTATGGGTCGAATTCCTTTCAAGATATGCATTCCAACTCTATTTGGGAAGAGATTCCAAAGAATGCCACTTGTACAACAATTCCTAGTCTCCCACTTCCACCAAATCACACATGGAAGCATCTTAGATGCCCTAACTCCATTAAGCACCCTCTTGGAGATATTTTTAGCCCTGACATGTCATATATATCAGATGTCAGCCTTCAGATATGATTTGTGTCATATATGTCATAGCATCTTCATCATTGTTGTCACAGAGCTAGGGAATCTAGTCCAAGTGTCTCACTAGCTCCAAAATGCTTCTTCCTCTTCCATGGGAGTTACTCTTCCACTCCAATTCGACCTTAATTGATTCATTCCAAGTATATTGATCTTCCAACTCATCCCAAGACCCTTGGGATTCTTATGGATTCGAAATTACAAGAGGAGGATGCCATGTGGCATAGAAAATCTAGCTTGTGTCGGTCCCACACACTCCATGTGTCTTCATGATCAATTGCCACTTTGATTTTCCCTTGTATTTATTTATTTAGCTCCTTTATTAAATATTATGTCATTCTAATGTTCAAACATCATTTATTGTCCCCCTTATTCCAAATCACAAAGCTTCCACCCCCAACCTAGGAAACTAGTAATTTTCCTCCTTGGCAATTTGTTATCACATATATAGTAGCCAGGCTACCATATTCTATTTTTCAGACACAGTACATTTTTCAGCCAGATCTCTTACATATGAGATGTCGAGATGAGCATTTCTGATGGATCATTTTTGTATTAGTGGATTATTGTACTCTCCCATGCCAGGACTGAGTCTCAGGACACTCAGATTTGAGGACCAATATAGCCATTTATGTTATTTCAGAGCAGTAGTGGATGCCCAGTGATATATCAGTACTTTCTCATTGGATATATGGTGTTTCAGATGGATTATATTGCATGGATATGACTCAGTATTTTATATGGTGTTGTGGTTATTATTGCTCTTATATTGATTCGTGTGACATATATTGACTTGTGGTATCATGATCTGGCGGTCATATTTATATGGACTTGGTTGTATATTATACTATGTATTGATGTCCCTATTTTGGCTTTGAAGTTCTTGATCTATACTCATTGGTTTTACCCTCCTTAGGAAGAATAGAGGTAGTCATTCCCACCATTGTTTTGGCTTGCTAGTGTTGGCTCCATCATTTCATTGTCTTCATCCATCCATTAACTTCCAGTTTAGTTTTCAACCCAACTGACTTCTTGACTTGTGGCATGGAGGACCTTTTTCCCTGCTAGAACCTTTGTTGGACAAGCCTTCATGTTTACATTGTGTCTCGGCTCGGAGTTGGAGACAAAAATTGCCTATGGCAAGTTGGATAGTATGCCTAAATCATTCTGGTCGGTTGTCCCGATGTTTGGCACTGTGCAGAATTCCCCCCTAGTCACTTGAGATGTTGTTGGCTAAAACTAAAAGCTCATGTACTGCTTTTATTGAAATATTAAATATGCGCCCATGGAAAATGAAAATTGTAAAACTGTGTTTCTTAACATATGTAAAAAGGGCAAGAGCAATGAAATGCTAAAATGCTCCTTGAAGAGTATAACAAAAGGTCCAAAAGCAATGGTTAAAAAATTTTATATCAAAGAATTGTTGACCTTGTTAAAAATAAATATGGCCCAGATGAAAGCTGCGATTAGCTGTGCTTTTGAGCACTGGTGAAGTCCCAAAGGGTTCATATAGGCCAAAAAGGCCACCGAATAAAATGTGATCCTAATGAAATTGGATCAAGATTAATGTAGACATGATGCCTAAGTTGAATAAGCACCCTCTAAACAACTCATCCATTTGTGAGGCACTGCCATTCCTTGTGTTGTTGTTTGTCCAGTATTGGTTATAGTGAGTTCTCCCTTTCCTTGTCCAAAGTGTCATGATGTTGAGTAGGAGGTCATCCTTTTCCTTAGCCTTGTCATTTACACCTTTCACCCTTCACTAGCAAAATGACTACAGCTATGAAGTGAGTATAGTCTTGAAAGTCTGAGTCTAAGTAATAATAAATAAAGCCTGATATTTATAAGTATTTGTTGATGTGCCGCCAGTGAAATGAATGCTACTTGTTGATTTTGTTACGTGAATGAGTTGTAGAGCATGGTTTAAACTCTTAGCACTTGCAGCAGATTGATCTATTCTGAGTTATTATTGGTGTCTGATTATTCACAGATGGTTATATTGTTTATTGGTTATGATTGATGATCAGACAGAGACCTATGAGGGGTATGAGTATACACCTTTGATGGATTGTGACTCTTTGAGTCCAATGAGACAGTTTATTTCCAGTTTCGGGCACTTACAGATGTGATCAGGCTTATTCTGCTTTTCTGATTTAGTTTTTTTTCACAGATTGATTTGTTTGAGCAAGGAGATGTTTTAGTTGGATCTCCTAGGGCGTTGTATGGGCATAGGGGGGTGCAGCCACTTGTTTGTACCATTGTACCCCCATCCCAGAGAGCTTGGAGGGCTCAATTTGACAACGCATGCACCCTAGGAGGTTGTTTTAACAGTATCACGTTTCTCGAGGCAGATTGAAAAATGATCAAATGGCTATTGAAGAAATCGATTTGGGCTACTGAGGCAAAGATATCGCATGGGGTGAGTCACAATGATGAGAGTGATGTCTTCCACACCTTCTCTAGCAGTTTCAGCATTTTATGGGGCCTGCACCTATTTTTGGGCAAATTTTATATATTTTCTGGAGCTTTTTGGGAGACCCACGATTTCCTCAAGGAGGCACAAAAGTCAAAATTTTAAATTTTTATATTATTGATTGTGCCATGGGGACACCCAAAAGGAGTTAGTCAAACACTCCTTGGACCCACCATGTGCTTTCATTTATTTCTTGTTGAGTGGGTTACCTTTATTTGGGTGGTTTAAGTCCACTTTGGTAAATTATAATTATATTGATCCATGTATTGTATGTTGAGCTCATCTCAACCATTGATTAGAACATTGTATCTTTTAATCTTAGCCACTCGTTTTGAGAGTGGTTAGGATTTGATTATGATTGAGGTTCTTTTATTTCTATTTAAAGGAGAGAGCTTCTCATTTGTAAGGGATCTTTGGCTCTTGGGTCTGAATAATAGAAAGAGTTTTTCTGTGGAAATTTTTTGGATTTGCTTTGCATCTGATGTGCTCACACTACTACATTTCGACCAAAAATCCGATGGCCGTATTGTCAGATTTTTGACACTTCCCTGTCGCATGTACGACACTATGATTTTTTTTTAAGCATCGGTGGCTTGACGTCGGTTATCCGACATCTGTTTAAACCGTTGGTTAAGCGACACCTAAGTTACCGTCGGTTAAATGTACGGCGTCGGTTAAGCGACATGTAAAACCGTCGATGAACCGACCGAGATAAAAAACAAGCGTCGGGTAAGCGACATGAGAAACCGTCGGTTAAGCGACGAAAATAACGATTACGCGTCGGTTAAGCGACATGGGGAACCGTCGGTTAAGCGATGGAAATAACGATTACGTGTCGGTTAAGAGACAGAGATAAGCATTAAGCATCGGTTAAGCGACATGAAGAACCGTCGGTTAACCGACGCTAGTGATTTTTTTTTTTTTTTAAATACTTGCAATTTGGGTATACAAAGAATGCCAGGTATTTATCCTGATGGTCCACCTGTTCCTGTCCGATCTCAGAAGCTTCTAAAGTTTGTAGACACTGCCGAAGTTAGCAAGGGACCTCAGGATATGCCTGGGCATTGGCTAGTGACTGCAGCCAAACTGGATATTGACAGAGGCAAAATATCTTTACAGGTCAAGTTTTATCTTCTGAATTATTGTAATGAGAGATCACCTACTTCTTGGCGATGATTATAGGGGGATTGCTTTTATTCCAAGTTCACCTCCTATCCTCATCCATAGAAGAAATACAGGCAAATAGCTGTAAATATTCCTATTCAAGATAGCTCTCAAATCTTTTACATTTTCATGTATAACCTTGACAAATTATTCAAGATCAGTTATTTAGTGTACCACAGAAGTGAGAGTATTCAAAAGTAAAATTCAAATGACATATAACAGGTTTTTTTATTAAAGCTGAAGTATTCTTTGAAAACAAGAAGGCACTTAAACAAATTACATCTCATTGTGACATTTTAATATGACTTTAATAATACTACTTTCTATATACAAGTGAAATGCAAGGACAAGATGCCTGGGCTCAAACAAACTGACATTTTAATATGACTTTAATAATACTACTTTCTATATACAAGTGAAATGTAAGGACAAGATGCCTGGGCTCAAACAAACTGTTAGTGCTCAGAAATAGACCTATTCTAATCGAGTTGCATTTGAGCCTAAGGGATACTGAGGGATGGGAGAGGCAGAATGGATCTCACATGTTAATACATCTACATATGTTGGTGTCTCTCCAGAGTGCACAAGGATCTGCTACTCTTACAATGAATACTCAGACATGGCTAGTGAGAATAAAGTTATAAACAGATAAGAAACAATGCATTTGATGTAAGCATGTGCATTTGACAACACATATAATATATTATTGTAGTATTTCATTGGGAGTTCATTTCAACCATTACTCAAAAAACTCCTCACACCACAATCTATGGTAATCAGTGAAACTTTGGTCAAACCTCAGGTTAGATCTCATGAGTCAAACCTTAACAGAAAGTTACATTGGCATAGTCTGTCTCTTAATTAGTTGGCTTCAAATTGAAAAGTTGTTCCTTATGAATTCCGTAATTGATTATTACATCCTAGCCTTACATAACTCTGTATTTCAAGCTGCAAGTGATATTCCATCAATTTCCATTCATATTCTGCCATCAAATCCCTATGAGTTGTTTGCAACCCAATTCTTCAATTTGTTGTATACAAAGAATGCCAAGATTTCTACAAAATAACCTGCTAACAAGTTCCATTATGGGAGGTAACAAGTTCCATTAGTTTCCAGTCAAAGTCGTGCCTGAGAAAAGCAGTGATACATTAGCTAAAAAAGAGGTCGTGACTGCAGAAAGGGTATCCAATTGAAGAGGGCGTAATACTCATTTTTAAGGGGCAGTGGGGTTGTCATCTTCATAAATGCTGAACGTTGTTACATCAAGTGAAAATAAAAAGTTAATATGTTGTTGTTGAATTATTTTCTCAACCTAGGGGTCGCACCAGATGTATTTTCTAGCCTCCCTACTTGTTTACCAGTCAATACATTAATGTATTCATAGCTCAAGAGAACATGTTGAAGGAGATGTCCACTCATTCCAAAAGCCTATAAGTTCCAAAAAAGAATATCATACCAAAATTTTAAGAAATATCAGTCTTTTTTGGATTTAGTTGGCATTGTGGCATAATCAAACATTAAAACTTTTACAGGCCTTCTTCATCTGAATATATGTTCTTAACAAGTATGTGGAGAAAAAGAATTATCTTCCAAGATAAACTGGTACAAAATTCTTGAACACATTGTGTCAAAGTTAATCTAGGATAAACGACTTGCACTAACTACACTTATTGGATTTACGGAGAAGATAATTCTCTATCAAGCTGTTACATAAATAGCCTTGGTGATAATGGCTACAGCCTACAATACAACAAATATTCCCAAAGAAAATACAAGTCGGATGTATCAAATGCAAAATCTGTAAGTTTGATTTCTTGTCATCCCCTTTCAAAAGTCCTTCCATCCATTTAGACAGTCATAAAAGAACAAGAGAATATGACAACCAGAGACATTATTAGTTGAAAGAATGCATTGCCAATAATGATTATACAACAAATGCAACTTACTATCTCAGAATAATGAATTCATTCCATCCATTGAACATTCTGCATCACTGTGAACACAAATGAAAGGAAAAACTTTAAAAGGGCAGATTTACAGATTATAGAAGTGATCCAGTTGTTTTGGGACTCAGACAGTTTGGTTGCCAGTTGGACACCACTACTTCAGTCCTCCGGGATTCATTGAATAACACACTGTTACTGCTCTAGGAGACTCTGTTAGATACACTGCATATTTTTTACCTTGCATAAAATAATTTGCCATGAATTCAACACTTGAAACATGCTTGCATAGATGATCTGCAAAGGTTCATCACACTTCTGACCCCATAAATTTGTTTCCACTAGTACAAAAGCAGCACCGGAACTTTCTCATAGAACCATATCCTTGTTTATGAATCTAGCTGGAACACTTTCCCGTATCTTTTTGTATTTCACATGCATATATCACTATCGGATTACTCTTGTACATTTGAAGTCATCAGAAGTATTTTATGTGTATCCCAAGGAACTATCATTTTACCATTCAGGGCTTCAGCTTCCTCAAAGGTGTTTCCAGAGATATCCAATGGATGTGGCAACCTTGCCCATCTCTCAACATTAAGCTTTTTAATTTCCACAACACAAAGACCCTGCTCATCCATCTTCCTACCATGCCATATTCCTTCTACTTGGAAAACAATCCCATACGCAATTTCATCCCCATCATCATTTCTTAATGAGACGAACTGACCAACTTCACACTTGACAAATCTCACTGTTGCAGAATGCCTAGAGGAAGGAGTAACCCTTGTATGGTCAGAAAAGTCAAAATCTGATGTAGACATACCATGTAGATCTTCAGCAGATGACCTTGAATTTATAGGTGTGGAAAACCTTGCAGACTTATTTCCTCTCCTAGGGCCTGCCGATGCTCCATAAAAGTCCTCACCATTGTTGCTCTCTGGTGACTCATAGAAACCCATAATAGTGTTGTGCTCGCCACTTATGGCCGGAGAAGACCTCGGTAGATAAAGCTTGTCGATCATATTTTCACCATCAAGAATGCGTGATTCACGTGCAGTGCTAACCTGGCTTTCCGATTGTTCAACCTATCAAAAATTACACTTAAACATTGTCATAAACCATATAAAGACGATCCATCTTATTGATATAATTCATATATATGCCTGGAATATAGAGAAGGTTGCTTTAAATTTGAAAACAAAAAAAAAATATACAAAGCAGAAAGTCGATGTATTCAATCTTCATAGCAACTATAATTAATGCATTTATAATAGTTTGTAGACACCACCTTTGAGGAGCAGGGACAACAAATATGCTTATAAAAGAGTGTGGTTATATCACAGTGCTTTCAGAACTAATGAAATCTCTAAAGGAATTCAATTCCTCACTTTTCTTGCCTCTAACCTGGTTCTGAAGTTTTCAATATGGGTGATTCACTCCATAGAATTGAGAGACCTTTCAGTTTCTTCACTTTCTAATACTTCTGCCATATTTGGGAACCTGCCATCTTGAGCCAAAGGGATATCCCAGGCTATATTTGAACAACACTTTCTAGAAATTATGGACAATTTCTTCACAAGTGGGGAGGAAACGA
>LPNX010886751.1:77193-102908 GCA_001517045.1 Pseudotsuga menziesii
TGCCCAATGGCTACACATATGTATTCAATCAATAATTAAAGAAAATTTTAGCTCGGTAATATCTCTGCTTAGCTCTGTTCTTTTCGTCTATTCTAGTTTAAGGGAACAATTACAAGAACCCACAGTTTGACTCCCCCTTCTGTTATCATTTATCTATGAAATTATCTGTACACATAGAACATGACTCCAACCTTGAAATGGCAGCGTAACAACAAATATTAATTGCGGGAGAAGAGGGTATCACATACCAGTGCTGAAACGAAGATAAAACGGAGCTATTCGACGGCCATAGAATTGGATTGAATTCTTCGAAATTTGCCCTGCAGAAAAGAGGGCTCCGACTCTAAAATCTTACGCATTCCACTGTCTTTGCCGCTTCGACGAGATTAAACATGGAGAGATATGCCTGAAATTGCCATTGCTTTCTCTGAGAAGAACATATGGTCAGACAAATACCAAAAAGTGGAGGGGTATTAGTGGTAGAGCTCCTGTCGTCGGAGAAACCCCACCCTGTCAAATTTGCGAGCAGGTAGGCATAGGTGAACAAACCCCAAGCCATCGAATCTAGGAGTAGGCAAGTGTAGGTGAGAAAACCCCAGTCCATTGGATCGATGAGTAGGTGTGCTAATTCTGAAAACCCCAATCACCCAAGTCGATTATGGTCCGAAGAGGGCCTGCAAATACAACCAACATTCCATGGATGGTGCCACCACCATGGGTCCTTTCATCAAAACAATAACCTTGAATTCCAGCAATGCTAAACCCTTGAGGGAAAAAAGGTATTGATGGGATGCAGAATGTAAAACCAGCGAATTAAGAAAAAATAGAATAATATCATTCACAAATGACAAGTGACTCACTTACTCATTACTCATAATTTAATATTTAGAAATTATAATATTTAGAAATAATATATTCAATCATAATATTTATAAATAATAATTTAATGATAGTCACAAGAATATGAGAGGTATTAATCAAGTGCATACCTTCCAAGTATGAGTTGATAGCCTTGCGAATCAATCTTACCTTGGGGAACACAAACTATTTCATAGATATCACCATTGAAATAAGAGGCCTGAGGTGAACAACTATCACCTTTGAAATTATCTTATATATGCAATTGCAAAGTGATAATGGTATGAAATATTTGAATTTTATAGGCCCCAATCCACCTTTGGGATGGATTCTAGGAATATTGAATTTAAACTAGTATGCATCGTCCTAGTCATCTAAACTTCCTCCTCCACCTTTAATAGATCATCACCAATTATTTCTAAGAAGTCGAATCCACATAAAACTTAGTTGGTCACCCATATGACCCTAGAATCTTATCCATTTGGAAATATTAGAGGAAGGAACACAAGTATTCCTTTGTCACTAGTTGAACTTTATTCCTAAAGGATTCATCTAATTACAAAGGGACTTATTTTCCTTCCTCGAATATGGTCAATGCATTACAACCCACCCCCACCACACAACACCTCATACTGGTACACATATCCCACATGGAGACCAAATATCACCTCTTAAGGCATCGTATTGTAGTTTGAGGTCATGTTGATGACTAATGATCCTTAGAGGTGAATTTATTGTGTAAGTCCCTAATTTTCCTCCCTTTACTATTGTTACGGCCTTGACACCTATCCCTAACGCACAAAAACTCATAAATATGTCCAGATATCACTTATTTGCCAAATATCTACTTTAAATCATATATTTTGTGGTTTGAGGCCTTTATCATGGCCTATTAGCTTACTAGTCATAATTTAGAGCATAAATGCATCAATTTCTCTCCCAACCATGGTTTGAGACTCATTCATAGTGCACAAAACCTCATATTAACACTCTCATACCACTACGTGGACAATGATGTCCAACACATACCATGTTGTATGGTTTGTGTCCTTATTCATGGACCTTGGTCCTTAGAAGCTTCATATAGGGTCTAATAGTTTTATCTTCCTCCAACGCCTATTGGAAAGGCCTTGCCACCCATTGCTTTCATCCAATGCATTTTTTTTATCCAAGGAGTTGTTGATCATGTCATATAGCTTTATTTTATATTACTATGAAAATAAGAAATTATATATGTAGAAACATAAAAAGCATCATAAAATAATCATGGATATCTCTTCAAGGCCTTTGAGATGAGCTGAAAAACTGGAAAACAAAACTTCAAAAATTGATATCAAGGTAGAAATTTATGGGAAATTCATGTGTGTGCATTATATAATGCATGTGTGTTATTGAAATCAACTTTTTTCTAGGTAGGATAGTTTCCACTCACTCAAGGCGTCGTCGCTTAAGCGACGCTTATGGCCACATTTTCAAAAAAAAAAATTATCTTTGTGATTTTTGGTAGGTTTAAAAAAAGAAATCCACGAGCCGTCGGATTTTTCCATCGGATTTTGGATTGAAATGTAGTAGTGTCAAATGGTGATTAGCTTGTCTTCAGCTTACTAGCATCGTGGAAATTCTCGTGAGATCTTTTTTTTTTTTGTGGCTATCATTGTTTTGTCTACAGGAGGGCGTTTTGGCTGGAGTGTTTTTGTAGGGGGGCCTCAACTCCCTCGGTTCTCTTCGTCTTGGATCAGGGGGTTTTCATTAGTTTCATTGCGATCTATGATTACTTCATTTTACTGTCTTGTAGCATTTAGTTTCTTTATTTTGTATGTGCAAATCTGATATGGTTGACGTTTGCTCATGCAGGGTAGGGGGCACTTTGATGGCTTGGTGCTTGCATATGCCATAGAAATCACGGGGATCGTCCAGGATTGATCGGGATAGCTAGGATCGTCACTATTACAGAATTCTACAAGTTTATCTAGGTAAGATCCACAGGTAATTTCTTCTTTTCTGATCTTATTCCATTGTACCTTGCTGAAATTTAACTATTTTTTTCTGAAAACTCCTAAACCATAAAAACCTAAAAAATCAAATAATCAGGGAACCATCTGATCTTTTGCCAAACCATTTCTGGGTTTCATAGATCGGACCTCCCCCTAACTAAATCATCTAGAATGCTGGCCAAATTCCTCATAGATTGACCTATATCTGATTTTTCAACAGAAAACTGCATAACCCCCCACTGAAAAAATTGACCTGCTAGGGTTTTGAGTTTTTCTGATTTTTTACTTCACAGACAGATAGATCGGGTCTTGGGCAGCCCAAATCAACCCCAACACTGTTAAGAGGATCAACAGTTTGACCGGGATTTGAAAAATAGACTGAAGCTGCCTTAGCGCCCTCACTAAAAATTGGCCTTTTCCAGAAGTAGGTTTTTTTTGAAATCTGACACGATAGGCTCATAAATCAGGTCCTAAGCATCCCAGAACACCCTTAATACTGTGCTAATTCATCCTGGTTTGCCCTAGATCTGAAAAAATCAGTTTTCAGCCTCCTAGCCCCATCATCAGATTTTGACTTTTCTAGATGTGATTTTCCTGATGTTTTCCTGATTTGGGCTTGTAGATCAGGTCTCCCTGATCTCTTTTCATCCTCAACACTGAGCCATCAGCATTTCGGTACCCCCTAAAGCTTCAGATTTGTCTTCCTAGGCCCTAGCGCTAGCTATCTATTGAGCTGGGTTTCCTGTACCTTGGCTTTTCTGGACCAATTGCTTTCTGGTTTCGTAGATCAAGGTGTTTCCCAAGTGGGTTTCCTGAAATGTTGTCTTACTGCTGACTCCATTTCCTAATGCATACAAAGCACTGATCTCCAAGCTAACGCTACCCTTAGGCTCTTAGCCTTTGCCATCTACCAACATTCACTGATAGCTCAAACACCTTTTATTGAGTCTAATTTCTAGGTACTGGATAGTCCCAACTCTATTTGTGCTCTCCCTATCATAGTTACGTTTCCCAAGACAGTTGCTAGTACCTAAACCCTAGAGCTAGGGTTACCATTCACCTTGCACCTTAAGTACCCTGAAGCCCCATTTGATCTTCTTCTTGTGTCTAGGTTCAATCTCTCCTGTCGGAAGCAGATTCGGGTCTCCCCCATTGTTGTCCTGGACTAGGATAACCTAAAGTGAAGGCTGCCTTGATTGGCGTGACAACCATCCATTTGGGAGTCTAGGCAGTCGTGGTTCCACCCCTTAGTTTCTTGCCCCTCTACCATCCATTCTGGATCCACCTTAAGCAGGCAACTACAAGGCAGGTGATAACACAATTGTTTGACCCTTAGCATCAATTTGACAAACTCTCATGAATATGGAAAGTGTGATTAGGCCATTGTGACCCAATGCAAAATTTAGGACATGAAACTAACTTTAATGATAAATGAAATCAGATTTAGTTATTGATATATTATTATATACTAAACCAAATATCAATTATCAACATAATCGGTAACATAAATAAATAATTTTGTAGAATGAGAGAAGATATGAAGAAGCTTGATGCCAGAATATGGACGATGGAGTTCTTCACAATGGAACAAAGAGGGACTATGTCTTTCTTTAGTTGTTGAAGAGAAGGAAGATGTAAGCAAACTCAACCTCTTCCTCAATCTACGTAACCTGCAACTAATGCAAAATATTTGCACAAACAATGGTTAAGAAATTTGGTGTCACCTACCACAGAAACTTAGAAAACAAGATTATTAAAGAAAATAAAAATGTACTTCCAAGAAATCTGAAACAAATAAACAGTGAGATCTTCAAGCAAGCAAGCTTTTAAACCTTACCCTACCAAGAGACAACTCTCCTTCAAAGGCCAAGCTTAACCAAAGAGATGCAATAAAATGAACACCATCAACTACTTCAAAATCTCAAGACAATATTCATCCACACATAGAATCGCTACACAGTTCTTGATCTCCAAAGCCTTTTATTCAAAATGATAGAAAAATATTACAAAGTAAAGGAGCATAAGTTCCGTGCCAAAATCTTCTGCGCAAATGAAGAGAACTTGCTCTCTTAAATAAAAAAACTCAACATGAGGGGGTGTATTTTAGGAATTATGATCCAAAATGTTATGTTTAGAAGTTTAGTTTAATAAATATAAAAGGGCATCTACACACTCACGTGATTATGTGAGGTTTCCCTATGTTAGTTTCAATAACGGTAAATTAGTTGTTACTTTTTGGATATTTAAATCCATCAAGTTTTCCATATGAGGTTATCTTTCGGGACTTAGCCCTCACATCTCTGTGATGTAATTATTTTCCTTCTTCATTAATAAAGTTTTGTGTCTGAGGACACTTTGTCAAAGTGGTATCAGAGCACGCGGTTAAAGCTTTGTCTGGTTGGAACCTGGTTGGAAGATGCTAAAGGTTGTTTGAAGAAGGTGACTTTCAAGGTTTTGTAATAGAGAAATTTTGACCGTAAGTTAATGCTTCCTATTCTTTTGGGATAAAAAAAAAGAATCTATGCAGAATTTTTTTTTTATTGACTAAGTTTTTTCATTTTTACTTGGAGAGAGTAAAATATTGTATTTTTGGAAGGCAAGGTTATTTAAAATCTTGTGGAAGAGAATTAAAAAGAAAAGAAAAGGAAGAGACATATAAGTTCTTGTTTTTTTAAATAAAAAAAATCATTCTTATTGCACTCACTCACTGAGAGAGATAGCATAGCTAGTGGTAGGAAGGACATACACCAGCATAGGAAGGACATACACCAGCATAACCCAACAGTGTTTTGGAAGAGGTGTTGAAGAGAGAGAACATCAGCGTAGGAAGGACATACACCAGCATAACCTAGCAGTGTTTTGGAGGAGGCGTTAAAGAACCAGCATTAAAGACCAATCTCAACCAGCGTTAAGGAACTAGCATTAAAGACCAATCCAGCTTTAAAGAACCAGCGTTAAAGACCAATCAGAGTTTGCAAAACCGTTGCCAAAGAAGTGTGAAACTTAGATAGACCAATCCGAATTTTGAAGCCGAGGCAATATTTATTCTGAGACTGGAACTCTCAACCATACGAGCAAGAGCCAGCCCGAAAGATACGGTAATTTATTATTCTTTTTTATTTTTGGAGATTTTTTTTTTGATATTGTATAAGAAGAAAAAGGTGGAGAAATAAAATTAAAAAAACAAAACAAGAACAAGGGTTATTTTTGGAGTTGATGGGACTGGAACTTGTGACCTCCCACTCAACAATCTTGTATCTCTCCAATTCACCTATAAAGATTTGTTATTTTTTGGAGTGATAAGGTGCATTTTTATTGGGCATTGGAGTAATAAGGAGCATTGTTGGCGTCATAAGGAGTACTTGTATTTTCACTCAAGGTTTGATTAGAGCAAAGTGAAGCTCTATCAAATTCTTTTCTTGAGGCTATAAGTGGGTCAAGGCCAAGTCCCTATAGCTCTCTTTTGCATGGTGTGTGGTGTTTCTTGCAGTATTTCTTTCATGGTGACTCTTGTTGATGTGTAATTTTGCTTTCATGTTAGTGGTGATATTTTTGCATAAAATCTTCTATTGGTGATATAAGGTGATTGTTTATTCTGGTGACATAAGGTGCTTTCTTTTTTTAATTCTTCGAGCTATAAGGTTTGCATAATACACATCTTCTGGAGTTATAAGGTGTTTATTTTTTTACAATGTCTAGAGTTGTAAGTCTTTTTAATGAATCTGACAAGTTGGAAGGATTGAAAAATTATAAAGTTTGGAGTCGTCATATTCAAAGCACTCTTATTTACAATGAATTGTGGAAGGGTGTCTGTAATGCTCAGCCTACCAAACTGACTATTCCTGATCATCTTGCAAAATGGGAACTAAAAGATGATAAGGCCTTAGCATTGATTCAAAGTACTGTTTCTGATGATATTTTTGTGCATATTGAAAATAGTTCTGGTGCGTGGTCATCTTGGAAGACATTGAAAGATTTAGTTGATTCTCAAATTGAAGCTAAGAAAATCGATCTCCAATTGAAGTTGTTTCAACAAAAATTGTCTTCAGGAGGTGATGTCATGGAGTACATTTCTAGATTGAAGAATATCAAACAAGAAGTTTCAAGAGTTGGTTTTGGTAAAATTGAGGACAACATGATGGTGACCATTTTGATCGCAGGATTGCCTGAGACATATAAGCATATTTTGGAAACTTTATAGATTACAAATAAATTGGATAATATTTCTTTTGACACACTAAGGGAATTACTTGCCACACATGACAAAAAATTTTATAAAACAAAGCAAGCAGGAGAAGATGTTTTGGTCGCAAGTACTAGCAAACAGTCTTCAGGTAATTATCAAAAGGGCAATGATCAGAAAGCAAATGAACAACAACGGAATTCTTTTCAATATTCAAACAGAGGTCGTGGTCAAGGTTTTGGAAGAGGAAGAGGCCGCGGAAGAGGAAGAGGAAGAAATCAAGGAGGAGGTTCTAAAGAATAAAAAAGTACACAATCACAGTTTTCTGGAAGAGGTTCAGAAAACCAACAGGTCTCTGGAAGAGGAAGAGGTAATAAACAAGTCACATGTTTTCGTTGTAATAGAATTGGACATTATGCTTCAAAGTGTAGAGTTTCATTTGAAAAAATTCTAAAAGAAAGATAATCTAAAGAATCTTCATCAGCGGCACATTATGCTCATGCAGACGATAGTGAAAATTATGAATATGTTTTTATAGCACTTGGACAATCAGAATCAATGGATTTTGTTCAAGTTCATCAGTTGGAATCAACGAATTTTGTCCAGTCTTCTTATTGTTTCAAAAATGATTTTGAAGATGCTTGAATTATGGATACAGGGGCTACTCAGCATATGACACACATGAAAGGTTTCTTTTGGAGTTATGAAGATTGTCATTTAAATTCAATCTTCCTTGCAGATGATTCTATTCATTTGCCACAGGGAAAGGGAATAGTCAAGGTTGACTTGCTAGGAATTGGAGAAAGCTTGATTTCTAATGTTTGGTATGTGCCTACATTTAAGAAACATTTATTGTCTTTAGTTGACATTCACCAATTAGGACATCAAATTGTAATGGAAGATGGTATTCTTTTGGTTAATTAAAAAAAGGACGCATACAAAATAGTTATGACAGGTTATGAAGACAGAAAGATTCTTAGGATGAAGGGAACAATCATTCCTATATCAAAGGAACATTTGAAGGAATTTGCAGGTTTAGTTGAAATTGATGTTTCACCTATCAGATTGTGGCACATTCGTTTTGGGCACTTGAATGTTGATAGTCTTGTACAGCTCCAAAAACAAGGAATGGTAAAGGGGTTGCCTTCTTTTCGGAAGGAAAATGCAAAGTGTGAAGCTTGCATTTATGGAAAATAAAGAAGGATAGCTTTTTCAAAAAGCACTTGGAGAGCAACAAGGAGATTACAGCTTGTTCATAGTGATGTTTGTGGTCCTTTGGAAACTTCACTTGGTGGTTGTAGATATTTTTTGTTGTTTATTGATGATTTTAGCAGGATGGTTTGGGTGTATTTCTTGAAGGAAAAATCAGAAGTGTTTGAAAAGTTTGAGTCATTTCAAAATTTGGTTGAAACAGCGACAAAGGAAAAGATTGCTACTTTGAGAACTGATAACGATGGTGAGTTTACATCAAATCATTTTTTGACTTATTGTCAGGAAAAAGGGATTAAACAATTTATGGTGGTTGAACAACATTTGCATATCCTCGATTCGTATTTCTGGTGGTTGAACAACAATTGCATATCCTCGGTTCTCATTTTGGATGACTCGTATCTTAAGTGCATAGGAAGATCATTTGGTAGCATGCAGTGTTTTCATTCCTTTTTATTTGATTGGTCTAAGTTGTTTTATTATTCATCATTGATGTTTATTTCTTTATTATTATTAATGATATATAATAATAACTAACAACTTAAGTATCTATTTTTATATTGGATGAAAATCATATTTTGATTATATATTCATAACTTTTTAGTCATTATTTTAAGATTTGGAAATACAAAACAATACTTTAATTAAAACTTGAATAGATCTTTTGACCTCATTAATCTGATCTATATTTCAATACATAACTTCATCAACATGAATATAGGACAAAACTCTATAATATATATAATAAAAAAAAGAAATGATAATTTAGAAAATCACAATCATTTACATGTTAATTGATGAAAGTGATTCTCATAGGCTATTTTTCATCATTAAAGTTTTTTTTTTCTTAAACAACATTTATGTTCCTTCCTTTTATATATAGTCAAAATAACTTTGGTTTTTTAATCATTTTATGCTACTAGTGTTATGAGTTTAAAATGGCATAGAGTTACATTCATCAAATATAAGCTCATGAAGAATTTAATAATATAAATGTCAAAGCACATAAGGATTAACTTTTCAAGAATGAGAGTTTGAATAGATAAGAAGAGAAAACGTTGAGATGCCCATATGATTCTTTACCAAGGTTTTTTTTTTAAGTGATCGATTATGTTTAAATTTTTGATTTTATGAAATTAGGAATGAAAGGTCTCCGTAATGAGCCGGTTCGATCAGGATCATGGATATCATCAGTATGACGTTACCTAAAATCAGTCACCAAACTGTGGTAATGGCTTTTGGTCTTAGGATTAAAAGATAAGGGGTCTCAGTAATGAGCCAGCTGATTCATTTCTGATGATATTTGTGAGTGACTTTGTCTTATGGTTACCTAGCTAAGACAATGATTCCTTGTTTTATAAAGTCTTAAATACAATAGCAAAATTTATCTATAATAAGATGGAACATGTTTCTTGTATTTTTCAAAGGAATAAGTCGGTTATATCTTTATACTGGAAGTTTTGGGTTATCTTTTATTCTGAGTATTTGGTTTTGACGAGATTCTCTTATCTGGTTTGTCTATACGTGGAAATTTTTATTAGCAGTGTAGGGGAAATTTTTGAAAGTATTTGCAAATGTGAAAATCATTAAAAACAAGTTTGTATTAGATCGAGATTAGCTAATCTCTCAGAGTGAGTCTAGGACCATATCTTACTTGATTGTTAGAAACAAGATGAACATAGATAACTGGTTCGCCCAACATGTCTCCATTTGTTGGCACGCCAACAAATCCCCTTGATTTTTCAATATCAAAGGGGACCCCCATTAGAATTTTTGTAAATACTTAGTTTTATTTTATTTTGTTTGATTTAACTAGTTGTTTGATAATCTCATGTTTGGATCCTTGGCTTTCGGCATCACCTTCTCTTTTAATTGGTTATTACGGAAGATTATTTGGTGATCGTTTACTTTATTAAGTTGTGGATTTAAATTCTTCTCGTATTTCTGGTGGTTGAACAACATTTGCATATCCTCGGTTTTCATTTTGGATGACTCGTTATCTTAAGTGCATAGGAAGATCATTTGGTAGCATGCAGTATTTTCATTCATTTTTATTTGATTGGTCTAAGTTGTTTTATTATTCATCATTGATGTTTATTTCTTTATTATTATTAATGATATATAATAATAACTAACAACTTAAGTATCTATTTTTATATTGGATGAAAATCATATTTTGATTATATATTCATAACTTTTTAGTCATTATTTTAAGATTTGGAAATACAAAACAATACTTTAATTAAAACTTGAATAGATCTTTTGACCTCATTAATCTGATCTATATTTCAATACATAACTTCATCAACATGAATAGAGGACAAAACTCTCTAATATATATAATAATAAAAAAGAAATGAGAATTTAGGAAATCACAATCATTTACATGTTAATTGATAAAAGTGATTCTCATAGGCTCTTTTTCATCATTAAAGTATTTTTTTTTCTTAAACAACATTTCTATTCCTTTTTCTTAAACAACATTTATGTTCCTTCCTTTTATATATAGTCAAAATAACTTTGGTTTTTTAATCATTTTATGCTACTAGTGTTATGAGTTTAAAATGGCATAGAGTTACATTCATCAAATATAAGCTCATGAAGAATTTAATAATATAAATGTCAAAGCACATAAGGATTAACTTTTCAAGAATGAGTGTTTGAATAGATAAGAAGAGAAAACGTTGAGATGCCCATATGATTCTTTACCAAGGTTTTTTTTAAAGTGATCGGTTGCTCTCCACATGGTAAGTATTGGTCAAAAGGTAGCCACGGTGTCCAAAACCCTATATTCATTATTATCTTGTCACCATAAAGATCGAGAAGAGATGCCATCATGAACAATAAACATTATCATGATTCGATTTGACATCACTGGAATAAATTTGCACCAAAATTCTGTTATTTACCATATAGCTGTTGATTGCCATTTAATTGGATAATTTATTTGTTTACAAATCGCAGAAAGAAAGGAGATATAGTTGAAACTCATTACAATATTGCCAAGATAAAATGCAGGAAGCAAGGATCGTTATGGTTAAGGAAAACTTGACATGAAGGTGCCACGTTAAAGGAGACAAATCACCAAAGACTATGAGTCTGTTGTGGGAAGATGCCACGAGTTGCTTGGAAAGAATAAAATCAACATCATGACAAATAAATGATAACAAAAAAGGATTGAAAAATCGCCAACTACCGGTCTATCCAGTGATTGTATTTTTTTTGGATTGCTTGCAGGTTTATTTAGGACTATATCGATGAAAGATAAGGTTATGCTATGTGTTGGATCCATAAATCTCACATCGATAGCCATGCCGAAAAAGGGATAATTTTGTTACAAAAAAGAACCATTATGTTCACATTTATTATTTCATCTGTTATGAAAGTCGACTTATTGAGATAATTCTGCAGAGAGTGAGGGATGTCATCATGACATGGAAACAGTTTGCGATCGCCACGTCTTCGTCAGATCGTTGATGGAAGAATTCTCTATTTTTTGACATAGCTCTTTATTGCTTCATGAATTTTTCAAGTAAACAATTGCGAGATGCACAAATCCTACCATGAATTCCTGATCGTTTGGTTACCTTACCGCCTGGATAGATCGTTAAAGGCACATTTAACAGATGGCAATGATATTCATTAGTATAATAGGGAATCATTTTTAACCTTTAAGTTTTACAAGCATTCATTTAATTTTAACTACTTATACAAATCTCGCTTCTTGTTTATTTAAAATAGCTAATATATATACGCTTGTATGTTGACACAGATCTTCGAAGTTAAGGTTACAATGCATCAAGTAATTAAGTATGTTTTCATCCAGCTCCCAGAGATACCACATATGATCGTGGTTCAAGCAAGAAGAAATGAAGCTAGCGAGTTCGTCAGGGAAAAGTGGGAGAAGCGTTACAGTAGTTAAAGAGCTAAGAAGAAGCCGGATTCCCGTCATTATTCAGGAGGCGATTTTCTGTTGCAAACTGCAGAAAAATTAAGAAGAAATAACAAAATATGAGATATGGTTTTTTTGCAGAATGGACTCGTTTATTAGACACGTGAACCATTTGAGATATTTGTCAGGTTCTTTGAACACGTTTTTTTCAGTTGCGGCCAGCATGGAATCGGTTCACTTCTGAGTTTTCTGTTGGTTTGCATTGGACTATTTAAACAATATCATAGATTGCTTAGGGGGGGGAACGTTCCAGGAAACTAGGCAAATCTTATTTTGTTTTCATTTTTCTGCAAGTTTCTCTGCTAGGGATGGTCTCCATAAACCAGAGAGATGACTGTGTTTCTCTTTCTGTTTTGTTTTCTTGTTCCTATGCAAAACTGAGTTTTTCTCACGGAACGAGAGATGGAGGTGTTTCCCAAGGCTGATATATCAAAAATCTTTTGAAGCTATGGTGCTTTGAATGGACATTGGAACCTGTTCTCACAGCTTTGTAAAATTTCTTTTATGGAGTAATTGAAACAAATTACTTGTTCTGTTCATCATTATCTTCTGTGGGATTGAAGCAAACTGTAAACTTTGCTTTTAGTTTATGCTTCATTTCTTATGATCAGAGTCTTTTAAAACTTATTTTGAAAGATAGTGATTGCTATTGCATTTGATCTATCAACTGATATTGATTTACTTTGCAGAATTAAAAGCATCTAACATTTTTTTGTGTGATCTTAATCCATTAATTTGTAAGAGCTTTTAAGTTTTTTATTAGCATGTAATAGTTTGATTGTGAGACTGTTCTTCAATTTAAATTATTATATGTTTATCTTTTAAATGCAAGCTGAATTAATATTAATTTTAACTCATGCTCTTGGCCAATATAGGTAGTCTGCATTTAGGTTATCATAGAATAGAATTAGGAGCTACTATTTTCTACATTTAGCTTAAGATAATCTTTAGCATTAGTTAGTCATTAGGTTAAATTTCTCTGATTCGTTAGCAGTTTGGTTTGAGTAAACTTGGCACACACTCACCTTAGAGAGACTCTCTATTCTAAGAGCACATCATACAGGCAGCAGGGCCTTGATCCTGTGAAGGACGGTTACTTTAAACACATACAAGATTGCAATAAGTCGAGTGTGTGGGCTATCTTTCCGTAAGTTGGCCTAGGATAGTTTTTCCGGCCAACAATACCCCATGGGGAATTGTAATAAAATGAGTTAGCATGATGAATTTGTGTAAAAGGTTTGGCTTCTTAGAACTTATTTATTAATGCATTATTCCAGGGTATTTTTTCCTTGTTAATTATTTATTGTTTTTAAGCGATAATAATTTTCAAGTTTTTCACCCAAATCTCCAAAGCTGGAATAATCGCCTTATTAATTAAGCCTTGGGAGGTTATTAAAACCTTTGTGTCGATGTATATTACCATGCTAATAATTATTTTGAGTCATTATGAACATGTCCTAAGTCCCCATAGTTTTATTTTAATTTCCGATAAAAAATATTTTTCTCGTTTTTACAAGCTTATTTTTAATAAGCTAATTGTAAAACTCTAAAAAGTCATAAAAGTGTGTCTAGGAGGTTGTTTTTTCCATGGGGGTGCTCGTTTTCTAACTCAGACCACCCACTTAACCCCTAGACCCACTTTCCTAAGTTTTTGAGTAATTATTTATCTCCAAAATTAATAATTACTAGGAAAACCCAAAAAAGAGACCAAAAAGTTGGAAAATATGAGAAATTCGACAACTCATAAAAAATTGGAAGCTTGACGAAAATTGATTCTGTGAGTTAGAAAAGGTCAATAGAATTATTCCTAAAGATTTACAAGTCACCAAAAGGAAAGAAATGGTTGCTAAATATGAAATTGGATTTTTTTCCAAGAGGGGTGCTTTTCCCAAGAAAGAAAGATTTGGTTTGAGGTTAAGCTTTTGACATTTTGGGTAATTGTCTTCTTTATGCCCCAAAGCATGGAGATCCAACTCACATCCAAATCATGCCAAGATATCAAGCTCATCCTTTGGAAAGTGCACTGACAAAGTGTCCTCAGACACAAAACTTTATTAATGAAGAAGGAAAATAATTACATCACAGAGATGTGAGGGCTAAGTCCTGAAAGATAACCTCACATGGAAAACTTGATGGATTTAAATATCCAAAAAGTAACAACTAATTTACCGTTACTGAAACTAACATAGGGACACCTCACATAATCACATGAGTGTGTAGATTCCCTTTTACATTTATTAAACTAAATTTCTAAACATAACATTTTGGATCATAATTCCTAACAATCCCCCCTTTGATCCAAAAATTCTTTTGAACAAATACCAAGTTCATTTCTAAACTTATCAAATTTGACCCTTCCAAGAGATTTTGTAAAAATATCTGCAGTTTGATCTTCTGATGGACAATACTTTGGCTTGATTATTTGTTTGACGACGAGAGCCTGAATGTAATGATACTTTGTATCCACATGCTTAGTCTTTGAATGAAAAACAAGATTTTTGGCTAACTTGATTGCTGATTGATTATCAATAAATAATGAATTTGCTTCTTTCTGATAAACTTTGAGGTCTTGCAAAATCCTTCTTAACCAAACTATCTCACAAGCGACTTCCCAAGCTGAAATATATTATGCTTCTACTGTAGAATTCGCAATTGTATCCTGCTTTTTACAACTCCATGCCATTGCAGCTGATCCCATATTCATTAAGTAACTTGAAGTAGATGCCCTGTCATCAACATCTCTAGCAAAATCCACATCTGAATAGCCAACAAGCTTGAAATTTTTGTTTCTTTTAAACTCAAGTCCAAAATCCTTTATTCCTTGAAGATACTTTAACACCCTTTTTGCTACATTCCAATGACTTTCTCTAGGTTCCTGCATATATCTGAAAAGTATGCTGACCGCATAAGATAGATCAGGATGAGTATTCATCAAGTAAATGAAACATCCAATTAACTGTCGATATCCAGTACTATTTACAAGTTCCCCCCCTTGAAACTTAGAAAGTTTTAAATTTTGCTCCATGGGAGTAATCGCTGGTTTACATTCCTCCATTCCAAACTTCTTCAATAATCCAGAAATTTACTTAGCTTGATAAATAAATATGCTTCCTTCCCGCTGCTTTACTTCAACTCCAAGATAGTAATGAAGTAATCCCAAGTCTGTCATTTCAAAACCTGTTTGAAGTTCTTGCTTAACCTGAAATATATGATCATTATTGTTACCTGTTATGAGCAAATCATCACCATACATAACCAAGATGATTAAGTTGTTTTCCTGGAATAGAATATACAAAGTATCATCTGACTCACTACGAAGAAAACCAACTTTCTGTAGGTAGGCATCCATTTTTGCATACCAAGATCTGGGAGCCTATTTCAATCCATACAATGCCTTAACCAATTTACAAACTTGATTTTCTTTCCCTGGAACCTCAAAACCAGGAGGTTGAGTCATATAAACATCCTCTTGCAAATCACCGTTTAGAAATGCACTTTCCATCCATTTTGTGCAGCTAAAGCTAGCACAAACCTGATAGTATTCCATTTCGTTGTTGGAGCAAAAGTTTTTTCATAATCAATCCCTTCTTTCTGAGCAAAACCCTTTGCCACCAATCTTGCCTTATATTTATCAATATCTCCATTTGCTTTGTACTTAATTCTGTAAACCCACTTACAACCAATGGGTTTAACATCATGTGGACAATCAACAATTTTCAAGTCTGATTCTTCATTACTGCATCATACTCACTTTGCATTGCTATTTTCCATTCATTATATTCAAGTGCTTAATTAAAAGTAGCTGGTTCAACAACTGAAAGAGCAAATTTTTTTGAACCCATATTAGAACTCCTTGTACCTGTTTTGCCTTTTTCATCAGACTTAACATCCTGAAGTAACTTAGTTGCCCATTTTTAGGGGGAAAAAAACCATATTTATAACAATTACTCAAAATGAATGAACAAACTGAAATTCAAACCACATAGATTTATTTATTTACACTAACCCCTTTAAATCAAACAAAACCAAACGAAAAAAATAAAAAGGAAAACCAAATCCTATTTACATATGTACAAAAAGATAAAAAAAAAAAATCAAGTGAAATCAAATTTCCATTGTAACCAACCATACAAACTCAAACCAATAAACACATGTACATCGCAAATCAAAAATAAAAATGGCAAAAAAAAAAAATCAAAATCAAAACTATCTAGATCTATCCCTAACAAGTGCAAGATAAGAAACTTATTATTTACAGGAAATCTCACACGAAATGATTTTTCTAACAAAACTTCTATTGGATCATGATATGTACAATGATCAATATTTACATGTTGAGATAAATTTACAGTAAAGGAATTATCTTTTTTTTTTAACAAAAACGGGTAGTTTTATTGAAATAGGAAAAACAGGTTTATTTTGGCAAAACACCAATGAACCTGGATACAAATTCACGAGAAATTGCTACATAGCACTGAACAGGGATAGAGACTCCCAAACAGTCTCCTATACATAGAAATTACGGAATAGGGTAAAAATGGTCGGGTTTTCCATTAAGACTAAGAAAACCTTGAGAAAGATGACAAGCTTGATTTGCCAAGTCATCCACAGAAGAATTTAATCCCCGAAGGATATGATAAGAATCCACCTTATCAAAAAAATTTAGAACTCTCTTAATTCTCTGTAGAGTTACAATTAAAGCAAATTTTTTTAAACTATCAGAAGAATGTAAAGCTTTAATCAAAATTTCAAAATCACCAAAAAATTGGACAGACTTGTATCCTTTATTCTTGGCCAACTGACTTGCCTGAAGCAGGCTGTAGAACTCCGCCTGATTATTGGACATAATTCCAAGCCCCTAGCTAAACCTGATAGAAGACAAACCATGCAGAGAGATAACAAGACCACCTGCGCCAGAGACCCTGGGATTACCTTTCGAAGCACCATAAAAAAAATTGCAGTTGAAGATGAACTCATCCATAAAGAGTTGAGAGCACCAGTGTCGCCTCAGAACCTCCACGAAGGGGGCGAGATAGGTTTCAAATTGATATTCCCCATAACATTTGAAGAAGGACCCAAATATTTCAAATCTGGCAAAGAAGATGTTGAGTGGCCAATTATTTCTGTTAGCCATGATAACGTTTTCATAACAACAAGCTGAAGTTTAGGCCATTGATCACTGAATATACAATTATTCTGGGCAATCCACAAAGACCACAACATAAATTTCAGAATTGAATGCCAGTGTTTATGCAAGGTTGCATCATTACGTTTTGGGGGTAGCCGGTCATGCCAGGCAGAGTAGAATTGATTAACAGAGTTTTGCCTTGGACAAGAAGGATTAAAATATTAAAGAACCAGATGCCAGGTTTTTCTGGAAAAATCACAACTCACCAATAGATGGTCGACCGTCTCATTAGCAACTTGGCAAAAGCAACATATGAAAGGCCCATTGAATCCCCGTTTCTGAAGGTTATCACCAGTCAAAATTTTGTTTTTTAATAGCAGCCACACAAAGAAATTAACCTTAGGGAAGAAAGAGTACCATACTGAGTGCCAAATCGCTGGAGGAAAGGTCGATTTGTGAGCCGGCATGAGAGATGGGAACGCAGATTTAACTGTGTAAGACCCTTCAGCGCCCCATCCCCATCGATATTTGCTTGAAATGTGAACTGGAGCTAGGCTCGTGAGAAGGGAAGAGAGATACAAATTTTGAGCAGAAAAATGGACAGGGAGATCTGGAAAAATCCAGCCAGACCAATTGCCTTCAAGATCCCACTTACATATATCTGCAAGTCGATTTAAACCTTGATTCTTAAACCAAAACATTAAATCATGCAATTGAGAATCAGAGGAAAAAGATGGAGTGCCTGAGATGGAATCCTCCCAAAGAAGGGTCTTCATCCCGTTAGTAGGGATTTTATACAAATTTTGTTTGAAAAATGCTAGACATTTCCTGCTAGAATTCCAAATACCAGAGCTAGAAGAAGAATTTTGAGAAGAAATATTTCGTAAAGAAACCCCGTGTAAATACTTCATCCTAAAGATTTTACTAACAGGATGCTTGGGATCCTCAAAAAGCTGCCAAACCAGCTTACCTACCATTACCAGATTAGCAAGACCAGGATCGCACATTTGAATACCACCATCTGCAGTAGGGCGCATGAGGACCTCCCATCTCACCAAATGCATCTTTCTTTGGCCACCTTTCCCTCCATTCCATAAAAAATCTCTCATTAGTTTTGAAAGCCGAGTAGAGACAACTTTGGGAGCAAGAAGTAGAGTTGACTGAAAAACTGGAAGCACTGAAAGAACTGATTTAATCAAGATCAGTTTCCCAGCTTTTGAAAGCCACTGTCCCCCCCACGAGGCTATTTTAGCCTTAAATTTGGCCAACACTTCAATCCACAAAGAAGGAGGAGCCGAACCAAGAGTTAAAGGGAGGCCTAGATACTTTATTTTTTCCCACTTGAAAAAACCAGGAAAACCAAAGAGATTTGAAATTTGTATTAGAGCAGGCTGATCAATATTCCATCCGTATACTGCACTTTTGCTTTTGTTAATCAAAGCACCTGAGCTTAAGTAGAAATTGTTGAGGATATCTTTAAAGGCCCGCGCAATTGCCATAGAGTCCCCTCCCAAGAGAAGAGAATCATCTGCAAAAAGAGCATGATTAATAGGTTCAATACCCCTGGCGATCTTAATGCCTAGAATATATCCAACATCATTTTCAGCTAATAATTTTCTACTAAGAGTTTCTTCCATCAAGATGTATAAGAAAGGGGACATCGGACAACCTTGACAAAGACCTCGAGTGGCTTTAAAGAAATCAGTGGGTCTACCATTTACCAAAGGGGCGATCCATGGCTTATTAGTACAAGTTTTAATCAATGAAACAAATTTTGAACATAAGCCAAAAGAATGCAAGACTTCATATAGGAAAGAAAGCTTGACTCGATCGAAAGAGTTTTTCATGTCCAACTTTATTAACATGCCTTTCTCTTTTCGAATGAAACTAGAATGTAAAGCTTCTTGAACTTGTATGACATTGTCCACTATTTGTCTACCTTTTACAAAACCCCCTTAAAGAGGAGAGATCAACTTACCAAACAAAGGCCTTTGTTTGTTTGCTAAAAGTTTGGCTATTATCTTATAAGAAGCATTACACAGAGAAATTGGTTTGAACCTATCAAAAGAAGAAGGGTTGACATCTTTAGGGATGAGAGCAAGAAAAGTAGAGTTTGTGCACCCACCCAATTTAGTTTTTTTCTAAAAGGAAATGATCATTCTTAGCAAGTCAGTCTTGATTATAGGCCAGCAAGCTTTATAAAAATGAATCGAAAAACCATCTGGCCCCGGAGCTTTGTCTAACTCCATGGCCCAAATAACTTCAACAATTTCCTGCTCAGAGAAAGGCTTCATTAAGTCACAGTTATCCTCAATACTGACCAGAGAAGGAACATTGAGCAGAAAGTCAGAAGACACATCGTCATATGAACAACCATCATCTTTAAATAACTTTTTAAAATGCCTACTAGATGATTGCTTTAGAAGGTCTTGCCCTTTAATTGTCACCCCTTCATCATCAATGATTTCCGAGATGTGATTTCTGGAAAGCCTAGCCTTGCATTGACGGTGAAAAAAAGAGGAGTTCTTGTCCCCAGCCTTCAGCCAAAGACTTCTTGGCTTCAATCTGAGATACTCCTCCTGCTTGAGGGATATATTAGTTTTAAGCTGGGCAGTCTGGTGAAGAGAAATATGAGAGGAGGTAACTTCTTTATTTTCCAATTCAACTTGCAAGACTGAAAGCTTTGCAACTCTATCCTTCCTAACACTCATTGGAGTTATAAGGGGTAGTTTAATCCAATTCTTCAAAGCACATTTAGTTTGTTTCATTTTTTGTTCCCAGACATAACTAGGAGATCCATTCACAAAATTGGACCATGCCTGAGAGATCGTATCCATAAACCCTTCACGTTCTATCCATAGAGGGAAGAACCTAAAAGGAATTGGGCCGAGCTCATCTTCAATTTCAAATTGCAAGGAAATCAGATGGTGATCTGACGCCAGCTTGGGAAGGATTTTAGATGAAATCATCCATTTTCTGTCCAACAAGGGACCCTGCACTAAGAACTTGTCTAATCTGGCAAAAATACTCGCTACCCCAACTCGCTGGTTTAACCACGTGAACCGTCCAACCTTAGGCTTAATATCAACCAAATCCCAATCATGTATCATATTTTCCACAACATCATGCATGTAATCTTTTCCACGCACTCCCCCTTTTTTCTCACACGGAGCTAAAGTCAAATTTAGATCACCATCGATAATAATGTTTGCTGGTGAATGAAGCACAAGAAAATAAAAAATCGACTGCCAGCAATCTTTTTTTTCCCCTTAATTAACAAGAATGTAAAGGTTGAATAGGGAAAAATTTAACTTACTGTTGATATGAACAAGCTCTGTAAAGATCCAATGCTGAGTTACATACTCATTTAAAAGCTGAAATTTATCTTTGCCCCATAAAGTGGCAAGCCCCCCACAGGAACCTCTAGCGCTAACTGCCTTACCAGAATTCATATTCCATTTGTTTTTTCTGATAAGAAGAAGAGCATCCTCCTCTATTTTAGTCTCTTGGAGTAATAAGAGATCGGGAGGAGCCAATTTTATTAAATTTTTAATAGCTTCAACTTTACTAGAATGCCCCAATCCCCTACAATTCCAAGAAGTTAAAAGCATTACTTACCCAAAGAAGAGGGAGTATATACTCCCTTAGGAAGCCCGCTTCTCTTATTTCTCCCATAAGACATTTTAATAGTTGCCTGGCTGCCTTGAGTCTTGAGCCTTTCAGCCTCTTCTTCTCTTATCTCCTTTTTAGACTTCTTACCAACTGTTTTTTTTGCTCAAAGGAATAATCTTCTGAAGAGTCAGGAATAACCTCATTTTTCTTCCGTGCAATTTCAGCATATGAAGGAGGAGAGCAAGAATTAATAGGAGAAGAGGGGAGTGAGCCACCTTCAGGGGGAGGAGCAACAAAGGAAGGACCAGATAAATCCTTAAGAACATATATGTCTTCTAAAACAGGCTCGATCACTTCCACATTACTCAATTCGTCTTCTTCAAGGATAGTTTCCGAGGAATTTAGGACAGCAAAAGAGTTATGATCACCTTTTGGGATATCACCAGCCTGAGAAGCTGTCCCAGCCACAAAGTCACCAATTACTGATTTTCCTTTATTTTTAAATCCCTGTCCTGATTTTCCTGTTTTTTGGGCTTGAGTCCATTGGTCTTCTCTCTTTAACATTTTCCTCTTTCGATTTTTTTTTGCAATTTCTAGCAAAATGGCCATAGCCATGACAAAACCTACACTTAAATGGAATTTGCTCATAATCCAGCTCCTGAGTGTAAGACCGATCTGCTGCAGTTAACTGAATTGCTTCGGGTAGACCAATCTCCAAATCCACTTCTACACAAATTCTAGCATAGGAAAATTGATCTTTCCTTTCAGCTCGGTCTATGTATTTGCCAAGATTATTCCCAATTATAACCAAAGATTCAGAGTTCTAGCAATGCATAGGAAGGAAGGGTAATCTTACCCATACCAGAACTGTAGACGGAATGTCTTGGGAAGGGTCGAAATCAGGAGTCCATTTATTCAAATAAAGACCTTGAGGACCCATGAAGTAAGGGCCATTCCGGAAGATCAGATCTCTATCCTCAGCTGATTCAAAGACAAACACGAAGAAACCTCATCTGACAAAATGACTGTGAATATCCTCTAAGATAAGAGGCTTCCAATTCCTCTACACCCATCCTTCGATTGCCTTGGGGGAGGGCCATAGGCCAGTGAATTGACCAATGAGCCCCTGCTCAACAAGGTTTAATGCAAATCGGAAAATCCTTTCAGCAGTTAGCTCAACCGAAGGAATGTCTACCTTGTTTACAAACTTATTAGAAGCCCCCCCCTTTCTCTTGCCCCTGAAAGCAATCAGCCTTTTGAAAGCTTCCATATCAGGAGGTAGAGAGAGCGGAGGAACCCCTCCAGGATCCATTTGGACCAGAAAGCCAAGAAACTTACAGAAACTGCAAAGCTCCCAAATAAACTCAGACCAACCCTCCTTTCACAACCAAATGCCAGACCAAAAAGCTAAGAATCCTCTGACAACACCACAACGGGAAATCCATCCACCAATGGCGAGGACAATTCTTAGCCAAATAAATCTTCCACAGCAAAAGCCACAGAACCACGACAATGCAAAAGACTTAACCCTCCAACCAAACGAGGAAGAATTCTCAGGTCTTCATGAAAACCTTTGCCCAGAATTGAGAAATCCTGAACAAACAACCTCCCAAAGCAATGCAGAAGACTTCTTGGATCGCTAAGCTCAAAAAATCGCTCCACGAGCTTCAAAACTTGGATCCAAAAAACAGCATAAGAGTAACCTGAACCAAGAACTCTTGAAAACGCCCAAAGGCAACAGGCCAGCAAGGATGAGGTACAACCCAGCCAACATTTGAATCCGACCTTCAATCGAGAGTAAGAAAAGAAACCAAAGAGAGCTCGAGCCTCCTTGATCAAGTCAGATTCGAACAACAAATGGTCAGCTCAAGCTTGGTCTATCGGCGAGCGGAGAGAGGTTGGTCTATCAGCGTGCGCAGGACAGATCTTGGTCTATCAGCGAGCAAGGGATCGGTAAGCGGATAGACTATCCCTCGGCCCAATCACCATTGTTAGCACCTGTATTTTACAAAAAAGATGCACGACAGATGGGAGGTGAGATTTTGTTGATTAAATACTTTGGGCTAGGGATACAGTACAAAGGAGGCTTGATAATCTAAAGAGTAGCCGAGTCGGAAAAGGTCCTGAACCATGGTCTAAAGGAGAAGCAAATCGATGGGTTATATCCTTTCCGCCATCCAGAACATACAAGCAAGATAAGGGAATTTCGGGCCTCTAACAGCCTGCACACATCAAAGGTTTTAACATTGCTCAGAGCTGATCTACGGCCCATGTCAAATTCGCTGGCTGGAAGTGCAAGGTGGATAAGGAAATGATGGATCAGCGGAATCGCATATAGTCCTCTTGATCCTACGGACGAGGATTGAAGACAGCATTGATCGACGGACGTGTTGGTTTCCGGAAAGGTAACGTGCACGCGCGATAACTTTTAGACCACCCAGCGGAAAGGGATACGTGCTGCTCGATCCGACGGTTGGAGATCGCAGGATGGTGGATCGACGACGAAAAATGATTCCGGGTTGGAGACTTGCGCACCCGATAAACCCCCAGCACCCGGCGGAATATGGTACGTGGCGCAAGATCAGACGGTTGTTGAACGCCTGGCATCCCATCGACGGCCGAGGAGAATTCCGGAAGAAGAACTAGCGCGGAGGTTAATTCCGGATCACCCGGCGGAATCCGGTACGCGGCACTTGATCTGACGGTGTAGGAGCGACGGCGGATCACATCAACGGGCGAGGGTAATTCCGCTGAGCAAAGTTGCTCGGCGGATTAAGATGGAGAGCCCAGCGGAATCGGTAGACGAAGCACGATCCGACGACCCACCCGCGAAGACAAAACAGATCTACGGCTGTGGACGACTCCGGAGCCCAAAGTCGCACGACGGGTAAAGCGAGGAGGCTCGGCGGAAAAGGGACATGTGGCATGTGATCCGAGGGCCAGGAATTCACACAGAAGAGATCGACGGTCAGAAATGAACCCGGAAAAGAAAGATGCGTGAGGGTTAGAGACAAGTAGTGGTTGCGGAAATAAATGCCTCCCACGTGTCAAATCAGGGTGGTCCTATAAAGGCGAAATTGACATCTTCCGTGATTATTTTATTTCTCGGGACCCGGCGAAAAGGACCTGTCGATTTGGGCGCTTCCAGTTGTCAAGTACCAAGGCGCATTCCGAGCACATGCCTTCACAGTGAGCCAGGTAGGACCTCAAATCCTGTAACTTCTTCGCCCCTTTCATAGTATAAATTGAGAAATGGACCAACAAAGTGAAGCTTCTGTGTCTGGTCGGGTCCCGGACGAAAGAAAAGAGTTCCTGGTAGACAGACACAGAGGTGTCTATGACCCTTTCCTGTCTACAGGAAGTGTGGCTGGTAGTAAAGATAGATTGTGGTCCTGTTTTTTACGGGGAAATGATGTTTTACATGTATGTAAGTCCTTTTTATATTTTTTCGCCCTGGGACAAACCCTCCACTTCCCTGAATTTGCCGGATGGTGCGCGGCGAATTACTCCCCCTCTCAAAGGGTCATAGTAAGTCAGTCTGCGTCTAGGATTTTATGTAAAATTGATGCTGCAGTAGTTAGAGAAAATCTTAATCTACCCGAGGATTATCCTGGAAACCACGAGTCCGTGAATGAAGCCATCCTTGCTGAGTTTTTCCGAAGTTGTCCAATTGATTCTCGCTCTCGATTCCTGTCAAGTATCCTGAAGGAAGGTCAGTCCCTGGAAAACCTTTCCTTACCTTACCCCTTGCATGTCTTTAGAGCTGAGGTGCAGTTAGTGATGTCTTTGGTCTGTCAGGTGTTGGGCCTAGATGACGATTGTCATATAGGTCATGTTATCCTTGGTTTCCTTCTAAAAGTCAATTCTTTGAGTCCCGAGTCCCAGTCAGCCCCTATACTAAATTTGGACGAATATCTAGCAGAGGCAATCCACCTCCAGCTGACTGAGTTTCCCAAAGTCCAGTTTTTCAGATTCCAAACACATTTGCTCCATATGTTAATATGCTCCAATGTTACCGAATTGAGGTTCTTGAGTACTCTATCCTCTTCTGATTTGCCAACGCAAATCCACTTGACCGAATTCGCCAATTCGGTCATGTCCGAAGTATACAGGTTGCTGTTCGATGGAGAATTGCCCAGGGTTTCCGACGAGATGAAATATTTAATGCAGTCTTCACCCGAAGGGAGGGTGGGAGACTGGTTCTTGTACAAAGATTTCACGATTCTGAGAGTGTATGGTTATACTGGTCAGCCCTACAGGTTGCCTTCCTTTCTAACTCCAAGAATTTTTACGTTGGAGTTTATGAGACAAAGGTTGTTATCATAAGAGGAGCACTTCGGTGCTTTCAGGAAGTCTTTAAATATTAAATTTCCTTTTAAAGTCGGCCCTTTCATTTTTAAAGGCAAAGGTGCCCTGACATGTATAGAAAGGTTGATGGAACCTATGTATTTTGTTAAAGATGTAAATATGAATTATGATCCATACCAGGTGATTTCGTTAAGAAAACAGGCAAACAGAAACAAGCCGTTTGAACATCAGGCCGTACAAGGATTATCTGAGATAGCTAATTTGCTCACATTTGCTGACGAGTCCCATGTTGAAACAGAGGAAAATCCTGCATCTCATTTAGAGATCCAGATCACAGAAGGTGTCAGTGTTGCTGCCAAGAGAAGTGTGGCCGAAGCAGAGAATATGGAAGTAGACGAGCGAACATCCCATAAGAAGGCGAAGCTGCTCAAAGGAAGTGAGATCGTGGAGAAAGGGGTGTCCGGAGTTTCC
>LPNX010886759.1:3501-16760 GCA_001517045.1 Pseudotsuga menziesii
TCATGCATACTTTTGATGGACCCCGCTACCCCAAAAAAAATAAATACCTGAAAAAATGTGATGATGATGTTTTGACGGACCCCGCTACTCCAAAAACAAGAAATACCTGAAAAAACGTGATGATGACATCATCATCACGTTTTTTCAGGTATTTCTTGTTTTTGGGGTAGCGGGGTCCATCAAAAGTATGCAGTGTGGGTACTTGTTGGATTCGGAATCAAATTCCGCATCCAACGAGCTCTCCCGATCGAAATTTGAGTAAAAACACAGGGAGATATGTCGAAAATACGAACACAAAAAGTAGTTTTTTTCTTTCTTCCTCCAAAATTAATCAATATTATTTTATTATTTTAACTAATATTTTATTATTTTAACTATTATTTTATTATTTTCCTTAGGAGGCCCATTTTATACCCCAAAATTCCTCTAATGATCACAGGTCTATCTAGACGAGGGGAGGTAGTGAACCTTCGTTCCCGAGGTGGGCCAGGTCATGGGATTACTATCGATGACTACATAGCTGTGTACTGCTACCCAGATACTGAGAAGGTGGGAAGTCAAGTCCCCACCAATTCTGTACAGGTGCTAGACCTAAAGGCCATACTACTGACGCTGGGAAGGATAGCAGGCTTAGCCTCACTCCATCAGGCCTCGCGGCCACTGATGTTCTATGCGGTGGAGTGTATGAGACCGACCATATACGACTGGAGTACTACACTACTGGGCAACATGAAACACCAGCTCAATGAGTGTAAGGTAGGTAGGATACAGAAATTTGGGTTCAGCAGCATTTTGAGCACGTTTTTCTTCGAGTGTGTTCCAGGATTGAGCCCTAGAGTGGATGTTCCTCTCCACGGGGTTCAAGATCCGGCCCAACGACGTTGGGCAGATGCTATGCGTAGACTGGGGGGTGGTAGGGTGGCCCACCCATATCCAGCTGACTTCTTTCAATGGTGGCAACGATAGATTGTTGCCATAGATGACTACCCCTATGGAGGGATAGATTTCCAGGGGGATCCGAACATGCCATTGCCACCAGGATCGGCATATGGAGAGATAGGTACCGAATCTCGACTCTCACTCTTTTTAAAAGTTTTTTGAGTTATTTAATTTTTTTGTATTTTCTTGATTATGTGGAATCAAAAAGACATGTTTTGGCGTGACAACACATAGTGACATCTACCATTCATGTGCAGTTGTGGGACCACGACGACCAAAGGGATTCCCACGTCATAGAAGGAGGGGAAGAGGGGATGAAATCACAGGTGTGGATGCAGAGCGAATGCTCCAGAGCATGCATACCAACTTTGTGTGACTGACTCATAGAGTTCCCATGGCGCAAGTCGAGGACTTTCCTGAGGCCATGCAGCGACAGGTGGTGGGCGTGCCACGCGCATGGGTGCATTTATTCTGACGACTAGCTAGAGATGTAGTGATGTATCATGATCACAACCCTCCCCCTCCATAGGATTAGATACCTAGGAGTGCATATGTTTTGTACAACCGTGTATTATATGATGGAAGCTTTGAAAGCTCCATTTTTGTATATGACACTATGTATTACTGCATTTTTGATATATAAAAGATTTTATGGTGATCGGTTTATTTATTTACATGTGTAAAAATGTTTGTGATTAATTTATTATGAATGAAACAAATGCCAATCTAACACGTAGTTAGCATATGAGTCAGCAACTTGATTATCATTTCTTGGAATGTATATATATGTAATACTGTCAAATTGCCGTTCTAACAATCTCACACGTAAGAATCTTCTCAATAACGTCGGATCTCTAACATGGTACAAACCATTGAGCTGTGACACTACTAACTCCGAATCAAGACGTACCTCAAGAGATAGAACACCATGTGAAATGGCATCCCGTAGAAGCTCGATAATGACGCTATATTCAGCAACATTGTTGGAAGATGGCCGTAGACATACACCTCCTGAAGACAGTACCTGACCCATAGGAGTATAAATCACCCAAGCAGCAGAGGCTGAGTGTTGAGTGTGATGGCTTGCACCATCCGTGAATCCTATGCAGGTGGAAGATTCCATTGACATCTGCCAAAAGAAACAGAAACTAATCACAAACCCGATCACGATAAGAAAAAAACATAACTATGCAAAGCTGTACAATAATATACAACAAGAAGCCTTGGCTAAAGATCATGCATAGTATTTTTTGAGATAGATCCCATTTCTAGGCTCCGCCAAAGCTGTGCCTTCGTAATCAACTAACTCATAGGTACCCTTCTCTAAGACACGCTTGACCACGTAAGGACCATGCCACATAGGATTGAATTTCCCTGCCCCCAAGGGTTCTTTCGATTGATCCCACAAAAGGACCAAGTCTCCTTCACTAAACACTCTTGGACGGATAGACTTGTCATATTGGACCTTAACACAATGTTTATTAACCTCTAGAGCGACCAAGGCATCTCGACGCTGCTCATCAAGTTGCTCGAGGTGGACCAAACGCTCCTCCAAAGGTGAAGTGTCTGGTAAGAGTTCCATAGCTAGCTTCAATGAAGGAATCTCGCATTCAACCCGCAATATCGACTCCACTCCATGCAAAAGCTGATATGGAGAAAAACCAGTGGTAGTCTTGACCATAGTTCGATATGCCCACAAAGCAGGGTATAACATAATATGCCAATTCATCTTGCTTTGTGCGATGGTTCGTTGGAGAATGGACTTAAGTGATTTATTCACTGCTTCAACCTGCCCATTCGCTTGGGGGTAATAAGAAGAGGAGTGCTCTTACTTATACCCTAACTTAGGTGCCAACTCTTCCATCATACGGTTCTGAAAGTGCGAGCCATGGTCAGTGACAAGCTCTTTCGGAATCCCGAACCGAGTAATAATTTGGTTGAATACAAAGTGAGCGGCTGTCTCACTATCAGATTTTACTGTAGGCACGGCCTCAGCCCATTTCGTGAAATAATCCACAGCCACTATAATGTGATGGTGTCCCCCAGCTAAAGCTGGGTTGCAATCCATAAAATAGAGTCACCACTTGGTGAAGGGACCGGCGATGATAATGGGATGTAACGGGGCAGGATTCGAGTGCATATTTCGTGCGAACACCTGGCAAGGGTGGCACCTCTTGACTGCATCAACACAATATTTAAATATCGATGGCCAGAAATAACCCGCTCTCAAAATATTTTGAGCTGTAGAAATCCCAGATAAATGACCACCACACGCCCCTCCGTGGCAATCATTTAGCACAACCTCAGCCTCATCATGAGTTAAACAACGTCGCAAAATGGAATCTACCCCATGGAGGTACAAAGTATTGTCCACTATAAGGTGGTTCTTAGAGATGTGACGTAATCGACGTCGTTCATCTCGTGAGAGGTGAGTAGGGGTCCTCTGTGTTTGCAGATATACTATGATATCTCCATACCATGGGTCAGACGTTGAGATTAAGAAGATGTGTTCATCGACAAACGTATCTTCACAAACCAACTCCTCGTCCTCACTCGGGAAATCCGATATAAGCTCTGCAAAAATTAACAACTTCTTCGATTTCATCGAAACAAACTCGAGATCGAACTCTTGCAGAATGACAATCCATTTATTATACTTTCCCCCAATCATCCTTTGTGTGAGGATGAATTGAAACGGATTGACATGGGCCACAACCGAGGTCTGGCGAAGGAGAATATAATGTCTCAAACACTGAACCGCATGTATGGTCACTAAAGCAAGCTTCTCGACATGCGAATAACAAATCTCTGCGTCAATAAGGTTTCGGCTTGGATAATATATGACATGCTCTTGGAGATCCTCATCCTCCTAAACCAATACCATACCAATCGTCTCTAAAGACGTGGCCACATATAATATGAAATCACGACTATAATCCAGAGGACTAATCACCGGGGCCGATGCTAGGGCTCGCTTAAGTGCATCGAAGGACTCCTGGGCTCGCTCATCCCATTCAAAGGGAGTATCCTTCTTCAAGAGACGCATAAAGCCTCTAGTCAAATTGGAAAAGTTGACCACAAATATTCGTAAGAAGTTTGCCATACCTTGCAAACACTGAAGATGACAAATATTCTTCGGGGGAGACAACTGAAGTATTGCCTCAACCTTTAAGGGATCGAATCTTATGCCCTCCTTTGAAACGATGAATCCTAATAAACGACCTGATTTCACACAAAAGATGCACTTATGAGGATTTAATCGAACCGAATAGTGTCGGCATCTTTCGAAGACCAATCTCAAGTGATATGAATGACACATTCTCATACGAGAATGAGCAGCAAGGTCATCCAAAAATACTTCAATAATAGACTTGAGATCGTGGAAAATCAAGGTCATCGCCCGCTGAAATGTAGCTTCGGCATTTTTAAGGCCAAAAGGCATCTTCCGATATGCAAATGTTCCCGAAGGAAAAATAAATGCAGTCTTTTGTTGGTCCTTAGGTTTAATCTGGATCTGATTATACCTGGAAAAGCCATCCATGAAGGAGAACACCTCGCTACCACACACTCATCCAAAATCTGATCTATAAATGGTTTTGGGAAGTTATCCTTAGGACAGGCACGATTCAAATTGCGGAAATCAGTGCATATTCGGATAGCTCCCCGCTTCTTATCCACCAGAACGGGGTTTGAAACCCACTCCGTCAAAGGAATGGGATAGATGAAACTGGCTTTCAACAACTTCTCTATCTCTGCCTTAATGGCGGGTGCTTTCCTAGGATTCACAGCGCATAAACGTTGTCGAACAGGCTTAGCATTGGGGTAAGTCTTAATCTCATGTTCGATAATCCGAGGGTCAATACCTGGCATATCATCATAAGACCAAGCAAAAATATCACAAAATTCCTTGAATAGCTCGGTATATTCGAGAATATCAGCATGGGAACATTCTGCCCCAATATAGACATTCTCAATGGTACCAGGATTTCGAGAGATGTTGATAGAAATCGTGGAAGATATGTTCGCCATGTTCCCATCATCCATCTGACCAAGAGAGCTTAATGGAATCATGGGACTACCAACTCTCTGACTAAGAATCTCCCTATAATCCTCATGCTCCAAACGGTCAAGCGGTGGAAGGAAATATGATCGATGATGAAGTTCCGCCCATGGCGGCTCAACACCCGACATAACCTCGATGATCGCTTCATCTGAAGGGAAAACCGTATCCAGGTAGTCGTGGGAATGAGAAGACTGTACTGCTCATGCCGGCAGTACATAGGGGTCTTCCTCTTCTGTCCACGAAGAGGAAGAACAAGGCTCTGCAACATTCTTAAGATTGGCTTGATAAGCTATCATGGTTGTAGAAAGCGGCACGTTGGTCTCGACATGCTCACTTGAAATACTCAGTGTAGGAAGAATCCAAGGATCTTCCATATGAGTTGTGTGAAAAGACACTGAGGTCGTAGAAGTCAAAGCCTCATCGGAACAAGATCCTATCATGAGGACCGGCGCAGGACAACTAAAGCTTCCCATGAGGGATGGATACATGCCTACACCCACACTCCCAGTTGCCGGCTGAGAGTGTTCAATGACCGGGACCGAATCGCCAGAAGATGCAGTAATAGGGGAATTATTGAATGTCATTTCATCAATCGTTACAATATTCCTGTTATGTGGAAAGCATACAATGCGGAACAAGGAAGAAGCAACGGCTTGCATACTATACATCCAGTTCCGACCCAGCAAGAGATTGTAGTCGAGGGGCGCATCAACCACCTCAACCTCTATCGCAATGGTCTTCCCTCCCAAATGGACCTTAAGGGATGGAATGATGCCGTGTGGCCTGAAATATCTCCCATCAAAAGTAGTTAACATAGTCACTGATTTCGACAACTCAGGAGAACCAAAACCCTTCCAACAGGACAATGAAATCACAGATGCAGCAGTGCCCTCGTCAATCACAATGCGCTTGACGATCATATTAAGACATTCTACGTGTACCAAAAGTGACACATAGTAGGGAAAGAGAGGCTGATAACCTATGGTTTCAAATTTGATCACTGAGGAAGAATCATCACCGTTCACACCAAGAGCAGAAAGCAAAGCCTTCCTTTGCAAAGGACAACTCTGAAGCACTTCCAATGCAGACATCGCACAAGGAGTATGGCCCAAATCCTTGACAACTGAATAATTCTGGGTGGCTTGGGCATTTGGATTATGCCCCGAGCACTTAAGTACCCCCTTAGGAATGCAAGGTGCAGCCTTAGTTTTATCCCCAGGTTTCTCAATGCGTAAAGGGGTTCCTGGTGGATCAGGTTCATTGCCTGGGTTGGGTTGTGACGATCTATAATCTTTCACATGAGTCACAACCTTGGCAGTACGGACCATGTTAATGCACCCACGAGCACTAGTCTCTGGTGGATCATGCTCACTAGATAGCTCCTGGGACTTCAAGTTCATATTCTGGTTATGCGGTAAAGGGTTCATTAGCACAGCTGGGCCTTGTGCTAAGAGTCTCAAAGCTTCATCAATTCGAGGACACAAGTAAGTGAGGTGATCATCCTTACATAGCTTGCAAGGGAACTTAACCTTACGTTTCACTTGCTTGTCCCCACTAGCATTCTGACCGTTCTTGTCATTATTGGTAGCATTCTCATTCCTATTCCCACCCTTTCGATTATTATTCTTACCCTTTTTTCTATTCCGTCCGGCCTGCTGGTTACCCTTCCGGTTCGACGATTGCATAGAAAGCACATTCACCGTTTGGGTGGGTTGAGACGAAGCCGTAGCTTGTCCTGAAGCAGACTGGTTGAGCGACAATTGAATAACTTGTTTTGCAACCAAATCTACAGGTTTCACACTTGCACAACCCACAATTCCATCGGCATGTGGTCCAGGTTTGACCTTGGGATCGAAACTAGAACAAGGAGCATTGGGAATAATCTCATACAACAAACCAGACTGAGCATAAATCAAGTCCAGCTCCTGCACCCTAAAGATTGCTTGTTCCTCATTCTGCACTCCAGATGTGGAAACATCCTTCATGATATATGGCAATAAAGACTTGAGGAACCACTCGAGAAGGAACTTCGACGGTATAAAGGCTTTAATTAATCTCTTCTGTCTACACCACTCCTGAATATGATCAGAAATATGGGTGGCTTTATCTTGTTGAAATGTTGACAAGAGTTCAGTACCAACATCATAGTGCACTGGTAGCTGGAAGTGATTAAGAAAAGTCATCGCAAGATCATCGAACAAGGTAAAAGCTCCCTTTGGTAACTCTATATTCCATTTCGCAGCAGGCTCTGTGAGGGTGCGTTGAAATAGTCGCAAGCGGACTGAGTCTTGATGTAACAAATTCGAAGAGCACCAAAGGTGAAACGTGGTAACGTGTTCGCTCGGATCCTCTCCCGGTTTGCCTTCGAACTTAGGTATGTCTGAAGGAATCTTGGTAGGGATAGCTTCCCAAGACGGGTCATGAGCCATGGGATCATTCTTAAGTCTCAATAAGTCAAGAAGGTTAAGCATCGTGAGGAAAGGGAGCCTAGGATGATGAGGTCGATGGACCGCTCCCTCGTTCACATAGGTTTGAGCACCACCATGGACTTGGCCATGGTATCCTCCTCCTGTCGGACCCGTATAGGGTAACGTGGAAGTACCATAGTAAGGTGGACCTTGACTAGTAGGATCTACAAAGCAGTAATTAGAAGAGTAAGTAGGTTGTTGATACCTGCCTCCGTAAGTTGAAGAAACCTATCCATACTGCGCCCCATAATAAGGTCCATAAGTCATCGCATGCAATGTCCCATGGGACACTCCGTAGGTAGGAAGATAAGCTGCGAAAGGGGGAACATACATACCAGAAGTAGGTATATAGGCCCCGGACGTAACAAGCTAACCACTATAAGTGTGAATATAGCCTCCCGAAGCAGCGGGTGGTATATGGACTTGAGACACAATCATCCTAGTAACCGCAGTATGGACCTGAATCGTAGCTATATATTGGCTCGAAGGACCACGTGGATAAGGTGGAGGATGTGCATTTGAAGAACTCAAAACCAAGGATGAAGGAATCTGAGTAATAAGATATGTACTACCGCCTATCGTCACCAGTCTCGGACCTGGTATCCTAATCAGATCGCGAACCCTATACCTAGGAGGGAGATGAGATGTAGCTTCCACCACTGGGATGGAAGGTGCAATGTGACTAGTATTCCCAAACCTCTCCATAAGGTAAGGAATGGGATTTCCCCCAGGCATAGTGCTAGGCTCAAAATCGGATTTGACATGAAATGTCAAATCGTGCATAGGAAAACCAGTCGTAGCATAACTACCATAGCTAGTGCTGGTAGGTTCAAAGTGAGTCTCGACATCTTCCGGCATTCCATACCAGTAATTTGTCAACATGGAATGAGCCCTAGGGTGAGTAGGTATATCGTGCAAAGATCCTATCTGGGAAATCACAGGATTGAACTTAGCTAGGTCAGGTTAAGGATTGTATGTAGGAGTAAATTCCCCATTGTCAACACGAATGGGAGGAGGTGGCTCAGGAATAGTCTCTGAATGATCCTCCATGGTGTGTGATATAGTCTGCTCGAACTGTCTAGGTCTCTCTCCCAAAGGAGGAGGAGAAGTGGAAGGCGGAAGTCTTTCTAACCGACGAGAACGACGCGGAACCGCACTTGAATCCATAATGACTCAAAACAAAAATAGCAAAGACTCTCTATTTACGTAAACCCTAGGCCAACTAGCGTGCACAGAGAAATCACTAACAAAATCTAAAGCCAAATGCAAGAAAACAAGGGCTAGATAAGTGAGCTCCCGAATGAAGCAGGTATGTCTCGCCTAGGAGAGGCCCGAGACNATGGGATTTGACATGAAATGTCAAATCGTGCATAGGAAAACCAGTCGTAGCATAACTACCATAGCTAGTGCTCCCAAACTCTCTATTTACGTAAACCCTAGGCCAACTAGCGTGCACAGATAAATCACTAACAAAATCTAAAGCCAAATGCAAGAAAACAAGGGCTAGATAAGTGAGCTCCCGAATGAAGCAGGTATGTCTCGCCTAGGAGAGGCCCGAGACTCCCATACACAACAAGTGGAGGTATGTAACCAATTATTGTGGCCCTCAGCTTCAACGCGTAAAGCGACTATGCTATCCGACCCCAACCTGGCCGGGACACATGCAGAATAACCTCTACAAGTACCCCCTTGATATCCTAGGTAAGGTCACTAAGGTCACCCCAATATAATCAAAGCTCAGGTGGATAGTCACAGGCGAGATTGTCCGTATGGGCAGGGTAGCAAAGCCCAAAACTCTCGAAAGAGCCCCCAGATACGAATACAATCCTGTAAATATCTCCGGTGCTACTCAGTTATGACTAGGGGTCNGGCGGGATTGTCCGTATGGGCAGGGTAGCAAAGCCCAAAACTCTCGAAAGAGCCCCCAGATACGAATACAATCCTGTAAATATCTCCGGTGCTACTCAGTTATGACTAGGGGTCATTCCAATCGATAACCACTCACACTGCCTCGTGCTTAACTCCCGTTTGAGAGGAGGATCCTGAGAACGATGGTTATATCAAGGATTTCACACACTCCCTAGACAGACACCTATATGTTGTTGTTTAGTGATCTTGGAGAATTGACTTACAATGAACTATTCCAAGATCCTAAAACCTAAGCTTGTTGGTGCACCCTAGAAAAGAAAAGAGTGTAATTCATTTTAATTAGCGTTGATTTTAGTTGGCTTTATTACTCAAAAATAGGATATGGTCGTGCAACTAGTGGTGTTATGACGCAACATGAAGTAAAATGCACACCGTAACAATCAATGCAAATGCATTGTGTCCATGTAAACAGGGTATGCTACTACGTAAAATGCATGATTCTTCTTCAAATGATGAATGCAAATTTTTCCTATATTAAGTCCTAACTAGTACTCCAAAGCAAATCTAGATCTAGTGCAAGTGCAATGCAAAGTGCAAAATGCAATACATTATGATAAGCAAATGTTTTTGGATTTTTTGAAAATATAAGAGATGCAAAAAGAAAAAGAATGATTCTACCACCCCCAGAATTTGCAAGCACACATAAACAACATCCAAGCAAAGCACTAAGGTAAAAGAACTCTAATGCACTAATCTCAAACAAAAAATCGAAAATGCCACGACAAGAACTTTCCTAAAAAAAAATTTAGGCTAAAAAAAACGTTTCCGGTCAGAAACAGAGGTCAAAACAGACTAAGGTAGTGCCAAAGGAGACTCAAAAACTAACAACATTCACCCAACAACTAATTATCTTCCACAAAAGAGAAAAAACCAGGGTATATGCAACTGTTCGCAGTAAACCCACGTGTATATGCTGAAATCACAGATAAAACCGCGTGTATACGCGACTGTAAATCAAAAACCCACGTACAGGAAGAAAAGGTGCATAAAAAAAGGCAAACAGGAAGGCAGAGACAAACTTACTCCAATCAGACTCTACCAGGCATACATGTCCCCAGAACCGACACAGAAACAAGAGAGAAAGAGCAATTCAAATACATTGAATGCCAAGAAAATCACCCCCAAAGGACAACTACTAGGAACTCCCCAGCGGAGTTGCCAATTTTGTTATAGAGAGAAATTCCTATGGCTTGGGGTACCACAATAGACAGCTTTGACTCCAGAAATCAATCTTTCCCAATATGCAATAGAAATAAAATGTCTAACACTAAAGGATCAGACCTTGTACCTTATTCCGGACGGTTGAAGTAGATCCCCGTTGAGCTTTCCAATCTTCAGATTGAATTGATATAATACTTCCTCAACAACAAGTAAACAAGACAAGCATACTATATATCATGGTGTTAGATATATTCTAGCATATATAATCAATAATGTAAAATCATTTGACATATTCCAATGGATACAATATTTAATCAAATACACATCATTGGACAGGAGAATATAGTTCTTATTAATATGAATCAGAGATTACAAGATAGATACAACCTCTGACGGCACGTCTGCGAACCAGAGAAAATGAATCCCCCACTTGGGCCTCCACCACCTCAATCCTCCATCTCACGATAGCAAGCTCACTAGCAAAAGGCAAGCTTGGGAAGAGCACAAAAATGCTCTAAAGGGACAAAGGGATGTAGACTCAAGTATAAATTATGGCAACAATGGACTATAGTTTCTTTGCTTTCAATCTCTCTATATGCCTTCAATGTACCAAGGGGTTCCTTATATAGCTTCACAAGGGATAATGAAGGGTCGAATCTGTGTGATCTCAAGGAATATGGAAGGCCAGGAGTCGAATGAGTTGGATCCATGTCAAGGAAAACTCCAAAAGGATTTGGATTATGCACACATCCCGATGTACGCGGTTATATGGGTCAAACCCGCATATGTACGCGGTTATTGGGTAAAAAGCCGCGTATATCATTTTTCATATAGTTTTAGGGATGATCAAGGAAACATCAAAGGATAAAAAAGAGTCCATGGGGTCTATAGAGTCTGCAGCAGGATAGGGGAAGGCCATAGAAAGTGTGATTCACCTAGAGTGGTGAAATCCGCTATAACAACTGGGGAAAACTGATAGGTGTAAAAATATGAATGATGGATGAGCTTAAGATCTAAAAAATAAGTGTTTAGAATAGATCCAAACATGTTTAATATCATTCCAAATATGACTAAGGACATGGATAACCAGCCAATGAAAGATAGGAAAGACTTCAAACCATGTAAGGTAAATATCACTGCATAAGAGACCAATGAGGAATCAACTAGTGATCTTGGGATTTGTATAGTAGTTGGATTATTCAGAGGTATCGTAGATGGTATGGATGGTGGTATTATATGTGTCATGACATGCATATCATCCTACAAACAATCTTCTAAATCAGATATACAAGCTTGTGAGGAAGAGCTGCTCAAAGGTAAGTCAATATCTAATGAAAAATCACAATTTTTGGGAGATGAATCTAGTAGACTGAGATGAGGATCATCAAAGAAATGTTCTGATATTTATGATTCTGATATATTATAGAATAAATATATATAAGAGACATGAGAAAAGGAGAGAACTATGGCACTCAAAGCATAAGTTATATCACCTTGGAACTGCGCAGTATGACATTGTTCTGAGGAATCAGCATGCTTCTCTAGTTCATCTGGAACTTCGATCTTGTGATTCTCAAGAAGCTGAGACATGATGTCCATATTCTTCTTGAAACACTTCTTCTATGAATGAAAACCCTTGCTGCAATAATAACACTTGGATGTTCCCCCTTTCTTCTTAACTTTCTTCATTAAATCTTCATATGAATCTTCATCTTCAATTTCTGACTTTGGCTTCTTCACAATTTGCTTCTCTTTTGATTTGAATTTCTTGCTTCCTTGAACCAAGAGAGCATGATCCTTTCCCTTTGAAGAATTAAGGACACCCATATGGATCAATTTATCTTGCTCCTTTGTTAGTGAATCAAGAAAATAATTTAAAGAAGGCATTTTCCACTTATGAACATCAAGCCTAGTTGCATGAAAAGTAGACACAAAAACTGAGTAATCAGGACCCAATTTTGAAAGAATGGAAAGGATTAATTGATCATCTTCTTTCTCAATCCCACATTGCTTGAGAATTAGAACAAGTGACTTGAACTTGGTGAAGAAACCCTCAAGAGATTCAAAATTGCTTGGACTCAGTGAGAATAACTCAATCTCCAATTGATGCGCTCTTAGCTCATCTTGAACTCCAAAGAGAGACTCCAATTGAGTCCATACTTGGTTTGGAGTGGTCAAACCATCTAGATGAATGAATATATTAGGAGAAATAGAGAGGCAAAGCAATCCATAGGCCTCATCCAACCTATTATGCCACTTAGCATTCTCAATCACAGCATTGAGCTCATTCTCCAAAGCTAGTGTAACTCTTTATAATCCTCTACTGCGCAATAGAATGGAGATTTTGGATTTCAATTCGTGGTATTTGAAGGAATTAAGAATTTTAGTTTATGAAGAATCCATATTTCTGAATTGATGTGCTCAAGAATAAAATCTCTGCAACCTGCAAAACAAACTAGGAGAAAATCTTGTAAGCTAGACAAGCTCTTCTTTAGAGAGGGATAGGAGACTGCATGTGCTCCTCAACTCTGCAGAACTTGATCAAACTTGCTGCTCTAATACCATGTAGAAATAATATATCAATGCTATGATAAATGATGCTAATAATAAGCACAGGAAATAGATCTTGCTACTAAGAATTCTCACAAGCACACACAGGAAAAATAGAGAGAAGAAAAGAGACTAAATCACATGAATGA
>LPNX010886783.1:0-24564 GCA_001517045.1 Pseudotsuga menziesii
GCAGGACACTCCAATTGGCACTCCTGGTCGGGTGCACTTAATAGTGAAGCATCCGACTGCACCAGTCGTGGACCCTCCGACCGAGCAACACCAGACACCACCACTAGCACAACAACCAGTACAACAAATAGCTCCCCCGGCTACTCAGACGGTCGACCCCGCTCAGACCCCGACAGGAGAAGTCGAGGAAGACAACCCTGAGTATGCTGTGTCTCGGAGCATTCTCAAGAAACTGGCAAAGGAGATCGTCATTACCAGAAGGAACATCAAACTGCAAAAATGTCAGCAAGGCAAAGGTAAGCGCAAGCTTGTCCTTGCTGACTCCACAGATGACGAAGACGAACTGGCAGCCTCAGCACTCGATATTGTCGAGGATGCCAGAGCAAATAAAGTAACTGTTGAAACCCAGTTTCAACGTTTTGTCGAAGCAGGAGCACCCGAAGGTCGGCCGAAGAAGGCCAAAACAACACCACTGTCCGAAGATGTGGTCGACCTGGTGACGACTCCTCCCCGTCCATCTCCGACTAAAATCGTCGAGGAGCAAGCACCAGTGCAGCAGGCCGACATGTCCCCCGAAGACTTTGCAAGAGTTATCCCTGAGGCACTCAGAGCCAGGGCAAGCTCGGACCAGGAGCTTAGAGCCTTCTTTGCAACACTGCCTGCACTGTTCAAAACAGCGCAGACAATCAAGACAACAACTCCCCTTAAAGCAAGCCAAAAGACATACACACACCAAACAACTGTATTTACAAGGGTGCATGATGGTGGTGACATTACGGGACATGAACAGACCTTCACCGACTACCAAGTCCCACCGGAAGAAGACGTTATATCTTCCGACCAAAGTCCCCAACACCATTCTCCATCACCACCAGGATCANAAGAAAGTAGTTCATTTCTTGGCTTTGTATGATCTATTGAGAATAATATAATTTGTTCATCTTATCAGTTCTTGTCTCTTGTATCTGTGAATATTCTATGTATTTTTGTATGTATTATTGGTAACCTTATGTGATCTGTGAGATTACAACACAACCCCAACACTAGTGATAATAGGTTTGAAATTAGGCAAGGATGATGATGGATCAAATGTAGCTCCTACACTATTTAAAAGTTTGGTTGGAAGTCTTATGTATCTTATTGCAACAAGGTTAGACATAATGTATGTAGTAAGTCTTATCTCAAGGTTTATGGAGCCACAAAAAGACTCTCATTGGAAAGTAGGTAAAATAATTCTAAGGTATGTAAGTCGCACAAAGGACTTTGAAATTTTGTATACAACCTTAGAAAATTTCAAACTTGTTGGATATACTGGCAGTGACAATGGAGGAAGCATAGATGACAAGAAAAAAACATCTGGATATACATTTCATTTTGGCATAGGTGTTGTATCATGGGATTAAAAAAACAACCTATTGTGACTTTGTCTTCAATAGAAGTAGAGTATGTTGAAGCTACAAGTGTTGAATGCCAATTTGTTTGGATGCAATGGATGCCAAGAGACCTATCACATAACCAACAAGAAATGACAAGTATTTAATGCAACAATAGTTCATCCATTACACTGTTAAAGTATCATGTGTTCCACAAGAGAACCAAACACATCGACACAAGGTATCATTTTATAAAAGAATTGGTAAGTAACAAATAATTTTGTTTAAAAATTTGTAGGTATAAATATTAGGTGGCTAACATCATTACAAAAGAATTTCCAAGGAACACTTTCCAGTATCTATGAAATTGTTTAGGAATGAAAATTTTTGCACAATGAATTATGTCATGTATAGAGAAATTTCCAACTTTGAAAATTTTTGTATGTAACATCGAATCCATCTTCATAGTAAATAGTACATATTGAATAAAATGATTGATGATATTTTACAATTGAAGGCCTTCCTTCAAATATGGCTTAGGCACCTATTGTGTCATCTTACAGTAATAGTAATTATTAGTTGATTATTAATTTATATATTGTTTAAGTATTATGTATTTATTATTATTTATTAATTATGTAACAACTCCATTCCATTAATGGCATATTTGTCCTCAAAGATGAGAGTGTTCATGCTCCCTTATTATGGTTTGTGTTTGAAGTGATGACTTGATGACTATAATCTTGGATCGATTTTGTTCTATGGACATGATTCTGGAACTTGTGTTGTAATCCCTTCTGCTTAAGTGGTGAGTTTTTGAAACAATACAGCTTGTACTTATTAGTTTTCCATGCCATCTTTTGGATTCCATTTATGAAGAATTGTATCTTCACTTCAACTTTTTTCAATTCTTAAACATGTGGATGCAATAACTATTGTGTCATCTGGTTCAACAAAAATGGGTCGATTGTATTCAACATTATTTGGAAAGTAACCAACAATTGAAAAGAGAAATGGCACTTCTACATAGCTATCTACACTTTTCTTTGTAGAACCATCATCAATGTTGTAATAATGTTTAAGTGTGTATTGACTAATTCCATGACTTTCAACTCCATAAATAATGTCATTAGATTTATCTGGAAAAAGTGGTTGAGAACATTGTGCAAGTTCTTTTTTTTGTTACACATGTGTGAACATTTTCATATTTATTGACATAAAAACTGGTTGGTGACATGAAATTGGATGTGTTATTCAATTTAATTTCCAAGACATTAATTCAATAACTTACATTTTCTTTACCATGTTTTTCTTGCAAGCTTTGAAAATTAGATTGGGATTTAATTTACAAGTTTCATCTTGTGAGGCCTCTAGTTCGATTTGGTGTTTATTTCATTGACAACTTTGTCATTGGATTGTTCCTTATGGTCAAGTACTTCTTCCATTTTTCTCATAAATAGATCAAATATCTCATGCGATTCTTATTTAAATGACTTCATGGTCAATGTAAGAGTTCAATAGTTCATTAATAACAAATCCAATTGACTAGTAAAAAATATTGATAATTATTATTATTATTATTTTATAAATAATAATAATATTTTTGGTGAACGTAGGAATTAGGGATTAATAAAACTTTGTGTATTTTATAAAACCAAAGTTTGGTTTTATAACCAGTATATTGTTTTTTCGTTATTTCTTCTCTCCCATTTTTATGGGATATTCTTATCTTCTTCTTTTTCTTTTTTTAACAAAATAAAATTAATGCCCAAAGGCCCAAAATCAAGCAAAAGAATGGGCTCTCATACAACTGTAACATCCAGTGTGTGTGTTGTGGAATAGTTCGTATCCGGATAAAGAAGAATCCATCTTCAAAATACATAATACGTAAACAATATATAAATTAATAATCAACTAATAATTATTATTACCATATGAGGACATGACTCCTCCAATAGGTGCCTAAGCCGTATTTAAAGGCAGGGCATTAATTGTAAAATTTCATCAATCAATTTATTCAATATGTATTATTTACTATGATCATGGATTCTTCTTTATCCACATACAAATTCTTCCATAACACACGAATTTGGTGTTACATGGGTATCACAACCCCTTCGTGGGCTTGATTTTTGACCTTTGGCCATATTTTGGATTTTGGAGATCAATTTTATTTCATAAAAAAATAAAAAGAAAAATAAAAGTAAAAAGAAAAAAAAGAAGCAAAAAAAAAGAAGATAAGAAGTCCCATAAAAAGGGGAAAGAAAAAAGAACAAAAAAGCATATTGTTTATAAAACCAAACCTTTGTTTTATAAGCCACACAAGGTTTTATTTAGCCCTAATTCCCACTTTCACCCCAAAAAATAAAGTATATATATGCATAATAATATTATTATTATTTATAAAATAATAATAATAATAATTGTCAATATTTTTAATAGTTAATTGGATTTATTATTAATTAACTATTAAAATCTTGCATTAACCACGAGGTCATTTAAAAAATAATTGGATGAGATCTTTGATCAATTTATGAGGAAAATGGAAGAAGTACTTGACCATAAGGAACAATTTAATGAAAAAGTCATTCACACGACCTTCAATGAAATAAACCAACAATGCGAACTAGAGGCCTCACAATCCGAAGACTTGGAAATTAAATCTCAATCCAATTTTCAAAGAATGCAAGAAAAACATGGTAGAGAACATGAAAGTGATGGAATTGATATCTTGGACATTAAATTGAATAAGACAACTAGTTTCATATCACCATCCAGTTTTCATGTCAATAAAGATGAAAACATTCCCACATGTGTAACAGAAAAAGCACCTGCACAATGTTCTGAACCACTTTTTCAAGATAACTCTAATGATGTTATGTATGGAGTTGAAAGTTGTGGAAGTAGTCATTACCTTCTTAAACAATATGAAAGAATTTATGATAGTTCTACAAACACAAGTGTAGATAGTTATGCAGACGTGGTCGTGTTTTTAATTGTTGGTTACATTCCAAATCATGTTGAATATAGGTGGCCCATTGTTGTCGAACCAGATGACACAATAGTTATTGCATCCTTGGGTTTAGGAACTGGAAAAAAGTGGAAGTGAAGATCGGCAATTCTTCATAAATGGAATCAAGATGACGACATGGGAAACTAATAAGTACAAGTTATACTATTTCAAAAATCACCACTAAAGAAGAAAAGATTACAACATAAGTTCCATAACCATGTCCGTAGAGCATAATCGATCTAAGATTGTAGTGTTCAAGTTATCACTTCAGACACAACCCATAATAAGAGAGCATCGATACTCTCAACTTTGAATACAAAAATACACTTAAGGGAAGGGAAAAGATGCATTAATAATAATAATAATAATAATAATAAATACACAATACATAAACAATATATAAATTAATAATCAACTAAATAATTGCCATTACCATAAAGAGGACACGACTCCTCCCAATAGATGCCTAAGCCATATTTAAAGGAAGTATTTCAATTGTAAAATATCATCAATAATTTTATTCAATATGTATTATTTACTATGAACATGGATTCTTCTTTATCTAGATACAAATTCTTCCATAACACACGGATTTGGTGTTACATTGTAAATTTTTTTTTTAATGATCTTTGTCTACTCATAATTAAGGGGGATCCTTGGATAAAATTAATTACAAACTGATGACTATCAAATCCAATCCGAATCAGTTAGAGTCTATAGATGCAAAAAAATATCATCAAATATGTTACCAGTATGGTGCACACTTCTTTGTATTTATTCAGTTCTATTTTTGTTCTGCAAGTCAAAATGTTTGGTAGCTTTACAATCATGAATTAATCACAGTGTTTAATGGTAGTTGGTAGCTTTCAAGAGAATCCAAAATTAAGTTTGTGTATAATTAGTTGAAGAATAATGAAAAACATAGTATTTTGGAGAAGAACTGAGTAAGAGAGAAATAAGAAGAAAAAGGATGAGAAGTGGTCGAGAGAACAAGCTCATGGTTTTGGAATGTATTGAGATCCCAATCTTTGTAAATGGTAAAAAAATCAAAGTAAATTTCAAAGTCTATGTATGCAACCATAGTTACTGATTTTGTTGGGTAAATATATAATCCTATAGTTTTTATGTGTTTATTCTCAAGAATATTTATGGTGCACATCTTCTCCAGAATTATTTGTGTGAATGGTTTTAACATTTATAGTGGGTAAAAGAAATCAAGAACCCTTTGTATTTCACTCTATAAAAGTCTAGTTTTAACCACAACGTAATTTCTAGTATAGTCAAGTCCAAGATTCACATCAAGTTGTTAGAGTAGAGTTAGCCAAAGTGAGTTGAACTAACCGTAAGATAAAAAGGAGTCTTTCATGTCTAAGTGATAATATACCTTATATACCAATATAACATTTTCATATTATAAGTTTTTCAATGTGATGCCAATATAACCTTTTAATATTATAAGTTTTTCAATGTGATGCCAATATAACCTTTTCATATTATAAGTTTATGAAAGTGAAAATTAGTAGGAGTTAAAATTGATTGGAATTAAAAGTATGTCAGAACCAAAAGTAGTGGAGGTATAAGTCCGTAAAATGGTCGAGTTAATTTGGTTGAGGTAAAAGAAAAATCTTGTCTGTGTAGAACCATCAAGTCAATTTAGTCGAAGTAAAAGTCCGTCGAGGTAAAAATCGTCAGAGTAAATGGATCAATGTAAGAACCTGTCAGAGTCAACTCAGCCAAAATAAATTTTGTTGAATTCAACTGAGTCAAAGTAAAACCATCGGAGTGAAAATTGTTGAAGTATACTAGCCAATTTATCCGTTGAATTTAATTTGGTCGAAATAAAAAATTGTATAATTTGGACAAAACTTGTTAAAGTCGAAGTTTTAAAAAGAAAATAAGGTTAAACTTTTTAACTACACAATCTTACACAATCTTATTACTGTGACTATTTTTCTTGGACTTACATGCAATGCCATTTCCACTGTTAGGTTAAGGGAAATCAATAAAACTATGAAACTCAACTTGTACTTTTTCTATTTCTCTATGTTCTCTTGAGGCTCCTACAATATATATTTAAAGTAATGCAAGAGGGACGTTGAAGCACTTCGAGTACTTCAACTTCACCAATTGTTTCTTGGACTTACATGCGATGCCATTTCCACTGTTAGGCTATTGGATGCACCCAAATGAAGGGGAAACCAATAAAGCTACAAAACACGGCTTGTACTTGCTCTTTTTCTCTACGTTCTCTTGAGGCTCCTACAATATATATTTAAAGCAAGGTAAGATGGCAATTGAAGCGCTTTAACTACTTTGATTTCACAAATTGTTTCTTGGACTTACATGCCACGCCATTTCCACTGTTAGGTTGTCAGATGCACACAAATGAAGGGGAAATCAATAAAATGACGAAACTCAACTTGTACTTGCTGTTTTTTGTTATATCTAGAGTCAATAAATGAATAAAAAACACCATGGTAAACAACATATTAATGTGGTAAAACCGCATAAAAGGAAACATCCACGCAGGAAAGTATTGAAGCTCATTAGTCAATATCAAGGAGATTGCATGATGGGCCATTCATCCTCTCATCCTACCACACCCTTATGTATCCCAACCATGCACTATATACTTCATGAAATAAGTTACATGAGTCAAATTGTTGTTGGTTATTTTCTTTATAAAAAAAAAATCCCATAAACACATCTAGTTTAGTTGTCATTATTAACAATATCCACCCTGACAAAAAGAATTCTAATTCTTTTCCCAATACTATTCATCACCTTTTTTTCAAACTAAGAGAAGCTACAAGCTTCAAGCTTCTCTAATAACACTGGTTTTGTAAACATATCTCCACAATTTTTTTGAGTATGAACATTTTTCAAATCTACTCCACCTTCACCAATGGCTTGTCTTACAAAATGATAATTTACATCAATATGTTTAGTCTTAGTATGATAAACAATATTTGTATCCAAATGTATAGCACTTTGATTGTCACAGAAAACAAGCACACTGTTTTCAACCTTTCAATTTCTCTAAGCAAATATTTCAGCTAAATCACCTCTTTGCAAGCATGTGAGGAAGGAATGTATTCAACCTTTGTAGTGGATAAAGAAATTGTTTCCTAAAGCTTTGACATCTAACTTATAGCTCCACCTTCAAGAGTAAGGACACAACATGAAGTAGACATTCTCTTGTCCAAATCACCTTCTAAATATAAATAAACAAAATCACATACAGAATCACTTTGATTATTAAAGGTGATACAATAGTCATGTGTGCCTCTTAGGTTCAGAAGCACCCATTTCACCATATTCAAATGCTCTTTTCCTAGATTCTCCATGTATTTACTAACATCACCTACTGCATGTGAAATATCAGGTTTAGTACACCCCATTACATGCATTAAAAATCCTACTGATTTGGCATTTGGCACATGAGACATATAACCCTTGTCTTCAACACTACTAGGAAATAAACCTGAAGTAAGATTAAAATGGGAATCCAAAGGAACATTTGCAAGTTTTTCCTTATTCATTTTGAATCTTACAAGTATTTTCTCAAAATACTTCTCCTGTTAAAAACTAAAGTTGTCATTTCTTCTATCTATGTTTATTTCAATACCCAATATTTGTTTTGAAACTCTAAGATCCTTCATATAAAAAGTCCTAGCCATTTGAGTCTTCAACCTATTAATCTTGTCCATGCTTTTTCTCAGAATAAGCACATCATCATCATACAACACTAAGATAATGAATATGTTATTCAATTTTTTGAAGTATAAACAATGATCATATTCACTTCTAGTATAACCTGGCTCACCATGAATTAATCAAACTTCTTGTACCATTGCATGAGCGACTATTTCACGACATACAATGATTTCTTGAGCTTGCAAACTAATCTTCCTTTATGATGATGCAAAAAACCTTCTATATGTTCCATTCAAATATCCTCATCTAAATCTCCATGTACGAAAGTTGTTTTAACATCTAGTCTCTCTAACTGAAAATCAAGCAATGCAACTAGTGTTAACACAATACAAATAGATACAAGCTTTACAACTTGTGAAAAAGTATCATTGTAGTCAATTCCTTCCATATGAGAGCACCCTTTTGCGACCAATCTGGATTTGTATCTTTCAACCTTACCATAAACACCTTTCTTCAACTTGAAGACCCACTTACATCCAACAATTTTTCTATGTTTGGGGAGTTCAACCAATTCCCATGTCTTTTTTTTCTCCACAGAATCGGTTTCATCTTTCAATACCATCTTCCACTTAGCATTGTCAACACAATCAATGACTTCCTAAGTACAAGAAGGTTATCCAACATCAGTAAATAAAACAGACAAAACAAGATCGGTATACCTCTTAGGAGGATTTATCTCCCATGTTTATCTTCTTGGTGTAGGTTGTGGGGTTTCCACATTTTCTTGAATTTATTCACCTCCTATGAGTTTTTTTTTCACCAGAAACTTCTTCTTGCTTCTTTGAGTCATGAGAAGATTGGTTCTCCAACTGATCTAGTTGTTTTGACAGTACATGTTCCTGCTCCACATCAACTCTTACATTTTATGAGTTGATAAGAGAATATTCATAAAAAAATACATCTCTTCTAATGACGATCTTGTGGGAAGTAAGATCCCACAATCTATATCCTTTTGTTACATCATGATATCCAACAAAAATGCATTTCTTTGATCTAGGGTCTAGCTTAGAACTTTGATATTTAGGAGTAAGTGCATAAGATTCACAACCAAAGATTTTCAAATTCGAATAACCACAAGGATGACCAATCCATACCTTGTCTGGAATTTTACAATTTATTTCCATGGATGGTGATCGATTTATTAGATAAATAGCAATGGAAACTACTTATTCTCACAACTCTTGCCCCAAATTATCATTACTAAGCATTCTCCTTGCTCTCCCTAGAAGAGTCCTATTCATGCACTTTACAACCCCATTTTCATGAGGAGTGTATACATTCATTTTATCTATTACTATCCCTTCTTCGTTGCAATATTTTTCAAACAATAAAGAAGTAAACCCACCTCCATTATCCATCCTTAAACACTTGATTTTCCTTCCAATTCTTTTTTCTAGCATAAGTGTAAATTTCTTAAACCTGTTAAACACATCATCTTTTCTTTTTAAAATATAGACCAAAGCTTTCCTTGAGAAATCATCTGTAAACAATACATAATATGTAGCTCCCCCATAGGAAATGGTAGGAGATGAACCCCACAAATCAGAATGAATATAATAGAGAAGATCTTTACTCACATGACTACCTTCTTTGAATTTTTTTCTACGTTGCTTTCCAAATATACAATGTCTACAAAACATCAAATTCAGAGTTTTCAGATTTCGAAGGAATTTACGATTCATTAATATATGAAATATTTTATCACTCATATGACCAAGACATTGATGCCATAATTGAGTGGATCGTGACAGCTCTTCAAATACTAATGATGTATCATTAACTTTAGTTCTTCCAACCAATTTGTAAATATTTCCCATTTTCTATGCCTTCATGACCACTAAAGAACCCTTAGATACTCTTAGTATTACACTTAAACTTGTAAACTTACGACCAAAAGAATCCAAAGGTTGCAAAGAAATTAATTTTTTCTTTAATTCACGTACATGCATAAGATCTCTAAGTGTTTTTAAAACACCTCCAACCCCAAGAATCTTACATTAATGATTATCTCCCAAAAGAACTATACGGTCATTAATTAGTTGATAGGAAGCAAACCAATCTTTGTGAGGACAGATATAGTGCGAAGCACCATAATCTAATAAACATTCTTCATTATATTTAGAAACACTACAAATGGAAAAAAATGTCATTGATCATAACTGAATCACACTTAACTAAATTTGCCTCAAATTTGGAGTCATATTTTTTCGATTCTTGTCTTTTCCAATATTCTTTCTTGAGATGATGAGTCTTGTTAAAGTACCACCATTTTAATTTTCTCTTTCTTCCATTTGATTTAGACCTAGAAGTACCTCTTGAGTTTTCTCCTCTTTCTTTGAATCGACCTCTAACAACCAAAGAAACCAAAGATTCAGCTAAAGATGTTTTAAAACTAGATGTTTTCCTCAATTCATGAGACAACAACGCTCCAACCACAGTGTTAATTTCTAAGGTATGAGTTGTACAAAGGCTAATGGAAGAAACTACTTGACCCCAAGATTCAGGTAAGGTACATAAAAGATTGGCTCTCTATCTCCACCATCAATTTTAACATCCATTTTAACGTCACATTCTAACATCCATTTTAACATCACATTTTAACATCACATTTTTTCAGGTATTTCTTATTTTTGGGGCAGCGGGGTCCGTTAAAATTATGCACTATGGGTAGGTATTGGATGTGGAATTTAATTCCGCATCAAATGGTCCCTCCTGCTCGAAATTTAAGTAAAAACATAGGAAGATATGTTGAAAATGAGAACAAAAAATTATTTTTTTATGACAAATATGTCAAGTCAACCATTATGCTTGACTGATTTTATTGAAATTCTATTGGTTCTTGAATTCCAACTCACAAGAATTTATTGTTGGATCGTTTTCTTATAAGGCCCATTTTAGACCCCAAATTTCCTCTAATGATTGAAACACATTACAAGAGAGACATAGATATAACGTGGTTCACCCAAGATGGGCCACATCCATGTAGAAATTGATAGTCTCTTATTATTATACCATCCAACAAAATTAAGGAATACAACCTACAACAACCCCTCTACACTTCCTTTTCACTCTCTTAGAGTCTCTCTCACACAATCACATAGATTGTTTTTACAATGCTACAATACAATACACAACTGTATTACAATGCTATCCTTTTATAGGAGAATTACTATGGAAAAGTACCATTGGTCACCCAATACCATGGGCCCGCAAACTATTGGCCAATAAACATCACAAAAATTTCTTTCACGGGCTTCGTTGATGAACCGCCGCTGGCCCCTGGACTCCCCAACCAGGGGAGATGGTCCCCTATGAACCCACACATGGGGACAATGTCCCCCTGCATCCCCCTGATGGTATGAGTGTATAGTAAAACTTGGGTAGAAACATGGACGAATAATAACATCTCTGAATCTAAAAGATTACGCTCCACAACTAACACACGACCTATTTATTTGACGGGTTAACTTTGATCGAAATACATGCGACAAGATTTTACTGCAGGTGGGATTTACTACGATAGACTTTTACTGTGACAAACTTCACTGTGAGAGGACTCAACTTTCTCTTTCCATCGAAACACTTTTTACATACTTTTAACCCAACACACTTTTACCTCAATAGACACCCACTTGACTTCAACGGTATTTTACCGTGACACACTTTTTGTTGTGACCAACTCCTAGTTTGAGATGACCACATTTAACAAGGTTTTATAAAGGGATATGTCTTTGTCTATTGAATTATAATATGAAAAACACTTTTCACCACTCCGTAACTTAGGATAAACCTTGAAACAACTTTATTGCGACAAGTTCACAATAAAATATAACCAAAATATTAAGCAAGACTCGTGTCGAGTGTTGGAATTTCATTTCATCTATGCTCTTGAAACTAATTTTTTCTGACGTTTTGAACTTTTATTTTACCCTTCCCACAACGTTTTGGTGAAAAAATAACCCTTCAACAATGAAGTTTTATTTTAAAAAATACTCTTCATTAGTAATGTTTTTATTAAAAAGTTTAATTTCTAAGTAAAAGAGACAAAAATTTGTTATTGAAAAGTTTAATTTTCAATAAAAGATAACATATTTTTTTCATTGTTGATTGTGTACTCTAAAAATCAAGATACTTGCATGCAGAATGGAACAGAAGAACCTACTAATACTAATAGTAGTAATAGCTACACAAACAAATCTAAAGTTGCACCTGGAAGCATTATGCATGTGAAGTATGTTAAGTGTTAAACTTAGGAAACAAACAAAACTAGATCTGGATTCCTTTAAGGAGGCTAATGTTAATGTTGGGCTAGATGGAATGGGACATACCAATTTTTGCAATCCCTTGAATTGTGTTGAAAAGACAAATTAATATAATATGTACTTTGTGGGCTTATTTAATTAAAAAAAAATCTTGTTTTGCTTCATTCATAATAGAACACCTTTAAATTTCTAGGTAATTCATTTTATTTTATTTTTATAAAAATGGAATGATACTTGAACTTATATAATTTGATAGAGTAACTTAATATATAAATGTGGTTTAAAAGGGTTTTTGCCAATGAGTAAAAGTAATTGTTTTACTCAACTACTAAAACTACAATAATAATAAATTGTTACTAAGTATTAACACAAATCAAATAAATCATTTTCAAACAGTTTGTGAATATTGTAAATGATAGTGTTAAAAGCTTCAAGCAACAAATTTTTTGGAATGATCTCTAAGTTGTAAATAGGAAGTATTGGAGGCGTAACCCTATTTCCATGCCAAGATTCCTTCATAGATTGGAGTCTTTGTCCAATCATAAGTGTTAACCCAACACAATATCAAAATAATAATAAAAATTAAGACAAAAACAATTTCATGTCTAAAAAAACCTATAGTTAATTTCAAGGCCCTCAATTACTCTAAAGTGCCCCTATTATGAAAACTATCATTTCAACAATTTCCACCAAAATTTAGCTCTCAAATTTGGATACAATTTTTCTAAATATTAACTTACTATTTTCTTTATTTTTTAATTAATTTTAATTTTTGATAAATATAATATAAATTAAATAACATTTTTTTATTTAAAACTAAATACCAACTTATTTATATATAAATAAGCAAATCAACTTTTAATTTTTTTAATAAATATTATATTAAAACATTATAAAAAAATCTCACACATATTAAAATTAATATAAGTGTAAAATATTTGAAAAAAAATAATTTAAGTTCAAAATATTTAGCCAAAAACTATTATAACTAAAATACCTAACAATTAATAAATTAAATTATATTGAACATAAATTTTTATCAAATATTAATTTAAATTAATCTATTTTATTCAAACTTAATTATAATTATTAAATTTAAAATTAAAATAATTAAAACCTAACTTAAACTTTATTTAGCTTAGTATAATTGTATTTGTGTAGAACCTATTGCAGTCTGATTAATATCCAAGCTCGAGAGCTTATCCCAACGGACCTTCCCATATAAAAATAAATAAGAAATAATGACGTTTTAAAAAATTTACAAACCATTAAAAACACGTTTTACTTTGAAACTTTCCCGTTAATCAAGAGGGTTTAAAAAATAAATTAACCTTATTACATCGTTAAATATTTGTGGATTCTTTATGTCTACCGAAGTGTAAATCTAAACAAAATTCACACTAGTAATTCTGGAGAAATATGCAGCTTAAATAAGACATGTATTGAACTATAAATTATGGGTTTATATTATCGCCATATAACAAAAATAAATATAGTCACAATTAGATACTTAATAAATATGGCCACAATTAGATACTCAGAAATTTACTTGGATGTTTCACCTTTTACAGAGCTTGGGCTCTCAACATATTCTAGAACGCATGAGCTTGAGCTCTGGAACTCTTCTCAGAGTTTTTCTTCTTTTCCTTTTCTTCTTACTCTATTCTTCTCTCTCCACTACTCCGCACACATGCTCACTGTGTTTTATTCTTCTTCTATATATAGAGAGACTAAAATTTTGCTTCCGACCACTAACATTAAAGACTGTAATTAATTTCTACCTAGAAACTTAATTTCAGAAATATAGTTTGGCTTCTTAAATATGGCGAGGCCTGGACTTGTAAACCGAACATACTAATTGACAACAATATACTTCTACTAAATCTGAATGAGTAGTCTAAGACTAGATGTAGTTATGCAAGTAATTAATATTTCCAACAAATACCATTAACCTGTTGAAACGCGTCCTCGACTTTGTGGTTTCCCCTTCGAAGATCCTGATTTGAGAACACATTATCTCCCAAATTGAATCCGACATTCATCATCTACCTGAACCAAATTATGAGGAATTGAGAGCTCAGTGTACAAGAATATTACAACAGGAAAACCCCCTGAGGGTTAACTTAAGCAAAGGTGAGCAAACGGCACTGCGGGATATTAAAAGGAATGAAAACATTGTTATACTCAAAGCAGAAAAAGGCGGTGTGACTGTAGTTATGAACAAAGTTATTTATGTTGATAAAATGCATGAACACCTTAACAACCCTGCTAAACCCGTCTTAACAAAGAACCCCTTTAACCAAACGTTTCTAAGGAGATTCGAATTTCTACGTTGGATGATGACACGAAAGGAAAATTGATAACATCCGGTCCCATTAATCCAAGAATTTACGGGCTGCTTAAAATACACAAAATCAATAACCCTCTTATATCCTATGTTACCAGAAACGAGAAACGGGAACGAAACGAGAAACGAGAATGGTATGAGAAACGAAGTTACCAGGTTTTGCAAGTATAAGAAACGATGAGAGAGAGAAAAACAAAAAATTGAATTAATTAAAATATATAAATTAAATATTATGACAATTTGCAGATTTTAGTACTGACTCGACTTGGTTCAGCATTTCAAACTCTAAGCTCCAACCAGCTTCACCGAGTTAATTTTAGCTTCAAAGACTAACAAACAAACTCCAGGTTCGTTCAACTCCGAATTGAAGAATGGAAACCAATTCATTATAGGTTTAAAGAGGAAAAAATAGTACAAAGAAATCATAAATTCACATATTATTGCTGATTTGTTTACGATAAGTGTAAGCCTGCCAAAACACAACTATTATTCACAAATATATATGATAAGATCTTGTTTTAGATGTTTTGGGCTCTGTAAACCTATTGATATTAATACTGACATCTTCAAATGAAAAGAATGGAAATGGGACATATACTGCAACCTATAATAACCCCATTTCTGGGATATGAATGAATAAAATTATAATATATTAATTGGAATAGCAGTTTCAAAAAGGTTTTGGAGAAATTTATAACAGAACAAACGAATGAATAAAATTATAATATATTAACTGGAATAGGAGTTTCAAAAAGGTTTTGGAGAAATTTATAACAGAACATACGATAGCTTGGGCATTTGTCCATAAGGTGTCTATCGTTGCAATTTACTCATTTGTCCATACGGTGTTTATCGTTGCAATTTACTATCTCTAGATAGTAAAAGACATTTACCCAATTTACTTATGATATGATGCCCCAAACTTAGAGCATTCACTAGCGAGGACACTTGACTTTTGCTATGAACTTGGTCAGCCTACGAATGTGCTGCTATCAACCAACACTTGGTGTGTAGGTGAAATCGGTGGAATTGTTGGATTGATTCAATAAAGCCAGAACCTTTAACAGAGATCCTTGGAACTTCAGCTGAAATCCTCTTGCAAAAGCACACGATGTCAACTCTATCCACACTTGCTTGCCTCATTACCTATCAAAAATCTAAAAATTAAACCCCGAAATTAACCAATTCGCAAAAAAACGAAAATTCGTTTCTTGATAAACCGCTGGAGAAAACGCTGCGTCTTTTAAGAAACGGAATTTTGGCTGCAGAAACGAAAACGGCCGTAGAAAACGGCGTTTTCCGCCTCGTTGCCGTTTCTACACCGTTTTTTGTGATAAACGTGGCCTGCCGTCACGTTTCTGGTAACATAGCTTATATCCATATTGGATACTATGGGCTAAGTTCGCCAAGTTTTTAACGGATAAGATTAAACCATTGGTGGGAAACACAAGTTCGTTCATCAAGGACTCTACTTTCTTTGTGGATAAAATTAAGGACCTGAGAATTCAAGAACATGAGGTTATTCTAAGCCTAGACATTGTCTCCCTCTACATGATGATTCCCATTAACAAAGATGTAGGGGTGATAGAGATCCTAATAGATATAGAAACAACGAAGTTGCTGGAATTATTCCTCAGATCGACCTTTTTCGGGACATATATGAACAAACGTGCAGTGTGGCTATGGGTTCCCTCCTTTCACCAATTGTTTCCAATATTTTGAGGAAAATAAGCCCCAAAGCATGGTGGGTACGATATGTTGAAAATACAAACGTTAATTGGAAACACACTAATGAAGAGATGAGTTTGCTGAGAACATCAAGAATCAATCTGACCACATCAAGTTTACTATGGAGAAAGAGAAGAATTATACATTGTTGTTCCTAGATGGTAAAATGATGAGGAAGGAAGATGGAACAATTGCAAAGGGAGTGTATAGGAAGACCCATACTTAGCAATATTTGCATGTGAAGTCCTATCATAACCCAAGCCAAAAAATAGGGGTTCCTAACACCTTCATTATCAGAGCCATTCGAATTGTGGACAAGGATCACATCACATAAGAAAAATAGCATATTCAGAAGGTATGTTTATGAAATGGTTACTCGAACAAAGAGATAAACAAAGATTTCATTACTCGAAAGAAGACGACCAAGGATTGATGGCCTTGTGAAAGACAGTACTGATGATGAACATAAAGTTTGCTTTCCCTACATTCAATGTACTACTGATAAAATGGCAAGATTTATTACAAATAAAAACACAAAGACAATTTTCTCTCTCCAAACAATCTCAGAAAATTTCTAAGCAAGGTCAAAGATCCTATGATCCCTAGAGCCCACAAATGGGTTTACAAGATATCGTGCTCACGTGAGAAGTCATATACAGGAGAGATTGGAGAACAATCAACCCAAGACTCAAAGAACACAAGGATGACAATATCCATCATATAAATAAAAATTATTCCCTTGCCGAGCATGCACATAAGATAGCGTCACATCATGAACGTCATTGGTTGAGAACTTTTGCTTAGGAGGCACTAAGCATTTGGGATACAATTTTTTCTTCAAGTTGATTATCCAAGGAGGTGGAGGCACTTCTTATAACTTATCGACTATGAACAAACGTACTCATCATTTTCAAATATTTTCCATCATTATTAGGCACATATGGATGGTATAAGGAAATGAAATGAAAACTAGTGTTGTCATTTGAATGATTTCTTGATGCGCTAGAAGAGAACACATATAGCTTATCTTCTACCACATTGATCTCTCGATGGATACAAGTAAGGTTGAACGAGAGGAATTTCGCAATGATCTTGTCAATCACTTATATGTACCTTCTGAAACCGTTTTTGACCAACCTATAAATATTCTGAATTATATTAATGACCAAATTTGAATCTCTAGAAACCTACAAGTGTTGGCGAGTTGGTGCACAATCAAGAGCTCCTTTAAAGTCACTTTAGTTGCTACATAAAAGTGAAAAACAAGAAACTCTCACTTCACGAGGCAATTAGAGGTACTTGCATAATGAATTTTGAGATGACGTAAAAATACAAAATATAGGAAAGCAAATAAGATTTCATAATCTATATATTTTACTTTTAGAAATTGTGTGTAGTTGTTAATACAATTTATTTTTCTAAAATTTGTTTTTTAAATTTTTAGCACAATATAACATAAATGTCTATGCGCATGCAACACTATATGAACTAAATGATAGTATTTCTTAATAGAATTTTTACCTATGTAGAGAACATCTTGCACTAGTGCAAGACGTTTTGTTCAAAACTTATTCATGATGTTTTTATTTTTTTAATGATTTATTGAAGTTGGAAAACCTTGAAAAAAGGACACTATGTGCATGTGCAGTGCTTTAGGGGAATAACTTAATGAAATTTTGAATTTTTTCTACAGGTGTATAGAGATATCTTTCTTCTAGTGCACCATATAATTTTTTGGGAATTGGTAATGGTAGTCGAAAGTTACAAAAAAGTGGACCCAACTTCCTGCGCCCACGTTAACATCCTAGCACTAAGAATTTTTGAAGATCTAATGAAAGGGTTTCAAATTCTATGATACTATTCATGCATTGAAAGTTCAATTGAAAAGAAAAGTGACGATGCTTGCCTAAAGCAGAAAGAAAGTGATACTAGTATCATTTCCTTCAATAGAGGATGCTCCATCGAATTGCAAGGGCTTGACTTGATCATCTTCAATTTTGGGTTGGGGATATGGTTTATGTTCCTCCTCTATGAATACAGAGCAAGTGCCTATACTAGTTTTAATATAATTGACCTTCAGACCAAGAATGTTCTCGGTGCATGGGAAGGTTCAAGCTCCCTCATGATGATAATGTTGTTTATACCATGAGTCACAATAAGGTGAGATCCATCAAGGTTTAGGTAATTGAGTCTATTAATTTCTATCATTTCCATCCCAAGATCATATAAAAATTACTAAACTTCATATTATATATCCAGCAAGAATTTAAATGTGGTTTTGACCTTAGGATCAGAGCACATGGTTAGATACTAGGTCTTCAATTTTGTTGATAGAAAGTTGGAACTTCTTATTAAATGTCACCATGTTTTTGGCTTCACGCGTGCAGGTTAATGCAAGTTGTTCCATGATCACTTTGAACATAATATTTAAATAGGAACCCCCATTGATGAGGTATGAGTGAGCGATCCTACCCATAATTCTCATTGACCCATAAAAGGATGAGTCTAACCATTTTCATTGTATTAAATTATTTTTCTATAAATTGATAATCAAGATTGACTGTATTAGCATTGTGTTGCATTGTCATTATCGAATAAGTGATGGATACAACATGCATAGCACTAGTTTTATTCAAATTTTGTTATCATTCGAGTGCTCTAAGGAAATATAGAGAAATAATGTTAGATTTCAAGGTTGTTGAATCAATGTCCATGTTGTAAAGTGTGTAATGCTTAGGGGAGGTGGCTAAAAATTAGAACATGATGTTGGGGTTGGTACATTGAATGTTAAGTGCGGATATCTTCTCAAGGACTAAAGGATTGACACTTTTATCATTGGAATTTTTCTTATCAAATGTAGACATGGGAACATATATAACTTTAGGTCCAAATTGATTTTGATGCACCATCAAGGAAACAAATAATTTGTTAATAGATTCCTCCTCTTGGATTATTATGACCATATGCATACATTTCTTTCATTTTGCTTGTTTTTTGGTTAACCATGAATGCTTGCAAATCAAGGGGTCATGGGTCTCATCATAGAAATTGCACAAATGACAAAAAAAATTCACCAAAAGGAGTCGCATCAGGTATTATCAAACATGAAGGGTTGGATCAAATGTTGGTAAAGACTATGAAATAATCCTACGCTCAATTGAGATCATTCTATTATGCATGCCTCCCATCATTTGAAGCATGGTAGTCATCAAATTCTCCAAGGTGAATTGATCTAATGGTAAAATAGTTCTTTGATTCTACTATTCGAACTCTATGAAAATCTGTAGAGATGACCCAAGGAAGGTTATAATAATGGAGTAAATATTTTGTCTAGGGGGATGAGATCACTTCATATATTCTATTAAAATGCTTCATGAACCTTAGGTTGGAATCTTTGACAAGTTCATTATCCTTGAAAGATTAGATATTAAAACTCATCAGGTACTCAGCTTGGTTTCCAATGCTTCAAAAAGTGGATTTAAAAAAAGACATTAGTTCAAACCAGGTAGAAAATATTTTATTCGAAAAATCAAAGAATTTGGCCGCAACCCTGCATTATAATTAGTTGTTTGAATAATCACACAAATGTGTCATTATAATGTGTGTTGATATTGGCACATGCATTGGAAAATGCAGAAAAGTGCTTATTTACCAATGTCAATTCTTTTCCATAGAACTTAGGAAATTTTTATTTGAACTTATGTAAGGAAGTGATAATTGTGGCTAAATAGAGAGGTGAAGTCACGAGCTATATATTATCATCAACACCAACTTTTGGTTTTAGTTTTATGTAGTTTTCTGGTTCATGGCCAAACTAGGGTTTGGATTTCCTAGAGATTCAGCCACCCAAAAACTTTGTTCTTGGGCTCAATAGATCCGCTCTAGCAAGGAACAACTTTATATGTAAGCAGATCTTCCAAATTCCAAACATTGCAGAAACCCTAATTTCTTCCAGAGAGGGAGGAGAGAGAGTTTCACCTTGTGAAAGTTGTTCTATTCAAGATGGCTCTAATACCATGTTAAAATTTCATATGCTAGACTAGATATCATTAGTGTTCAATCCAAATTCACACCAATATCATATGGAGAATCACTGAAAGAAATACAATCAAAAGATAGAAATGATATTTATCCTAGGAAACCTTCAAGGGGAAGAAAACCTAGCAAAAATTCCTATGTATAAGATGTATAAGATATAACCAAAAAAACAAGTATATTCCTCCTTATTGTTATGTCTCTCTCTCTCTCTCTCTCTCTCTCTCTCTCTCTCTCTCCTATGAGCTACACAAGTGAGTGAGTATGTGTTATATTGAGGAACGCAGCTCCTCTATTTATACACATTATTTGAACTGATTTTTACCCTAGACAAGTCGGCCCCACTTAACTGACTCGGCCAACTTCACCTAGGAAGACTCAAAACAATATTTTATATTATTCATTAGGGTAATAATGACCTGACTTACAATAGGGGATTTACCTCATGACTCTATGATGACCAATTACAACAGTAACATCGTGACGGAGGAATAATAACATCTCCCTTGGGTTGCATCAATAAAGTACATTTAAAATATCCTTTGAAGTTACACTATTTTAAGAAGTTTACCAGCCAAATAGACATTTTGGATTTGATACCAATTGTGAAAAGAACCGGATCGCAAAGAAATAACAATGGACAATGAACAAGATGAAAATATTAAAATACATTACAAGAGAGACATATATATAACATTATTCACCCAAGATGGGATACGTACACACCTAAATTGTGAGTCCTTTATTATTATACCACCCAGTGAAATGAAGGGATAGAACCTGCAACAACCCCGTTGCACATCCTCTTCACTGTCTCACAATCTCTCTCACACAATCACAAAGATTGTTTTACAATGCTACAATATAATACCCAACCTTATTACAATGAGTTCCTTTTATAATGGAATTACCATGGGAAAATACCACAGGTCACCCAATACCATGGGTTTGTAAACTATTGGCCAACAAAAATCTCAAAAGTTTCTTTCAGGGGCCCGCTGGGGGACAAGTGTATAGTAAAAATACAGTAAAAATGGGGTACACACACAAATGAACAATAACATCTCTGAATCTCAAAGATTGGGCTCCACAACTAACACTTCCTAACTCTAAGAATACAAATCTCATATATAATTGTAATGAAACACATTGGAAACCAATTAGATATGATTTATAAGAGCATATGATAATCAAAATATAGATACTTATCCTTTTTTTTGTTTTGTGGGATCCCTCTTGAAATATGCTTCCTTGTGTAGGTTACTGGAATGCCTAGGTCTTCTTATTCTATAATTACTGGCAAATTTTACTTCATGCAAGAGGTAGTGAGTCTTTGCATGGGATATTAGGGTCCCATATAAACTAGACCTAATTTTCTTCTATTCATTAAATTTTAAGGAAATACTCCTTTTCATGATTATCTTTTTCCTCGGATGAGTTTGTATGAGTAGTTTCATCTTCTATAGTGGAAGAAGAATGAAATATTCCTTTTCCTGTTTTCTTTGCTTTGTACTCCCTTACAAAATCGCCCTTCCTGTCATATTCATAACATTTAACCTTTGACTTGTCAAAGTCTTTGATGTATACCTTCTTCTTTGAATGGGAAAACTTATTTTGAGAGAATTTCTTCTTCCGTTTTTTCATCATTATCATGAGGGAAAGGATTTCTTCTTTAGTGCACACTCTCTTACTTTTGATTCACTGTACTTCTTGAAGGAATTCATGCCACAACATTTCAAATTTAGGTTGTACCTCTCGATTGTTTATTGTAGCCAAGAATGTCTCCGATGAGGATTGGGGACCATTTATTGCGGTTTGGAGAAGATCCTCTTCATCCACCATAGCTCCACTGCTGGTAAGTTGATCTCTTACCTGAGATATCTTGGTGAATAAACATGCCACAGTCTCTTCCTTCTCCATCATTAGGTTTCAGAGCTTAATATTCATTCCCTCTTTTGGCTCAGGTCTTTCTTCTCTTATAGGTTTGTGAGTGTATCAAAACACTCTTTTGCGGTATTCAACAGAGTGATCACAAACATCAAATTGTCCTTAACCAAATAATAAATTATCCACTTGGATTCACATTGGTTCTTCTTGAAGTTGATGTTCCCTTCATTGGTTGTAGGATCCTCCACAACAATGGATATGTATCTATCCAGGTCATGTTCCTCCATAATCCTCAACACCCTTGCCTTCCAAGTGTTAAAATTTGAATTTCCCTCGAGACAGTATTCTGGTCAAACAAATATCAATGCCATGGTTCTCAAAAATTTTGCTCAACTACTCGGGATCTATGTAGGCTCAATTTTGTGACAAATCTTATCTCCTTAATGTGTTGATCTCTAATACCATGATACCTTTTTAGCAAATATGAAGATATTTGAACTTTAATACTTTAATTGTATAATTTCTAAACACTAGAGTCAATAGAACATTAAATCACATAAATCATTCATCCAAAACACAAGATTTACCTTGGAGAAAACCCTAAAAAAATAAGGATGAAAAACCCCAAAAACTATTTAGAGTATAATATGATAGATCATAGAGAATGTATTTTACACAATAAGTAAGTTGCTTTCGGCACCCGAGGTGATATATAAGAGAGAATAATGAGCAATAGAAAATAGAGATTATCTATATCAACTTGTCATGTTCCCAACACATTAATAACAATCTAAAATCACTGCCATGCCAGACTTAGTGAATGATTGTGTTGCTCATGCAACTTTTTCTCCCTGATTTTAATTTTTTACTTAAACTCTGGGCCCCTCCTCATCAATTTTTTGCTTGGTGATTGTTAAAAGCTTGATCCTCTCTGGCATATCTTTTTTCGTTGCACTTTGAAAATAGATGTCCGCAGGTTTATATGTGCCTTGTTCTTTTTGGTCTAAGTCATGAGTGTCTGTTTTACTGGCCGAAGAGAAGGAAAAACTTTGTTCTTTTGAGTTGCCTTTCTATGAAGGAGAGAACCTAGCTGTGCCTGAGCCTTAAAGCAGTTTGAATCCTCGATTTTTTCTATAAATTGGGCCTCTTTTGTTAGATCGGAAGCTGCGAAGTTCCATCTCATCCGCCATTGCAGCTCCTAGATCATTTTTTTTTTCGCCCAAAGTATGATCCATCCGACGCCCGATTCGTTTGGTTTAAATCGCTTGTCCATAAGTTCCCACTCGCCCGCCGTTGCAGCTGGGAGGAGATAGTTGGATTCCGATTCAAGTATCATCCAACGTCCAACCTTGTCTTCCCCCGCTCGAACTAAGTTTTTCCATCTCGTCGCCTGTCTCCGGCCATTGTTCCGTCCGCCGTTGCGGATGAGCCACCCTTCCTGGTTCCCGAAGCACTCTTCCCCCCGACGTCCGATTCTCACCTTTTCGCCCATGTTTTCGAGCACCCGGTCCTTGTACTCCTCCGCCGTTGTGACCCCTGAAGTCTTGTCCCGTCTGATGCATAAGCTTGCCGACCGCCGATTTATAATTTTGCCGCCCCAGGCTCAAGCGAGTACTCGCCCGGATGAACCAGGCTGGCTTCTTGTGGACTTATCATTCTGATTAGAAAGTGTAAGTGCTTAAGATCTCAGATAAATAAATAATGCACCAAAGTTGTCTGCAGGAGGAATCCCATAGATCGTTGAAGCAACCTAGAGCGGAGGAAAGGACAAAACAAACGAATGACAGAGGCACCGACGAGGAAGACTCATCAGTTACTGGTTAGAAGATAAACGCTCATAGAGAATGATTGGGAAAACGCAGCGGCCAGAAGAGGAAGCTGAAACGTTGAAGATGCTGGAGAGTCACACACTGAGAGGCAGCCCAAGGGGCAAGAGTTGTAGTTTAAATATTTGGAAGTAGGACTGAAATTGGGCTTTTTCCCCTGGAAAATTTTGTACATGTTTGCTTGCAAGAGGAACTACTTCGTTTTGCAAAGGAAACTGCAATTTTGTCTATCGAAGAGAGTGTTGTAGAAATTCAGGCCTGCAGTAGATTAATTTTACCCACAACAATTAACAATTGATCATGCAAAATTATCAACAATGGAGACTAAATATGGAGCTGTAACACAAAATTATATTAACTGAGTGTACAATAGCCA
>LPNX010886783.1:28985-85138 GCA_001517045.1 Pseudotsuga menziesii
CTAGTGGACCGGGTCGCAACCGGTAAAACCCTTGTTTGTTACTTTGACCTACAGTAGCCGGACCATAAACCGGGCGGATTCCCTATACCAAATAGTCAACGGGCTAGTTGGGAACGTTGATTGGGGAGAATCCCTTACTGTTGTCGCCTGCGAATTTCCAGGTCTCAACAGGTTGCATGGATATTTGGTGCATCACCTTCAAAATTGTGAATTTCCTTCATGTATAATAATTCATGTACATTGGAATATTCAACATGCATAACATATATGCCATCTAGTCTTTCATCTTTGACATTACTCATGCTTAACTGACTTCAGAGTTAACTCTCCATATAATTGAATGCATGACCACTTAGTTAGGATGATAACTTAAGTTTCGTAATGCATTAACTCAAGTGTCGTCATGCAATAAAATTATTAACTAAGTGTCGTATTTTAGTTTAAATAAAGTGTACTGAATGAAAAATACTTTAGTTAGCTAGTCCATCTATATTAACACTTAGTTAACTATTATTAACTTAAATTATGTTGATTGATTTACTTAAGGAATCACTGTGAGTTATCCTTTAATTAATTGAATCTCAACAATATATAACTGAGACATACATTGTTACTTTAACTAAAGCTTTAATTGAAGATTATAACAATTTGAGTTCATATTTAGTCAACTAAATTCATCTCTTATGCAATTCAAATTCTCTTGTTCTCTATATGTTTATCTCTCTATCTCTTATCTTTACTAAAAGGTCAATATGTGCCAACTTTAACTATCTATCATACCGGATTATACTCAAAAGATGGTCTAATGTTGTGATCATATTAGATAACTCAGGACCTGTTGGTAGGCAGTTTTGGGATAAGTTAGTTGCGCAGCATTGTGGATGCTACACAAGGTCAAAGACACCACACAAGTGGAAAATGACATGCACGTCGGAGATTAGAATATTTGATGTATTTTGGGTCATATTTTGTAGTTTTGACCACATTTTGTGGATATTGGTCATTATCTTGTAGAATCAATTAAGAATTAGTTAGAAGGTTAGTCAAGTGGACCATGAATGTAAAGGTGCAAGCCGATAAGTAGATGTAGAGTTGCAAGTGTTAGAGATCATATTTTGGAGATCTTATGTCTTGGTATGATTGTGTGATTTGTGCATGAATTGAGATTTGGTGATCTATGAACTGTTGTGGGGACTCTGTGGTTTTGTGTGGAAGTTAATATCACATTACAGAAGTTAAGAAAAACTATTGTGTCCTTTTTTATTTTCCTGTTTAACTGTTTCCTGTGACTCAGTCATGAATGCAATGTGTATCTACGACATGGATCTATAAATGATGCGATGTTTCCCTTCTTTACATGATGTTTTTGGTTGGATTTGTTTGCGCATCAATGTGTTTACTGCAGTTCTAGTTAATGATGTCATTTGTTGAATAATGATATGGTTGTTTTAACATATAAGTTGAATGATTAGATTGGTGAATAATGTTGCGCTAAGTTGACAAGTAGATGAACATTGTCCTCTCTCATTCTATGGAAACTTGGTTCCATCAGCTCTCCCTCGAACATATCAGGTGAGACTTAATCCGCTTTGTCAGTGTTGTTGAATGGGGTAAAACCTGTCTGGGCCTATGCTCAGCGAGATCATGGTGGTTTTTGGGTGTCGACAGAGTGGGAGCCCCTATATAATGGTTTTGTTGAGTGAGTTTCTGTCAACAAATGGTTCCATTGCCGGGACCTTGGTGTGATTGAAGGGAGGAAATGTTGTGGCATCTGATGAGACCGAAAATTCAAGACTGGTTCAACCAAAAGCTACGAGATTTTTTTGAGAAAGAAAATCAGAACCCTGGACTGATGACGGATAAGTGGTTGGAAAAGTACATACACGACAGTCCACATGAGTATTTTTTTCTGAGTTCCTGATCATCTTGTATGAGTGGTTGGTGAGATTGAACTATCGCAAGATAGATTTCCAAGGAGGTGAGCCAATGTACTGGACCCCAGAATTGATCTAGAAGTTGCAGGAGGTAGACAACAGAGCATCGCGGGCTGTTGAATTTTGGCTCAACAGTATATTGGAATGCTATATCACAGATTTCGTGGTTGATATAACCAAATATTATAGCGAATCAGAAATGGAGTTCTTCAATGGGCCACGAGGTAGGTTTATTTTGTCTTTGCAATTGTCCATTAAGATGCTCATTTATGAAAAGGGCATATTGAAGATGCACCTTCAGTAGTAGAACTCTTGTGTGCGAGGGTTGTGGATACCACGAAGATAGGGGGGAGATGAATGGAACGATACGGGGTATATGGGTGCAAGTTACAATAAGACTATGAGGGAAGCCGAGGAAAGAGAGTGTTCTTAAGAGAGGAGGAGTAAGGTTCCAACAAAAGAAGATGCATAGGACAGGGGAATGTCCTGCTATGATTGGAACGCAAGACTGTAAAGGAAGACCAAACAGGATGAAGCAAACCTACAGTGACAACAAGGACAACCAGGATATGCCTGAGTTATAGGTAATATCAAACCCTATCAGCAACATACCCACACCTCCATGCACTACATCGCAATCAAGAAGAAACACAAGCTCAACACCGACATGTCCAATGTTCCAGTAGCACTGTAATAGTAGTATATTAGCATCTGTAGGAAGAAGGACAAGAATGGCGGGCGATGAGGTAAAGTTACCTTTGTTCCATGGGAATGGGACTGAGGATCCAGAGCAGTACTGGTTGCTGTGTGACGCAATATGGAATGTCAGAAAAACTGTGGATGATGATGTTAAGAAGGGCCAATTGGCGACAAGTCTTTGGGGTTGTGCATTGGATTGGTTCATGAAATTTGTACAAGTTCCTACGGGGACTCCGAAGAAGACATTGTCTGAAGTTAGGAAAGGACTAATTGAAGATTTCAGGAAACCAAAATCTGAATCGCAATACATTACAGAATTGAAGGAAATTAAGCAGTATCCAAATGAGACTATTTGGGATTTTGATCAAAGGTTCAAGACACTAATGACAAGAGTCAGTTTTTAAATGAGAAACATTCAGCATAAATAATGGTTCATTGCATCGTTACTAACTCATATCATACTACCACTCTTGCAATAGAATATTACAACACAGAGCAAGGCTCTGGAGATTGCAATGAAGTTGGAAGCTTCACCCATTGGAGAAAATGCAATCGGTATGAACCAAATTCAGATGCAGTTGGCCAATCTAACACTCCAATTGCAAGATATCAAGAAAGGAAAAGAGCACTGTGAAGAAGTTTGGTGTACTCGATGTCGCATAGACGAACATACAAAGGCTAACTTCCCAAATTTTGAAAACTACCTGATGTGAAGAGCACCAAAACCCTTAAGTTGTGGAAACGTACCCTAGTGCCACATTTTTTAAGTATATGGGCATCAACATGAAGAGTGGAGATATATGCAGAAGATGGTAACAAATCCAAAGAACCTATACTATGAATTTTGTTAATCTGTGGGGCATGAAGATAAGGATTGTCATGCATATGACCTAATTTAGGAAAGAACATATGACTCGTACTATGTGAAGGGAGACGTACAACAACTACAACCGCAGCCACAGGTGGTACAACTACCACCTCAACCATAGTTCGTGCCACAACCATATATGAATTTTGTATTGCAGCAACTGCAACCGCAGTTTTTTCCCCAGCCACAGTACAATCAGATGTAGATGTCTCCATAGTAGCCACAGTCTGTTCAATCAGTGTAGTATGTTTAGAATCAGTCCAATCCCATGCAGCAGCAATTTAATCAACCACAATATCAACAACAAGGAGGATTTCATGAAGGATTCCAACCAGGAAGAGGTGGAGGCTTTAGTTGAGGAGGAGGATGAGGTCGCGGACCAGTGCAATGTTATAATTGTGGTCTACTAGGACACTATCATAGAGATTTTCCACAATTACAAGCGCAATGTACATGTATGTATTGTACCACTATTGATCACACTATCGAGAATTGTCCACAACTAATTGCAAGGTGGAAGGAAGGAAATGTTCCACAGTTGGAGAACTAGAACCAGTTGCAGAACCAGAATCAAGTACAGAAACAGAACCAATTAAAGAATTAGAACCAGAAACAATTTCCAATTTAGAACGAGAATGCAAATCAGAATGTGAACCCACCTATGAATCCGCCATTTAACCAGAATTAGGGACCGACTTACACAATGATCTCAGCCGAACTCAGGACGTAGGATTTTGACATCACAAAAATCACTTGCCTAGGTGCGACGATGGGAAAATATAGCCCACATCTACAAATTTGGTTAGCCGGGAAGAAGAACGTGTAGTTTGACATCGATGCTGATAAAAAAACATTTTTTGAAGCACATGATGTGATCGAAAGGAATTGTGGTAAGTTACCTATTTATGAAATGCCAACTACTTTTGATTCAACTTTGGAGCTAGGACAATCATGATAGCATGGTACCTTGCATAACTTTTTTGAAAGTTTTTTTTCGCTAGCAAGAGATCCCGATGCTCTTGCCAAGATTGAGAATCTATTACATCAACCAGCTAAGGGGCGGAAGGATTCCATGGTGAACTCTTTATATAAGAAAAACACAGGAAAAGAGATGCACATGAGCATTCATATTGGATACTATGAGGTAGATTCAATAATCCTTGATCTAGTCTCAGATGTTAATATTCTGACAAAATAAACATGGAAAACGATGGGGAGCCCAATGCTGAGCTAGTCTCCTGTGCATCTACGATTGGCTAACCAAGGCAGAGTAATGACGATTGGGTAAGTTCCGCACTTTGCTGTTGAAGTTGAAGGGATGAAGACCTATGTTTATTTTGATGTTATTGAATTTTTTGATGGCGGAGGATTCTATCCCACATTGCTAGGGATTGGATGGGACAATGACAGTATGGGAGTGATCAGTTTTAAGAAACGTGTAATGACCTTTGAGAATCAAGACATCAGGGTTATTGCTTCAATGGATCCAAACAAAGGACGAAGGTATGTTGAGCCAGTAACTATTGAAGTTGTCAGGGGATGGGATCATGCATATAACATTTCAGAAGATTACATCCATCTGACTACCGATGCAGAACTTGGTTGGCACAGCACTAGCTCTGTGTCTTATGATTCTCAGTGATGCTTTATAGAACTCGCTAAATCACTTGGTTGAGGTATTGCTAAGGATGTGCGGCTTAATTACATAGTCACTATGTCACATCGTGACTGAAACTATTGAGTTACCAATATATGAAGGACTTCCTGAGTTGTCTGAGTTTCTATTGAAATTTGAAGGTAAGGTGTTAGAACCACAACGATTGCTGGAGTTGGAGGAAGCATTGAAGGCTACTTCAATATGTTTGTGGGCGACCTATAAGAAGTCAGTCATTGGATGGTTGCAGTGTCGAATATTGATGATAGTTCGCTTTGGAGATACCGAAGTGTACCATGCTGGAAGGTATGATGGGTGGATTAGTCTTGGTGATCATCTGATTCAGTGCCAGAACTTGTGGGCATCGCGACCAAAGGATGAGTGGGTTCATTCCATTGTCCACACATTGGATGAAATTCCACGATCTTGGTATGTATCAACTAAGTTGCACAGAGAGATCACTACCTGGAAGGAATTGACAGTTTGTTTTACTCACACCTTCAGTTTCATGGATGCCAACCCATATGTTCAGAATGCATTGCAGCTCATTTGTGACGTTGTTCTGAAGGTATTTCCAGTGGAATATCTAGTGGATCTGAATGCGCATTGTCATATGCAATCAATGATGGAATGTTATAATGTGACTAAAGGACCTGAGGATGATGGTGATCTACAGAATATCAATATTCCAGAAACAAAAGGGAGTCGGGATGTCGCAACACCGGATGTACCAACGGATCCAATGAATTAGCCATTGAAGGTCATAAATTTCAACATTGGGACGGAGGAGAACCCAAAGTTTGCAAACATTGGGGACCACTGAGGTAAAGAGACCATGGCAATGATCATAGACTAGTTGCATGAATTCCAAGATTTGTTCCCTACGAATTTTTCTGAGATGAAGGGGATACTGGGAGATTTAGGAGAGATTAAGATTCTGTTGAAGCCAGATGCGAAACTAGTAAAGTAGAGACAGTATTGTTTGAATCCGTGATATAAGGAGAGGTTCAAATATGAGCTTGACAAAATGTTGGATGCAGGAATAATTGAGTTGGTTGAGGAATCATAATGGATCATTCCCATGGTGGTCCAAGATATGAAGATGGGTGAGGTTTGAATTTGCGTTGACCTCAAAAAATTAATGATGTGTGTATGCATAATGAATTTTCGACACCATTCACTGATGAGGTTCTAGAAGGAGTAGGCAGTCAAGAAATGTATTCTTTCACGGATGGATTTTTGGGGTATCACCATATTAGGATCGCAAAAGAGGATCGCCACAAGACAACATTTGTTACTAAATGGGGTTGTTTTCAATACACTGTGATTCCTTTTGGGTTGAAGAATGCACCTGGGATATTTTCTTGGGTTGTTTTCAGCGCATTCAAGGATTTTATTCAGAAGTTCTTACAAGTTTATATGGATGACTAGAAAGTTTATGTACTGATTAGGGGTCATCTTGAAAACTTGTGACTGATGCTAGAAATATGTCAACAGAATCAGATTGTGTTGAACTCAAAGAAGTGTATTTTTTGCGCACCTTTTGGGATGTTGCTGGGTCACATCATTTGCAAGAAAGGACTGTTTGTTGACCCCATGAATATTGCGCTAATTTTGAGGTTTCACCAACCTACAAATGTGAAGCAGTTGAGAGTGACGTTGGGGCAAACATGATACTACTACAAGTTTATCCATGGTTATGCTACAATCAAAGATTTGATGGAAAATTTAATCAAGAAGGATGCAGTGTTCGTATGGAGTCAATAGTGCTAAGTAAGTTTTGAGACTCTAAATGCCAAGATGGCTTTCCACCGATACTAGTTTTTCCGGATTGGAATAAGGAATTCCATGTACATGTGTTTGCATCATCTATTTCGTTGGGAATGGTTCTTACGAAACCAGGGGAAGGAGATATTGATCACCTGATTGCTTTTGCTATTTGAAAGATGTCATATACAAAGAAAAATTATACGACCAAATAAAGGGAGGGTATGGAGATGGTATATGTGCTACATAAGTTTAGGAATTACCTATTGGGTGGTCATTTCAAAATATTCACTCACCATTCTGCTTTGAAGTACCTACTCAATAAACCTATGTTGGGGAGGAAGATATGCCACTGGCTACTTCTTTTTCAAGAGTTTGATTTTGAAATAATTGTGAAGTCGGGTCACTTGAATGTTGGCCTTGATCATTTATCCCAAATTGAGATAGTGATGAACCAACAGACATGGAATATGGACTGCGAGATGCGCAGTTGTTCAAATTTGACATGGTTTATGATTCTTATGATCAAATCATTCGATTTTTGACAATGGTAACCGCACTGAAGGAGATTGCCACAAGTCAAAAGAAGCAGTTGGTGGTTAGATCATCAAATTTCTAGTTGATCATTGCACATCTCTATAAACTAGGACCAAATGAGATTTTATGGTGGTGTTTCCTACCACATGAACAAGGGAAGATATTGGCAGAGGCACATGCAAGAGTTGTAGGTGGACACTATGGTGGTCGCGCCACCGCTAGGAAGGTGCTTCATGTAGGGATTTGGTGGCCCGCTCTTCATACCGATGTGCCAGACTATGCGTGAACCTGTGACGTATGTCAAAGAACTGGAAAACCATCAAGGAGGGATGAGATGCCACTAGTACCTCAGGTAACATTGCATCCATTTAATAAATGGTAGTGGAATTTGTGGGACCAATCATCCCACCTGGGAAGAGAACTGGTGCACGGTACATCATTATAGTGACTGACTATTTGAAAAGATGGGCAGAGGCTTCACCTTTTGTGGATTGCACCTCTACGACAACAACGAGGTTCCTGTTTAACAACATTATGACTCGGTTCAGGTGCCCAAGGATATTGATGCGTGACCAAGGTATTCAATTCATCAATTACACAATTAGTGCATTGACAGAGGAAATTCAGATACAACATAATATGAGTACCTTGTATCATCCACAATCGAGTGCGACAGTGGAGGCATTCAATAAGGTGTTGGAGCATGCGCTTACAAAGGTATGTAATGCAAATCGCGATGACTGGGATTTGAATATTTCGGCATTCTTGTGGGAATATTGCACCACTTGTAAAAGATTGACAAGGAAGACACCATTCAAACTCATGTATGGGAAAGAAGCAGTCATTCCCATGGAGTACATTGTTCCCAGTTTGTGCATCACAGCAGTGACGAGTATGGATGATGAAGAAGCATTACAAGAATTCCTAGAACAGTTGGTGCAGCTCGAGGAAGACCACTTTGTCATGGGTTTTCACAAGAACGTCGAGAAGGATTGATAGAAGGCTTGGCATGATCAACATATAAAGAACAAGCAGTTTCAGCAAGGAGACTTGGTTCTATTGTACGACAGCAAGTTCATGAAGTATCCAGGTAAGTTACAGATGCATTGGTTAGGTATAAATCTAATTAATTCCATTACTTCGGAAGGTGTAGTTAAACTACAATAGTTGGATGGTGCGATGCTACCAAAGCTAGTGAGTGGTAGCAAACTGAAGCCCTATAGGACGAGCCCAGAACTGCACGATGCTTGACGCACTATGCAATAAAAAAAAAATTAGGAATGAAGGATAAATAGAAATATGACACACCATGAGGAAGTGGATGCGTAAGTAGGGGAGTTAGTAGCGCAGTAAAGAAGGTCTGTCGCGACAACCATAGGGTCGCGACATAGTCAAATCAACAATAAATGTAGATAGTTAAAGTAGATAATTGGCGGTGCTTGTTGAAGCGACATGTATTGATGGCATGTTTGACCGTTGGATTGACAAGATCGACGACAGATTCGGGAAGTTAGTGCATGATTTGATCATGATGAGGTAAAGTGGATCGTGTTGATTTTGTCATGATTGGTATGGGATCGAATTGATGCTATAGAAAGGGGTTGGATGCGGTCGGAAGAAACCATTATGCAGAGTATGAATTGGTGAGTTGAGTTGCAAAGTATTCTTACAGAGTTATAGAGCAAAATCCCATTAGGGTGAGTTTCCAAGTGAAGTGAGGTTGAGCAACTGTTGATCATTGTGGGGAACTGGTGCGACATGTAGAGTGAACCAATCACAGTTGGTATTTCGAGTGAAAGGGAATCACCAGTCCACCCCATAACCATCGAGGAGGAAGTTGGAAGTATGCTGATAGGATCATCATCGATTCCAAAGAGGAAGAGGAAGGGTTAGAATCCTATCTCGCCGACACCGAAGAAAATCCAGACTAGAACATCTGTGAGGGAAGAGGAGGAAGCCGCGCAAACGGGTCCATCAAGCTTAGGAGTTATGGAGTCCACATCTTGCCCAAGGGTGTCTGCTAAGAATATCCCTGGGTATATACCACACTGTCGGCTCAGTGCGCAGCCCAGGAAGCTCACCAAGAATTAGAGGTACCAAGTAAATATTTTGACGATACCAAAGGGGATGGTATTCATGAGAGACATTGTTCCTGCATCGATGTAGATGAAGTATGACAACCATGAATTTATCACATTAGACGACGTTGCGAAGGAGCCATATGTGCCGATGATAGCAGTAGGAGGAAGCCTGATAGAACGGATTCCACAAGACTGGGCACATGGGCTAAATAGAGCAAGATTGTTGGGGTTGATTAACATGCCACATTTTGGGTGGTTGAATGAGGTGAATTCCTGTGTAAAGAAAAGTTTATCCTATTTTCATGGAGGGATGTTGTGGCTGGAAACACCAGTCACAATCATAGTAGCGCTGATCTCAGACATCATAGGGCTACCAAAAGATGGAACAAACCCCTCATAGTATTTTAGAGGAAATGATAATGACAAGAGGCTTACAGCTAGGTTAAAGAAGAGATATGGGTTGCAGCGCGATGGGAGAGGTTACCGCATCGATAGTATCAATGACCAGGCAGTGTGCATCAGAGAAAGGATTTTTGCCAGCAAAGTGCTTAGGAAGAACCGCCCCATCGAATGTAACTCAGGGGTTATTGCGTGAAGAACAATGTGGGGAGGGCGTACAGATGATTTGGTCGCTCTTTTTAATGAACCAGTTGGCAGAGGATGCAGTGGTAGTCCAGGAGGGAGAACGATTGTTTAGATACAGTTGGTTGTTGATCTTGATCATGCTCGTGGCTTGGATGGAGCCAGATGACTATCAAGGCATGGAGGTGGAAGAAGTAAAAGTGTGTAAGGGTGCACGGTACCAAAATATCTAGATGGTAAGGGAACCTAAAATATTAAAGGACTGTGCTATCCAATTTTGGATCTACTAGGAATCATAGTAGGAAATAGTTGTGAAATTTCCACTGTTGTCTAAGGAAGCTGTTACGAAGTATCAAAGGATTGCTTGGTTTGCGATCGACCCATACACCATTCACATGCAAGTGTGGTGTGACCCAGACAAGAAATGGTTGTCGATGCCTTATAAGTTATGTGATGTGGAATTGGAGGTGCATTAGAGGAAATTTAAACTAAAAATGGGCCTCCTAAAAAGAATTAATAAAATAATATTTATTAATTTTGGAGGGAGAAAAGAAAAAACTACTTTTTTGTTTGTATTTTTTACATATCTCCCCATGCTTTTACTCAAATTTTGATCGGGAGAGCTCATTGGATGCGGAATTAAATTTCGCATCCAACGAGTACCCACTTGGCATACTTTTGATAGACACCGCTACCCCAAAAACAAGAAATACCTGAAAAAACATGATGATGACATCATCATCATGTTTTTTCAGGTATTTCTTCATTTTGGGGTAGCGGGGTCCATCAAAATTATGTCGAGTGGGTACTCGTTGGATGCAAAATTTAATTTCGTATCCAATGAGCTCTCTCGATCGAAACTTGAGTAAAAACACAGGGAGATATGTCGAAAATACAAACAAAAAATGTAGTTTTTCTTATGATACATATCCCCAAATTTATATTAAAAAAGTGTTTAAGACCTATACGGTATTTCAAATTTTAAGCAATTTCATTGGCTAACACATGATTACATGGAATTTGAATCAAAGTTAAAAGGCCTATTTTGAGTTGAAATTTCCTCTAATGACTATTAATGATTGGCCTATGACATGGAGAGAACCGGTCAGTTTGGAAGAAGTATTGATAGGACCCCCATCGGATGCACCTATTGATCCCGTGCATAAGGATGACTAGCAAAGTCACCATGAGTCCGATGAGTAATCATCGAAGACACCTACGGACTCGGAAGCAGAGCGAACACTTGAAGAGATTAGGAAAAAGAGGCTCCAGAAACAGGGTGCGACTAGTAGCATAGCACCAGGGATGGAAGCACAATTGAATCAACTCATTAAGGTGATTACAGATGCAACAGATGCAACAACTGAAGAGATGAAGAAATCAATGCAAGAGGGGTTTGATGAGGTAAGAAGATGTCTTGATTCTTTAGTTCATGTAGTTTTGAAGAAAGTTCCAGAGTGAGCAACTGTATAGGACTTTGGATTAATCAGCACTGGGACGTGGTTTCAGAATTTTCATATTCCCTCAACTGCAATTGAGACCAGCAACAAGGATTTATATTCCTCCTTACAGCAGTTGTAGGACTTGTCTATCGACATCAATGTGTTTTCCACATAGATGTTGGTACATATGTAAAGAGTCACCAATCAAGAGTTGGCAGATAGAGAACAGAGCATCAGTGGTCAGTTTTTGTGATCGTAAGAGAAGGAAGTGAAAGAGAAGAAAGAGGTTGAAGTGTTGAAGATGGCACAAGAGGAGTTGAGGGCCAAGAGCACCAAGGAGATTAAGGAATTGAAAAATGATCAAGATCAACTAGTAGCTGAGAAGGCATAACTTTGGGACTGCAGGGTGCAGTTGGAAAATGTAATCTCTGAAGTATGTCAACAAGTGCCGGAAACTGTCGCGGACAAGGATGCAAAATCCAAAGTGCAATGGCTCAAAAAGATCATCGCATAGATGGAGCATGACATTAAAATTTTGAATGCTCTAATGCATCCAAACACACCACCTGAACAAATCATAGAGAGGAAGAGCACCATAGAGGATGTGGCGACAGAACTAGAAGAGATGGACTAGGCAGCGAAAAAATTCACGGACGCGACTACGCAATTTCAAGGAAGCGTAGTGTAGGATGAGCAGTTGGAGCAATTGACCAAGTAGTTGTAGAAGGAAGAGGGGCAGCTGGCGACACTAAAGACGGTATTGAGAACAATGCCACCAGTTTTTTAGATTAAAAGGTATGTGGAGTTGAAGGAGTTGCAACAGCGTGTCGGGAAAGCAAGCAAAAGACAATAGAGGCACAATGAGCAGTTAGATGAGTTCCAAGATATCGGAATGCAAATTTTTGTTAAGGAAGTTACTATGCTGCAGGCCGCATAGGAGAAAAAAAAGGAGGTTGTTGAGAAGATGGTGGAGCACCCATTGGTGCACGAATTGAAAGGAAGTCGGGATATTGCTAAGAAGGTTAAATAACAGGTTAATAAGATTACTCAACAGTATGAAGACTTCAAGCTGAAGATAAACGTGTACTCCATGTCCAATTGACGTGGCTCGAGGGCGAGCTAGAAGATTGTGTTGGGGGCCTATTGGAAGGCAAGTTTGGGATAAGTTAGTTGTGCTACTTCGCAGATGTTGTGCAAGGTCAAAGACTCCGCGCAAGTGGAAAATGGTGTGCCATTCGAAGATTAGAATATTTGATGTATTTTGGTTCATATTTTATAGTTTTGACCACATTTTTTGGATATTGATCATTATTTTGTAGAATCAGTTAAGAATTAGTTAGAAGGTTAGTTAAGTGGACCATGACTGTAAAGGCACAAGCCTATAAGTAGATGTAGAGTTTCAAGTGTTAGAGATCATGTTTCCGAGATCTTATGTCTTGGTATGATTGTGTGCTTTGTGCATGAATTGAAATCTGCTGATCTGTGAACTATTTTGGACACTCTGTGGTTTTTACTCTTATCTTTACTAAATGGCTTGAATATGTTCCAACTTTAACTATCTATCATACCATATTATACTAAGAATATTGGTCTAATGTTGTGATCATATTATATAACTCAAGACCAAATGATTGTATACTAAAGTAATTCACTCTAGAGGTGGCCAGTCTCTAGAGGATACTTAATAGAAATTGGTGACCATGATCAGTAATATATCTCACAACATTTGAAGGTTCAGCAAGCAAATCATACACCTATATAACTGTATTCCCATCCCATGGGTACATACTATAATTGGAGGTACACATAAGAATCAACTACCTCTATAACTAAAGGTCCACCTCATAAGTACCTACTATAACTGGAGTTCCATATGAGAATCATGACTTGATATAGACAATTTTAAATCCTTGTCCAACAAGACTTTACAACATCATCACTTTGATAAATCAAAGCATTCACCTCAACACATGAGGAATAACGTTTAGAACTGAATGCTTAGTCACCTTAGGTCCAATCTAAGAATATTCTCCAAGTTGCTTAATCTGATTCATTCTATCTACAACACATGGGGCTCAATCTTGGTTGCACAAGATTGGCTTAGAATGACTCATGATGTTGTACCTTTAACACAATCGACACACAATACACTAAAAGGGAATGGATAGATTCTTGTTGTTTTGTTTTCGCAGATGGCATGAAACACATCGAAAGGGAATGGACACGTTCTTGGTGTTGTGTCCGGAAAAGTAGCGAGGCAATCAATCAAGTGTTGAAAAGTAGGTTGGAAAATATGAAATGTTTTCAATGATAATACATTGTGATAAATGTATTTACATAATGATATGATTTTAATCACGATAGTGATGAGATTTGTTAGCTACTATGTATATAGCAGGTACACTTGTAAAGTCGAGTGTTTGCATTGTGAATAAAGGGAGAAAAGATCAAAGGAAGAAGAAGACCATTCAAGCTAGAACTTGCATTGGGGATTGTTGTCCTCTGTTATTTATTATTGGGTTGATTCCTGAAACGTTGGTTCCTATTACTAGCAAGATGGTGCGTTCTTTGAGGATTGGTATCCTTTGACTGTCATAGGATAGAAACTTTGGAAAGGCCTAATTTGGACATAAAGTGGAATTTTAGTCTAATAGGAAAAAAATTCCCAACTGAATACTTATGTATGGACAGGTGTCTCTAGCTGAGAGATGCAAGTTGAGCACTCACATGTTAAAGAAGAAGAGGGTGATGCACATTGAGAACTTACATGTTAAAGAAGAAGACAAACGTGCAAGTAAAGCACTTGCATGTTAAATAAGAAGATGGTGATGCAAGTCGAGCACTTGCATGCTAAATAATTAAGACAAAGATGCAAGTTGATCGCTTTCATGTCAAAGAAAGAAGAAAAATACTATGCAAGTAAAAAACTTGCATCCTACAAAAAGATACCAAGGAGAAAAAGAATCCATGGTTGTGGTGGAGGCCCATATTGGGACAAGACTAAGATGGGGAACTCTTACTCTTATCCCTTTAATTGTGTTTTACTTTATGGAAAGAGAAAGGTTTTTGAAAAGAATGTTACAATGGGAATTTGTTGTGTTTATTTTGGTTTAAAATAAACACGTGCATGTTTAGATGATTAATTTTTTTTTTAAAGAAATGAAGATTATTGGAGTCATTTGCAAGAAAAATATTAGTTAAGCATGAGATGCATAACAACATTCTAAGAAAATCATGCAATTTTTGGTCATTTAAGTAAATATGATGGTTGATTTTTAATGTGATGGTCTAATGAATGCATGTTAATTGATTTCAAAGGAAACCATGAGTTGAAAGATGGTGGCTATTGTCTTAAAAGTTAAAAAGGAGTGACATCTTGTTATCATCAACCAAAACAACATGATTAAGTATGTCAGAGTTCAATGAACTTGATTCACCTCTGAATAAACAACTTGAGAGCTTAAATGCAGGGACAACCTTGCAAAGTTTAAATTTTTTTGATATATGCAAACATTGTATAAGTGTCCATCAGAGTAGAACACCAAGGATGGTATTTGTTTAAGGTGGAGGGAAATGTAATACCCGAGAGTTGCCCTCAATTTTTTTTTAAATGATGAAAATGCCAAAAAGGTTGAAACATATGTAATATGTAAATTGACACTATATTAATAATAAATAAATGCAATTGGTTGCATATGAGGTGGGAATGTGTTGGGAATGTTGAAAGAGTACGAGGACTAGGAATTCACCAATGAGAGAGAAAAGGGGGCTATGAGAAGCAAAGGGGGTTAATGACATGGCATTGGACATACATGTTAAAGTCTTAAACCTCTTTAACTAGCCTAAACCTTGTTCATGCATTAAAAAGGATGATTAGGTGAGATATATATTTTTTATTAATGTAAACCTTTATTATGCCTTATGTAAAGGTTAAATCAAATTCTTAAAAGTTAAAAATAGGTACATGGGTCTCATGGAGAGCTCACGTGTCCCAAGCTTTCCATTCATTAAAACTATGCAGGCAAAGAAATATGCCCCCTTCTCTTGGAGGATTCCAATGGTCCTTATGGAAAAACCATGATGGTCTCTGCTATTTGGTGAAAATGCTCTGTGCTTATTGTTCATAGAGAGAATTTGTCCCATTCTTTCCATTGTCTATGTATTGTCCATTGTAAACTTCTATGAAAGGAAAAACACGAAGTGCTTAGATGTTCTAGTTCAACTTATTGGAGAAGACGCAAGCTTCCTTGAAGGAATTTGAAGTTGACAACCTATTAATTATGCCTTTTAATGCTAATAGATTGATTAGGTGAGTTAGCTATTTAGAAATTCTATTAGAATTTTGGAGTGAATCTCTTGGTAAATATTTTGGTATCAACTTACCAGTGGCACCTTGTTGAGAGATTAATGATCAAAGGTTCCTAAGGATGGGAGGAGCGTTCCTTACATGAAACAAGTTGTTCAGTTCAAGCATTGTATATATAAGTATTTACTTGCTAATAATTTACCTTCATAATTGAATGGTTTTTGTGAGTTAAATACATTGTTGGTTATATATTTCAGAATTCACATATTAGTTGCTTGATAAAATGAATCAAGGAAGTATTGCTAATTCTTGTTATATAAGTTTAAATTCCAATTTGGGAATTTAGTGATTCGATCTTCATATTGTTGTTAGAATGCATCGCTATGCAATTGGAAATTAATGTCAAGGAATTAAATGAGCTTATGTATAACATATTTTAATACCAATAGCTACATTTAATGCATGGAAATCATAACTCTACAATATCTATTTCTATTGTGAAATTGAATGTATGGTTTAGGAATAAAATTTTTGTTATATACTACTTGAAGAATTTATATGTTGCTAGAAATGCACTATGAGATTTATCACACTATCTGTTTGTCAAATTGTGCCAAATAGATTTTATGGAAATTGTATTTTCTGTTGCATGAGTTGTAGATGGAAAATTGAATGTGCTACTTGAAGTATGGTTTCCTATTTTCATTGGAAATGCAATTGCATTTTCTTTGTTAGATTGTATTTTAAACTTTGCATACAAATTGTTTGACAAAAGGTGGAAATTATGATTTTGTAGCTAGATTTCTACTAAGAGATTATCCATTTTGTTAATTGACTTGGTGTTTTCTATTTGGAATCAACTAAATTGTTGGCAGGTTTTGTAGCTTGTATATTTGCATGTTATATAAATTTAAAACTCCTATAGATTTCTCTTTGCTCGGAATTTTTCCCCATGTTAGAAAGCAAATATAAAACTTCTTAAAGGTCATATTTCCTCCCATTTATGGTTGAGCTCTATTTTAAACCCTTTCAATTCATTTATAGTCCTCATTGGTTGGCTAGGAGTTTCCTTAACATCTCAAGGATGTCGCATTGATATCTTTTAGATTTCCAATGGAGTTTAAGGTAAACAAATTCATCCCTGTAAAATTTAAGAAGGGAATTAAACTACCAAGGTATAGTTGCTATTACAGTGAGAATTCATTAAAATAAGGTAAACTCCTTTTTTAGCAATAATATAATTATATGGAAATATTAGTTAATTAATGCTTCAATTTTGTTGGTTTTAGTTCCAACCTCTTGAGAATTTAAAAGTGTGAATCATATTCCAGCACAAGTGTTTTGATTTACTATATACATTATGAGTAATCTTGCAGTATGTAAATATTATAACCATAAGAATCACCCCATTCCCTGAATGGTACCATAACTAATTAGAATAAGGGAAATTACTCTTTTAAATTCATGATTAAGGTTTTACTAATATTTTTCATTTGTATTGAAATATATTTTTATCATTAGAGAAAATGAATTCATGATGTTTTCCCTATCAGGTTGGGTCTTTCATAAATTACATTATGATAGTGATACCAATATAATTGTATCTTATGTGATACCAATATAATTGTATAGGGAATTTATGTGGCCTATGTCTTCCAAGTCTAAGGAAAGAAAGAGATTGTCAGGGAAATTGGTTCAAAGCTTAATGCCTATGAATATATAAATATGATTATGTCTGGTAAAATGCATATTGTTTATCATGTACAATGGTCATTATTTATGCATTTAGAAATAGTGCATATAGGTTTATTTTCTACTTTGATAGGCTACTACTAAAAGTAAGCAGTTTCAGTAGTGATTTTGTTTTCTACTTTGAATGGGATGCTACAAAATCCTAGCACTTTTGGTAGCACTTCTGTTTTTCGCTTTGAATGTGTTGCTACCAAAACCTAGCACTTTCAATAGTGAATGGTGAATGTGTATATTATATGCCTCGTGAGGTTTTAAAAAGGTTAAAGGATTCTACTATTGTGTAGGTGTGAGTATTAAACCCCTAAAATTCTATAACATCTATATATACATAATTATATGATTCATTAAGCAAAGTCCTTGTTAAAAGTTAGAAATAGGAACTCTAAGTTTGCTTGGATTGTGGGATAAACTCAAGCAGTTTACTACTAGCCTTAATGTAATTACATGTGTGTACATGTAGATGTTTATTCTGTAATTAGATTTCTATTTTTTGTGTGCATATGTTTATATATGTAGTAAGTAGTCACACACACACACACACAGAGTTGCATATTAAAAAATTAAAATGTATGGGTATTTAGCGATGGGGATTGTCACACCTTGAGAAGATTCAGAACTTTGATTAGTATAAAACATTGACAATGAATTAGAAACAACTCGTAAAAGGACTGTAATTTTTTTTAATTCAAATTAATTTTTCTTACCAGACCTTTACACATGTCGTTTTCTTATTCGGATGAAACTGCGAAGATTAATGACTGAAAGGATTGTTACCTGATGTTTTAAATGTGCACTTCAACTTTTACCGAAGAGTTTGGAAAGTTGTCTTGGAGCATAGAAAAGTTCTTTCAAAGAGATGTTCAAACATTTCGATCCGTTGGATAAGAAACAACATGTCATGATTTGGCACCTTTCAGAGGCTCGAGGCATGATTAAATCATGATTTTGTGAATCTCTGAAATGGCACCTGCCACCTCGATCATCAATGAAAATTTAACATGACAGGTGAAATATACGATGCACTAATAAATAAAGGAACTTAATTAAAATTTGTTTTCAATAGTAGCTTAAAACTAAAAAATAATCCAAATACCCTACTAGTTAAAACATTTGAAATTACAAAAGATGGTATCAGATTTGGAAATCTAACTTAAGTGGGTGCAAACATGTGAAGCAATCAATATTCACATATATAATATGGAACCACCTGAGCCAACCTATTGAACCCGAAATAGCATGTGTACCTATGTAGGGGCAATGTGGGTGCACCTAGGTGTATAGTGGTAGCGGAGAAGAATCGACCTCGTGTCACATGAGTACGAGCCCTACCCTAGTTGTCAATTCTCTCTCTCTCTATGTGTGCGTGCGCGTGCGTGCGTGTGTATGTCTATTCCCAACAACCGTTTTTCTTCTTAAGGATTTTGAGGGTTTATTTTCTTAGGGGACTTAGGTTCCTCATTGTGGTCTGAATCATAGTCTTTCCTTCATGTTTGGAGTAATATCTGTAACTCGTGTTTTTCCTGGTCAATTGTTATAGTGAAAACGCTTGTCAAAGTGCTAAGTTATCCTTTCGAATATGCTTTTTGTTATTGTGGTTAAGATCGAAATTTCTAATAACAGAAAATTTAAAATTTCTTAATATCACTTTTTAAGATTTTACCATAACCCTATTCAATGTTTGATAATAATATATTTTATCATTTTAGAATCTATTCAAACTTGAAAAATCTCATTAAATATTAAATATACTGAGTTTAAAGTAAATAAAAAAAATCAATTAAACCATATTTAACAAAACCCTTGCATATAACATATTGAAACGGTAATCAAAACACCTAATAATACCTAAAATGTAAAAAGAATAACATGTTAATGATACTCAAAATGTAAAAGGAATATCATGGTGTTGCAAAAACATAAAACCATAAATGCATTTTCATGTAAAAGGAATATCATGCCATTGCATAAACATAAAACAATAAATGCATTTTGATATCATTACTGTGAATATAGACCATAATCAAGAACTTACAATGGGTAGGAAAACCCACTTTGGAAAGCATATCTTAGTCTTATTTCTTATTCTGCAGTGAAAAAGACATAAAATATCGTATATATCTTGTTCGACCTCGGATTACTACATCAACTCATAGATCATAAATGTGAAAAAGACATAAAATATCTTATATATCTTGTTAGACCTCGGATTACTACATCAACTCTTAGATCATAAATGAAATTGCAGTTGTCCATAATATTTAAGCTTGTATTTATATATAGTAAGGAGTCTTTTCAGAAGGCCATCTTTCATGAATCACATTCAATATAGTCATACTTATTCCTATTGTAATTTATTAAATTGGATAACGTGATGCTTATTAACTTTTATCATTAAAATTCGAATGTGTTCACATGGAATAAGGTAATAAGAAACACTGTGAAAGATCTTACTAAAAATTATAAAAAATGATGTGAATAAAGATGTTTCGATTGAAGATATTGAGAATATTAATCGAAATGCTTAAGAAATTTCCAACATATGCGAGCTAGCATGCTTGATAGGTGCATTCTAATAAAATAAATAAATAAAATAAAAATTAGTTACAAATGAGTTTATTTATATTTGAAAATTTTGTGGTGGTGGAGGATGAGATTTTGTTCTAAAGGTTATTCGGAAGATTCTAGAGAAAAACCTAAAAGGACTCCATCTAAGGTAATTCTAGAAGATTACAGAAAATCTCGGAACCAAATATGTGGATTTGAGGGTAATTGACAGAGATTTTTGAGAGAAGCATAAAGAGAGCTTCCCTCCTAAATTGAACAATAAAATGAAAAATAAAAAGAAGCTTCAAAGAAATAAATTCTCTAGATCTATAGGTTTAAACGCTGAGAGCATAAAGGTAATTCAATACGAAGATAACACATTTAAAATGAAAAATAAAAAACTAGCATGGAACAGATTCGCGACTTACAGTATGTATAGATTTGAACGGCCCTCAGATACCCTTCAAATTATTGGTGTTCGCGCCTTCTTTTTTCCTCAAAAATGAAAAAAAAAACAACTTACTATATTGAGAACGTATATGTAAACTTTACAGAAATTTCATCACAAAATGTTGTTCTGAACAGGATCTCATGAAAACAGTCTTCCAAATAGAAAACAATGTAACAGGATCTCATGAAAACAGTCTTCCAAATAGAAAACAATGTACCGACAGCCTCCTGCAACTGTAACTGAATCCATTCTCACCAAACTCTGCAACTGAAAGCACTGAAGCAACAACTCAATATCGATAGATTTGGAAACTGTCTCTGGATAAAGAACTGGAGCCCCTAAATTCCTCAACAAATATAAATCCTTCAGGCATTTGAAAAGCTAGATTAGACAACTTGTCAGCTTCAACATTGTGTTCTCTTTATATATATTGAAACGATATCTCCAAAAAATTCAGGTTGCAGCCTTCTGATTTTATGCATCCAGCTATCAGGAACTGCTACCCGTAAGAGACAATTTGAGAGGCACCAATCAGTAATGGTTTTTGAGTCCCATACAATATGTAAGTGATAAATATTTATTGATCTAGCAAAGAAAAGAAAGTTCCATAAGGCAAGGAGTTCATCCTTGGTATTTGACCCCAACCAAAGTTGAATTTGAGATTGTATGACTTGGACTGGCTCACATGGAGGACGGACCCTGTTGACACCTTGGATTGTTCTCCTGAGATGCCTCATCAAAGAACCATTTAGGCCACTCACCATCAAACCTACCTTTTAGGCCACTCACCATCAAACCTAGAGCTTTAGCCATTCTCAACTGATTACACTTATTAGAATCTTTTTCAGAAATTTTAGTTAAAAGTTGCAACATCCTTCATACCCATTCTCATTGCATTCCTTACCTACCTTAAAAAAGAATGAGATTCCTACGCCTCCACAATTCCCAATAGACAAAACAAGGCAAGGAAGTTCTTTCCATGAATGAGCATTAGAAATCCAAAAGTTAAAACAAGAGGAAAAAAATTGCAGGGACCTGTCTTAAGAGAGCTGGAGGGCTCGCTTCACAACCTGCCATGCTTGTTTTGTGAAACGACATTGTACCATCAAGTGATCCACATTCTCGGCCTCATTTTTACATAAGATGCAACAATTTGGTCCAATCCCCCCTTTCTTCACCGTAAGGGTCTTCTCATTACAAGACCAAACCAAACTAGGGAATCCTCATCTTTTGTTAGCTGAAATCACTTCTCTACAATCCCACAAGAAACATGTTCCATTCTTTAATAAGAGCCTTCTACAAACCGATATCATGAGCCAGTTTCCATATTGAACCAGCTACAATACCCCAAAGTCAGCGCCGACCTGTGTTTGATTGAAAAAAGGTCACCAGTTCTTGAGATAATTTGAATACCATGAGCCCCCAAGGGAGGATTTTCCCCAATTCTAATAAGTTGTCCATTCCCCAGTTTCCAGTCTAACCAATCCCTCAAAATGCAGAAGGATTGCACTAAACACTTCCAGGTATTGGAAACCACTTTGACATTTTTTTCTCTGGATTTGATCCACTCTAAAATAGAGTGATCTCGTAAGTATTTCTGTTTTATCACACTGCTCCATTAACCATCTTAGAACATACATTGCCATAATATTTTTGCTTCTAAGTCTTTTGCATAAAGAAAAATATTTTTAAAGTTACCATCCTTCAAGCATTTTAAGTCTCGCTAAGTGATCCCAATTCACTAAATGGCTTCCTTCCTTAAGCTTATTACCATTCCAGGAAACGATGAACTTTTTTCCCCAAATTCTTTTAATATAGGTTTTGATATCTTGGCCAAAGAGGACCAATAAAGAGGGATATTTTGAAGAACAATTTTAAAAAGGGATATACCGGAGTTAATCTTCCTTTGAGAGTCAACCACCTCAAACACCATTGACTAGTCCTCTTGTATATTCTTCTCAACAACGAAGCCCAATCTTTGATTGAATAGTTGTCAAGATTTATTAGTAACCTAGGTATTCCACACACCCATTGAGTGAAGCAATCTACAAGGGAAGGAACTAAACAATATGTGCTAGCACCTCATCTACTTCATTTTCTAAAAAATTGGACTTGGTGACACTAATCTACATTCCTGAAGCATTGTAAAATAGATTCGGAATATCTAGGAAGGCTTCCCATTCCATGAATAAACCTCTTCCAAATAACATAACATCATCAACAAACAATATATGAGTTATTATGAGAGGAAACTTTAGCTCCAATATCCTACCCATTGTTCTCTCTTTTTCTATCAATCTACTAAGGCCTTTGATGACTAGGAGGAACAACAAAAAAGGCAAAGGGAAACCCTACTACAGACCCCTTCAACACTATAAAAAATTCGATGTAACTCCACTAACCAAGAAAACAAATTTAACTGAGACTACACAGACCATCACACAGTTTGTAGCTTCCAAACTAAGCCCTATCTGAAGCAGAACTGGTCTCAAGAAGACCCAATTCACGTAGTCATAAGCCTTAACTAGATCCAATTTTAGCACCATGGCATTATTGTTTTTGAGCTTACTACAGTGGAAACACCCCTGTAAAATATCAATGGCATCCATGATCTGGTGATTATCAATCAACCCAAATTGTTTCTTTGAAATGAATTTTGAAAGAACAAGCTTTATTTTGATAGTTATAACCTTTGAAATGATCTTTTAGAATATATTACATAAGGAGATCAGTATAAAATCATTGAATGTGCCAGTTTTTGAACATTTCAAAATTAGAGCATTAAAAGTGGCATTCATATCTTCAATAACCCTACCAAGTCTCCTAGAGTCCTCCACAACAGCCAATAGATCAGGCCCCATAGTCTCAAAAGAAGTTCAAGAAAATTTCAATTGTCCACCCATTCTGGCTTGCATTTTTTGATATGGAAAGAACCAAAAGTATTTTTTTAATTTCTTCCAAAGCAACAGGCTTAACAATACTTCTTTCTTCCTCCTTACAGAAAAATATAGGGTATCCCTAAACTACCCTCATTTGGTCCAAAATGGATAGATTATGTGGATCTTTAAAGTGAATATGGAAGTGAATCCTCACTTCAAACTCCACTTCTTACCATCCTTCAACAACCTTCCATCAAAACTATATAGATCCTAGACAGAATTATGTATTCTTCTACTCTCCACGAATCTATGAAAGAACTTTGTGTTGAGGTCTCCTTTAGCCATCCAAATGGATCGACCCTTAAGCCTCCAACACTCCTCTTCAATTTTATGAATCTTCAACTTTCTTTTCTCCATCTCATTCAACCTGCTTTGATCCTACTCAAAAAATATACTAGATATATTACTAATCAATAAATCCTCTATCTCTTACTCCAGATTTAAAAAATCCTCTCTTAAGGATTTTCTTCTTCTTTTTCTCGCATCCAATCATAACTAACTTCATGACTTTTAGTTTTTTAACCAACGGTTGTTGTTAGGAGCCTGTGTCAACCATTCTCTTTACTTTTCTAGTATATTGTTGTTGGACACATATGCTTTGTAAGTCATCCAGTGAGTATATTATATTATCCCACATTCATGGGGAGTAATAGTATCTAGATTAGACTTAGTATATAAGTACGTGTTTATCCATATTCATGGGAAGTAATAGTTTTTTAGATTAGACTTAGTATATAAGTACATGTTGAGGCCAATGAAGGCATCCACGAGTTATTTGTATTGAGATTGCTCAAAGGAGGTTGCCCCCTCGAAGTGGCATACGATCAATAAATTCCTTTTGTGTTCTGCTATTTTTGTTATCATTCATTTTCAATATTTATTGTAGGAGGTTTCTCTCATCTGGTATCAATGCACTTTCTTGGGCTCGCTGGGTGGAATTTCTGCCCTTTTTTTTTGCAGTGGCTTCTCAGCACTGTGATTGTTGCAGTAGTTTTTCCTTTTTGTGTCTCTTTTGTTCATTTCAATTGCAAGTTCATATCAGGGAATAACCCCTATCTTCTTAACTTTGGGAAGTACTGGGAATATACCTAAAACTCATTGTGAGGAGTACCAAAGGAACCCTGAAGTAGTTGGTCATTGTGAGGACCTTCCAGTGAAAAGGGAAATGACCCTTACCTGATTGACTAGTTCACATCCGTGAGGTAAAAAAAGAGTTGTTGTTTATGGAAAATAGGTTATTAGTTTTACGTGAGATGTGGACTGAGGGGTACTGCCCCAATATGGAAGTCGTTAGACAAAATTGGTGGCCGAGTGAATCCCCTAAACTTTTAGGAAGTTGGACATACCTAGGGTCCATATCTATTTCCAGTTGATATATAGCAGATTGCATTTGTCCAGAGTTGTCACAGATCAATTCCACTGAAAAAAGAAAAACTATAAATTTCCATTTTCACCATATCTTCTTTGATTTAGCTCTATTTTCCTTGGAAATTCACTAGAACCATTTCAATTCCATTCTGCATATTTCCTTCCTTGAGGACCCTATCCCAAATTCCACTTTTCGAAGCCCGAAATCTCACATTTGTCTATTTTTAGGGTGTGCCATAACTTCTTCGATTCTCACCCAATCGCCTTCAAATTTTTCTTGAATGTTCATTTTCGATTTTTTTTTCCTTTTCCCTCTTTAATAAATTTTCTCATTCTTTCACCCTACTTATAAATCCCCATTTTTCTACTGCTCTATCTCTTTGAAAGTGCCCCAAACCTAGTAAAACCCCAATTATCCATCAGAGTTTTTCCTAAACTTATATTTTTATTTTTCTACCCATTCCAAAGAAAAGGAATCCTTGCTATGGTTGTCACCCACGTAGGAGAAAACAAACAAATGGAAGATGAATATTCCACCCTCAAGACCAAACTCCAAGATATATATGAAAAAATTCTCAACGTCCCTCTTAACCATTCATCCATGAACAATAGATGATAGCTTCAGTCTTCTGCACACACTAGGTTCTCTTCTTCCAACAATTTTTGTTAGACAAACCTTGATTTTCCTCACTTGAATGGTGATGATCCGACCAGATGGATATATAGGACAAAACAATATTTGAGTCTGTATAACACTTTTTATGTCAACAAACTCCCACTTGCATCCTTTAATTTGGACATGAATCCCTTCAATGGTTCTATTGGTACATTGAGGGTCACAAAGAGCCAAATGGACATGCTTTTCCTAGCTCCTTTGGCCACAATTTTTCCCTAGTGCTTTTGATGACTTCACTAGAGCACTCACTAAACTTCACCAAACTGGCACTGTGAGAGAGTATTAGAAAATTTTTGAGAAACTAGCCAATCACATAGAAGGATTATCTAATGCATTCTAGAGGATTTTTTTTATCGGTGGTTTAAAGGACACAATCATATATGAGGTTAAAATTTTCTATTCCAACATAATGATGGAAGGAGTAGGGTTGACTAAGGTGGTGGAAAACAATGTCATAACTCAACAATGCTCCAAATCCACTTTTTTCCGATTCATAAATATGGTTTCTAAAATACCTACAATCACGTCAACTTCTAGAACCACTCCTATCAAGCATTTGTCTGAAGCTGAGATGCAGGAACATATAGAAAAAGGGATTTGTTATAATTATGATGAAAAATTCACCAGGGGACATAGTTGTGTTGAGAAAAATATTTATATCTTGGATGTGGATTCTCCGCATGCACATGAAGTTTGTGAAGATGCTTAGGATCCAATAGATGATCAAGTCAGCATTCAACAGCCACCTTTTGACCCTCCTTCTCATGAAATCCACCCAAAAAATCTCTCCATGCATTAGTCATAGCCACCACCCCACTAACCATGTAGAACAAGGATTTCTTCAATAAGATCCCTCTTATAATACTCATTGATTCTGGTAGTACTCATAACTTAATTGATCATGGAGTCACCAAATAGGATGATTTTTTTGTCCATCGCTGCTCTAGCTTTGAAGTCATGACTTCCAATGGGAGCACCTTACCTTACAACGGGAAGTGTTGCAATGTGCGTATCTCTATTGGATATTATAAATTTCACTCTGAGATGTTTTCCTTTCCCTTATGTGTGTTTGATGTGATTTTGGGCACTCAATGGTTATGCACACTTGGACCCATCTTATGGAATTTTGCTAAACTGTGGATGCATTTTTTAGTTAATGGGAGAAAGCACACATTGAAGGGATTGCAACCAATGTTTATCAGCATCATTAGTGCAAATCACATGGAAAATATTCTTAAGAAGAGTTCACATGATGCGATCGATTATCTCCATTCAATTCAGGTGGAACCATCAGTGATCTCCACTACTCTTTTGGACATACATCAAATTTTGGATAAATATGCATGTGTCTTCGATGAACTAGTAGTATTTCCACCATCAAGACTAGAGGACCACCATATTCCTCTCTTTCCTGGAAGCGTCCCTCCCAACATTAGGCCCTATCGCTACCCATTTCACCAAAAGAAAGAGATTAAGATGCTCATTTGGGACTTATGAAAGCAAGGTATTATTCACCCTAGTACTAGTTCATTTTCTTCACCAGTTCTTCTTGTCTGAAACAAAGATGGGTCATGGTGCCTTTGCATTTACTTTCAAGCACTTAATCACATCAAAATAAAGGATAAGTTTCTAATTCTTGTTGTTGATGACCTTCATGGTGCTCATTTTTTCTCCAAGTTGAATCTTCGTTCTTGGTATTACTGAATTCTGGTTTATGAGGATGATATCCCTATAACAGATTTCCACACACATGATATCCACTATGAGTTTTTATTCATGCCCTTTGTCCTCACTAATGCTCCTTTCACATTCCAGGCATTGACGAATAAAATATTCCAACCCTACTTATGGAACTTAATTCTCGTATTCTTTGATGATATCCTCATCTATATTAAAACATGCGCTGAGCATCTGTAGTATCTATATCCGGTACTACAATTTGTTCAACAAGATTATGTCCATGACTCTTCATTATTTGAAATAATATGATTGTTGGACAGTAACCCTTTTTTTTTACCGCATTACTCTTGGGATGGTGCTTCTCTGAGATACAAGGGTCCTTTGGTGCTTCCCCAGAGAACAGACCTTCAACATGTTGTCTTCTATGAACTCCATGCTTCTCTATCAGCAGGGCACCGTGGGTTCTTAAAAACATATGAGAGGGATCGATGTAACCTATTTTGGAAGGGAATGAAAAAATAAATTCAACCTATGGTGGTTGAATGTGATACCTTCCAACGCCATAAGGGTGAAAAAACACTCCTTCATGGATTACTTGAACCCTTTCCCATCCCTAAATGGATTTGGGTAGATACTTCGATGGATTTCATTAAAGGGCTCCCTAAATATGGAGGGAATACAATGATGTTGGTGGCGGTTGATATCCTATCCAAATATAGTCATTTGTGTGCCCTCAACCATCCATATACCACCTTCTCATTCGCACAAAGTTTCATGGACTATATCTTCTGTCTTCATGGAATCCCTTCTTCAGTTGTCTTAGATTGTGATGCAACTTTCATAAGTCATTTTTGTACATAAATATTTCGCCACACTGGCACCAAACTGAACTTGATTATAGGGTATCACCCATATATAGATGGTAAGGATGAAGTTATCAACAAATGCCTGGGAACTTATATTTGTTTCTTCACATCTAAACAACAACATCAGTGGGAAAAATGGCTCCCTCTCACTTAATGGTGGTACAATACCTCCTACTACACTACATCTAAAATGTCTCCATATGCAGTAGTCTATGGTTAGGAACCACCATGTCTCCTTCCATACACCCCCAACAGTTCACCAGTCCAGGTAGTTGACACAGTTCTTGAAAATCGAGATCATGTTCTTCAGTTTTTTTAAGACAATCTGCACATAGTGTTGAGCCTCGAAATTGTCTTTAATAATGGCCTTACTTACATTAATTGGATGGCCTATTTATTGAAATCTAATACATTTATCTTTAATTTGTGTATCTTTTCTATGTTTTCATCAATTATAAATTATAAATGTAAAAGAATCTTAGTTCATCATTTTTGATGTATTATTGCATTTAGTGCGCATTTTGGCACTCCATTGAGCCCTTTATTTTGGTCCTAAGCACCGCACTAGGTTTAATGGCATGTTTCTTATTAGGTTCTTGGTTTGTTTTATCCTTGTCTTCTATTTCCCGCCAGTCATATTGATCATGCATATGCAAATCAATACATATTCAATTATCAAACAAATATATAATTGAAAAATCAATATATTGAAATCATGATTTAAGATATTCATAAATTTAAGTTGTAATAAATTTTAAAAACATTGATTTCAATGTAATAAGAAAATGAAAATATTAAATATTAAAAAGGAAGAGAAAAAAATTAAATATTAAAATGGTTTATCACTTTAATTACTCATATACTTTATAAAAGGGACATCCATTGAAATAACATGTTAAGTGGCTTTTTCAAATATGCTTTGGTATGACATTAATTTTATTTAATATTAAACCATTATATGTATAATCCTTAACTAAAATCCATTTTTTCAAATAAGATGACGTGCACTTTATAATGTAATACCATTTGGTTATAATATGTTACATATGACATAACCATTTCATGTTTTTTAACGAACTGTATGTTTTATGCAGGCTGTAAATAATATTTCGACGCTGTAAAGAATGAACTTTCACCGTGAAGAAATGGAACGAAAAAATAAAACTCTCACACAGTCATGAAATGGATGGCGATGCAGCCAATAAAACGAGTCATTATTTAAACCTGACACTAAGCAATTAAATTATGAGCATATCCAGTTTGCTTTCCAGTTCTTTGTCCAGATCACCGAGTTAACCGCGCACTGATGCCAGGAATTAAAGTCTGAAATGGGTTTGCAAACCACTTGTTGTCCATGTGTTTAGTTGTTGGAGCCCCCCATTCTAGAAGGGATCGATGTCACACTCCTTTGCTCAACAGCTTGCTTCCATTTCATGCATTTAAATGTTGAAGGCTCTCTTATTCTAGAAGACCTGTCATGTCACTGCCCTCGCTTTCCACAATGTCACCGGTCCACACATTCATGCTGATGAAGGAGATCTCATAGTCGAGACCTATCAATGTGTAATCCTCTCTTCCCAACACGCCGTCGTCATGAAAACTGGAGAAGATCAGTCCATGTGAAAGGAGGAGCAGGCAGATCATAGCATGCCACGTCCATGCTGAAAAAAGCCAGATGCACATTGGAGAAGATCTGTTCACGCTGAAGGAGGAAGAATGCCTCTGCGGTGGCATTGGATCAATTAAATTCCTTTATGATTGAATAAAATTAGAGAGCAATCGACCACTAAAGGGTCAAATTTCTCATCTCCTATATGCGCTATATATACCACCCTCTTCTTGAGAGCTGAGTTAACTAGCAGCCGGCTAGCTAGTCACAGGTGTGTAAAAACTCTCTAAAATTCTGCTCATATTTAATAAAACTCTATGTTGAACTATGTATGCATGTTTTAGTCTTCACTGAAGTAATTTATTGACGTAGACTAGCCTTTGATTGCTTAGAAGGGCCCCTCAACAACTGAAGGTTGCATTTGTACATATTCAGCATTTATCTTTCGTTTTTGCAGATAAGTAGTTTTGTTTTCATGTACATATATTTAGTTTTCCTGTAGATTATTTTTGCTATTGATAAACTGTATTTTTTTCTAAGTTTTTATGCAATTTTCCATATGACCAACCATTCATCCCTTTATTTAGATTGTCTTTTCAGCCTTCTATTCGTCCCTCTGTGCAGACTGTTTTTCAGCCTTCCGTTCATCCTTCTGTTCTAATTGTTTTCAGCCTTCTGTCCACACCTTAATCCAGTCTGTCTTTCAGCCTTTAATTCAAATTTAGATAGAATTTTACAGAACTTTCATTCATTTCCAAAATTTCTAGTATTACATTTTGTGTAGAAATAATTAGCTGGGGTCTAGGTTAATTTTCCATCATTTTAATGTGTTTTGTAGTTAGTGGGGATTCAAATCCATCTTCAACATTTCATATTGAGTTTTATATTAATGCATAAGATTTATTGTTTCAGTTTTTATTATGATGAAATTCAGAATATAAATGAGTGTAAATGTTCTCTTCTTTTATATGTTAATTTTGTATCGTATTAATAAAATAATTTGAATTCCTTTATAATTATTTGTTAATGTGGGTTAAAGTGTTTCTTTAGAATTGAATTTATTTTATGGAAGTAGGAATTTGTATAACTATATTATCTTTTGTATTTAATATGTATTTTGTATTTTGAATTGTTTTCATGTTTTCATTTATATTTTGTTATTAAATTGCTTAGTGTGTTATTGAATGAATGGTAGCATGAATTTTGAATAGAGGGTTATTTTATGATAAATTTATTTGAGGTTATTTTTAATTAATCTAGTTTATTTCCACTATTTTGTTTAGTTTATGCAATTCTTTTAGTCTATTTTAGTTTTATTTTTAGTGTGGATCCGATTTATTTTCATTAGTCTAATTTATTTTTATCTTGGGCTTAGTTTATTTCTCTGTATTTTTATCTTTAACTTTAATTTATTTTTATGCTTGTATAAATTAATCGTGAAATTAATAAATTTTGCACGATAGATTTTGAGCATTAAGGAATAGGGATTGTTTTAGATTGTTCATATTATATGCATTAGTTTGATTTTGAAAGTTCTCATAGTTTAGGTTAAGATAAGTTTACTTTTCAAGTTCATAGATTAGTTGTTGATTAGATTAGATTTGTTAAACTAGTTTGGTTACATTGGTTTATGATTCCTCGCAAAGTATTTGTTTACACTTGGTCCTTACATTAATGTTTTAATTTGCTTTATACGATTGCATAAGTTTGATAACCAGAGTAGGATAGTTGGTTAGTTTTTTCTTTTGAAAATATAGAGTAGCTTTGGTCATAGAATAGATAGATTAGTTCATCTTTTCACTTATAGCATAATTTTCTTCTTTATAGTAATTAATTTCATATTTGCTTTCGTAATTAATTTCAATATTTTCTTTCATAGTTAATCGTATGGTTAATTCTCATCCCTGAAAAAGCATATAGTTCCTGCATTCATGAAATAGTTTAGTTGATTTGTTTCCTGTTCTAAATAGTAAAATTTTCTTTCATTACATTAGATTTCTTTCGGACCAAGTGTCTACTTTCCTATATTAGTTGTTGCAATTTCATTTCATAGAATAGATTAGCATAGCATTAGACTAGTTTGAATTTTAGTTGTTAATTAGTTTCTTTCCTTTATAGAATATATTAGATTAGATTTGAATTTATAGTTACTTTTCAAGTTCTTAGTTAATTTCATGTTTTCATAGATAGATTAAATTCTTCCATTTAACTCATGATAGCTATGCATGTATATTAAAATCATATAGTTTCATTTTAGCGCATCTGCATATTCAGTTGTCTTAGGTTAGTTCAAGCCTTCAATTCTGCACATATTGTGTTTGCATCTCACAAGCTCCCTTCCCGAGTTGACAATTTAGTGTTGAATTAAATAGTGCATATTTTTCCCAACATTTTGGCGCCATTGCTGGGGAGGTGCTAAAGGGATTGGAGTCTAGGTAGATAAGGGTAGATAGGTTTTCTTTACATTACACAGCAAGGGGGAGGAAAAATGATAAGATGAAAAGATGACTTCACTATGGAATTTCCATAGTGTGACAGCTTGACGCATCCACTTTAGTGAGTTGCCCCAAACCTTTGTTGTTCCTTCTTCGTACAAGTTTGTTTAATTTTCGCAAGTTAATTTTATGTATGTGTTTTAGTGTGTTGTCTTTAAATCACAATTTTTTTTATTAGTAGATACTTTTTTAAAACCACATAAAAAAATTTGGGTATTGTAAGAACCCCAGGGACTAGTCCTTGTGTGAAGTACAACCTACCAACCAACGACATGGACTCAAAGGTGCTCATTAGTATGAGAGAACTCTCTCGAATCCTAGCAAAAGATGGAATTTCAATCTCTACCGAAGAGCAAATCTTGACAGAAGTTGAAAGTTTATCAACTACTCCTGAAATGAAAGACAAACCAAAATCCCAAGAACTACAAAAAGATGTTCTTTGTGAGATTGCAAAAGAAGCTGACATATTGGGGATTACATCCGAAAGAGAGAAACTTGAAATTAAAGAGTTCTTTACATGCATTCTAACAAATCCATTGTATGCTCAAACAACTGCTCAACTAGAAGAAGAGGATCCATATGACATAGCGAAGGAAGGTGAGAACCAAGACTACATCAAAATATGGTTTCAGGAGGTAACTCGACCGCAATACCATGCCTTCATTCGACACCTATTGATGCAATGAAAATTAAGCTGGTTGAACTTCCACATTCATGTAATCACTGCAATAACCATCGCATATGTGGATAAGGGTATATTTTCTATGTCGATTCGAACTTGGTTTCATTGGAAAAACTCATATAATTGAATAAACATGTTTTCTTTCTTCTTAGGGTAGGGAAATATGTATTTAAATAAAATGTTGGATTCTTAGTTTAAGGAATAATGCAACTTCATTTTTTCTTTCTTCAAATAAAAGAACTCAGAAAAAGATCATGTTAATGACTAAACCAAAACAATTTTACATCATTATTCATTTTCATACATGCATACTAGTTACTCAAGACCAACTTTAAACCTCATGGGAATTTGTCATAAATTAAGGTCCATCTAAAACCTAGATGACACTCGTACATCCTATCTTCTTTATCAGGGCATGCTATTTAAGCATCTTTACTACAGGGTAGCATACGGGTGAATGAAATTCATAGTTTGTGGGGAACACTACTTTAATTCTACATGAAAGAGACAAATTTTGGGACTAGAGACACCTTTCATTCATTATATTATGGCTTCATCCACTTTACACTAAATCCATCAATCGTGTGTATCTTTGATTGAGTAGATTCCTCTTGTAGCCTTTATTTTTCAATGATAACAAAAAAGAGAAGACTAGCTGTCCTCCAATCCATATACCATCCCACCATGTACCATGGTTTTCAGAGCTACTCCCCCACCACTCCTTCATAGGAAAAATCATTTGCTGAATATCTACAGGGACTGAAAACATTGGGACAAGAGCCTCTGATAGAAAATGGGTTTAAGAGGTTAACCCACCGGGGTACTGAACAGGCTCGCTGGTAGCGGGTACCAGCTTGTGGTATGACCAGGTAAACCTGATGGGGTACTGAACAGGATTGACTAAAATAGGGGAATCTGCCTGGGGAGGACAACTTGTTAAAAAGAGAGAGAGAGAAAGTCTAAAAAATAAAATAAAAAATATATTAAAATGACTTTGTCATAATAAAGGTTGTTGTTGGTCTACCAAAGGAAGGTATGCATGGTTGATCTAAAATGAACTCCATGAATTTTCCATTTGAGAATTTTTGTAAGTTGCACTTAAGACCATGTTTTCTAATTCATACTATACCTAGGATTTCATTATCCTAGAAGTGGGACCCATAAACTTAGGAGTCGAATGAACTTGAAATGCAAACTTTGCCCATAATTACTTGAATAACGATAAACCTTTGAGAAGTTGCAGGGATATCTGGTTTCTTATAGGATTTACTGACTATCTACACTATCATGTTTTCCATTTTAACCCAGTCTTCATTCATTCATGGAACGAGGACGTGCCATACCTTCAGTCTGGGGGAGGGAGTCTCGATTTATATGGTCTTCATAAGCATGAATTATTACTAGTAGCAGAATTGTATGTATTAAGAAATCTTAAATAATACAAAGTTGTTTTTACCATCTCATAACGTAATTTTTTTTTTAATTTATAGTTTTCATGTAGTAATAAAGATGGCTTCATTTTGTTGAATGGTTTCCTATAAACTATTTATGATCAAGTAGAGTTTTTGAATAAATAAAAGATCACTTCCAATTCATTCATGACACGAGGACGTGCCATATCTTTGGTCTGGGGCTATGTTGAGCCTCAAAATTGTCTTTTATAATGGCCTTATTTACATTAATTTCTTGGCCTATTTACCGAAATCTAATCCATTTATCTTTAATTTGTCTATCTTTTACTATGTTTTCATCAATTATAACTTATAAATGTAAAAGAATCTTAATTCATCATTTTTGATGTATTATTGCATTTAGTGCACATTTTGGCACTCCATTGAGCCCTTTCTTTCAGTCCTAAGTACCACACCAGGTTTAATGGCATGCTTCTTATTAGGTTCTTTTGTTTGTTTTATCCTTGCCTTCTATTTCCCGTCGGTCATATTGATCCTGCATATGCAAATCAATACGTATTACATTATGAAAAAAATAGATAATTGAAAAATCAATATATTGAAATTATCATTTAAGATATTCATGAATTTAAGTTGTAATAAATTTTAAAAACATTGATTAAATGTAATAAGAAAATGAAAATATTAAATATTAAAAAGGAAGAGAAAAGAATTAAATATTAAAATGGTTTATCACTTTAATTACTCATATACTTTATAAAATGGACATGCATTGAAATAACATGTTACGTGGCTTTTTCAAATATGCTTTGGTATGATATTAATTTTATTTAATATTAAACCATTATATGTATAATCCTTAACTAAAATCCATTTTTTTAAATCAGATGAAGTGCACTTTATAATGTAATACCATTTGGTTATAATATGTTATATATGATATAACCATTTCATGTTATTTAACGAATTGTATGTTTTATGTAGGTCACAAATAATATTTCCAGGTCGTAAAGAATGAACTTCCACGGTGAAGAAATGGAGCAACATAATAGAACTCTCACACAGTCATGAAATGGATGGCGGTGCAGCCAATAAAACCAGCCATTATTTAAACCTGGCACCCAGCAATTAAATTATGAGCATATCTAGTTTGTTGTCCAGTTCTTTGTCCAAATCGTTGAGTTAACTACGGGTTGATGCTAGGCATTAAAGTCTAAAACGGGTCTACAAACCACCTGTTGTCCATGTGTTTAGTTGTTGGAGCCTCCCATTCTAGAAAGGATCGCTATCATGCTCCTTTACTCAACAGATCGCTACCATTTCACGCATTTAAATGTTGAACGGTCTCTTATTCTAGAAGACCCACCATGTCACTGCCCTGGCTTTCCACAATGTCACTAGTCCACACATTCACGCTGATGAAGGAGATCTCATTCTAGAGACTTATCATTGTGTACTCCTCGCTGCCCAACACGTCGCCATCATACATGCTGGAGAAGATCAGTCCACATGAAAGGAGGAGCAGGAATATCATAACATGCCATGTGCATGCTGAAAAGAGCTAGATGCATGCTGGAGAAGATCTGTTCATGTTGAAGGAGGAAGAATGCCTGTGCGGTGGAATTGGATCAATTAAATTCCTTTATGATTGACTAAAATTAGAGAGCAATCGACCACTAAAGGGTCGACTTGCTCATCCCCTATATACGCTATACATACCATCCTCTTCTTGAGAGCTAAGTTAACTAGCAGCTGGATAGCTAGCCGCGAGTGTGTAAAAACTCTCTAGAATTCTGCTCAGATTTAATAAATTATGTGCTCAGCTATGTATGCATGTTTCAGTCTTATATGAAGTAATTCATTGACATAGACTAGCCTCTCATTACTGAGAAGGGCCCCTCAACAACCAGAGATTCCATTTGTACATATTCAACATTTCTCTTTCGTTTTTGCAGATAAGTAGTTTTGTTTTATAAACATATATTTAGTTTTCATTTAGATGATTTTGATGTTGATAAACTGTAATTTTTTTGAGTTTTTATGCAATTTTCCATACGGTCGGCCATTTGTCGCTCTGTTTAGATTGTATTTTCATCCTTATGTTCATCCCTCTATGCAGACTGTTTTTTAGCCTTCTGTTCGTCCTTATGTGCGAACTATTTTTCAGCCTTCTGTCCGCACCTTAATCTAGTCTGTGTTTCATCCTTTAATTCGAATTTAGATAGAATTTTACATAATTTTCATTCATTTCCAGAATTTCTAATATTATGTTTTGTGTAGAAATAATTAGCTAGTGTATAGGTTAATTTTCCATCATTTTACTGTGCTCTATAGTTAGTGGAGATTCGAATCCATCTTCATCATTTCATATGCAGTTTTATATTAATGCATAAGATTTATTGTTTCAGTTTTAATTATGATGAAATTCAGAATATAAATGAGTGTAAATGTTCTCTTCTTTTATATGTTAATTTTGTATCGTATTAATAAAATAATTTGAATTCCTTTATAATTATTTGTTAATGGGGGTTAAAGTGTTTCTTTATAATTGAATTTATTTTATGCAAGTGAGAATTTATATAACTATATTATCTTTTGTATTTAATATGTATTTTGAATTTTGAATTTTTTTCATGTTTTCATTTATATTTTTTTATTAAACTGGTTAATGTGTTATTGAATGAATGGTAGCGTGAATTTTGAATAGAGGGTTATTTTATGATAAATTTATTTAAGGTCATTTTTAATTAATCTAGTTTATTTCCACTATTTTGTTTAGTTTCATTTTAGTTTAGTTTATGCAATTATTTTAGTTTAGTTTATTTTTATTTTTATTGTGGATCCTATTTGTTTGCATTAGTCTAATTTATTTTATCGTGGGCTTAGTTTAGTTCCCTTTATTTTTATCTTTAACTTTAGTTGAGTTTTATGCTTGTATAAATTAATAAATTTTGCACGATAGATTTTGAGTATTAAGGAATAGGGATTGTTTTAGATTGTTCATATTAGATGGATTACTTTCATTTTGAAAGTTCTCATAGCTTAGTTTAAGATAAGTTTACTTTTCAAGTTAATAGATTAGTTGTTGATTAGATTAGATTTGTTAAACTAGTTTGCTTAAATTAGTTTATGATTGCTTGCAAAGTATTTGTTTACACATTGTCCTTAGATTAATGTTTCAATTTTCCTTATATGATTGCATAAGTTCGATAACCAGAGTAGGATAGTTGGTTAGTTTTCTCTTTTTAAAATATGGAGTATCTTCGCTGATGGAATAGATAGATTAGTTTCTCTTTTCATTTATAGCATAATTTCCTATTTTATAGTAATTAATTTTATATTTTCTTTCATAATTAATTTCAGTATTTGCTTTAATAGTTAATCAGATGGTTAATTCTCATCCCTGCATAAGCATATAGTTCATGCATTCATGAAATAGTTTAGTTGATTTGTTTCCTATTCTGAATAGTTAAATTTACTTTCATTACATTAGATTTCTTTCGGACCAAGTGACCGCTTTCTTAGATTAGTTGTTGCAATTTCATTTCATAGAATAGATTAGCATAGCATTAGACTAGTTTGAATCTTATTTGTTAATTAGTTTCTTGCCTTTACAGAATAGATTAGATTATATTTGAATATATAGTTACTTTTCAAGTTGTTAGTTAATTTCCTGTTTTCATAGATAGATTAAATTCTTGCATTTAACTCATTATAGCTATGCATGTAGATGAAAATCATATAGTTTCATGTTAGCCCATCTGCATATTTAGTTGGATTAGGTTAGTTCAATCCTTCAATTCTGTACATATTGTGTTTGCATATCACAATCTCCCTTCCTGGGTTGACAATTAAGTGTTGAATTAAATAGTGCATATTTTGTCCAACACATTGAAAGAATCCAAATGAAACAACCCAATCAACACCATTCTGACTAAACTTTTTAGGTTGATGATATTATTTTTATTCATCTACAATCTTACAAGCAATCCTCCGTTAAACTCAATGGGCATCATAATTTGGCTCCAAATTTCTATGGGAGATCTAAGGTTTTTCTAAAGATTGGGTTTGTTTCTTATAAATTGGAACTTCCTCCTTCCTCTAACATTCACCCTGTATTGCATGTCTCTTGTCTTAATAAATTTATTGGCACCAACATCATAGCATAAACCATTTTACCACTAATGAATGATCCATGATTTTGGATTTGGAGACCATACTCAATAGCCGCACTCATCAACTTCTCTCTTGATCCATCACATAGGTATTAATTCAGGTGACCCGTCATGCAACTATAGGATGCTACATGGGAACCACTCCTTCATATTTAACAACAATTTCCACATCTAAATCTTTGAGGACAAAATTTTTCTAAGAGAGACGAGATGTTAGGAACCCATATCAACCCTTCTCTTTACTTTGTTAGTATATTGTTGTTTGACGCATATGCTTTGTAAGTCGCCTCGTGAGTATATTATATTATCCCACATTCATGGGGAATAATAGTTGTTTATATTAGACTTAGTATATAAGTACATGTTTGTCCCACATTCATGGAGACTAATAGCCATTTAGATTATACTTAGTATATAAGTACGTGTTGAGGATAATGAACGAATCCATGAGTTATTTGTGTTACGATTCCTCAAAGGAGGTTTCCACCTCAAAGTGGCCTGTGATCAATAAATTTCTTTTGTGTTTTTATATTTATGTTATATCATGCATTTTCATTATTTATTTCTCTCAGTTGCATGGTCGATGCCTCCTCAAAAACCTCCATTTAACTCCATTCATATTTAACCAATTTTAAAAAATACACCTCCCTCATCAAGATATGGTTGAATTTAAAATGAAAATAAATCCTCTCACCAACAACATTGAATTGGAGCACAATGGGTGCATGATAAAATGACTATATTTTTTCTACCCAAGAGCAATATATGACCATTACGTCTCCTCAATCCTTAACTAAGAAAAACATGTCAAGTCTTTTAGCTACCCCTACGTCCCCAACCCACCCATTCCTCCAAATTGGATAGATAGGGGATGCATAAATATCAATTAGTTGTGCATTTTGAAATACTTTTGTGAAGAAATAACTAAAGGGATCCAATCTGTCTCTATTTCCCAAAGTATCAGAAGCTGACACTAAAAATTTTAGGTGTCCAAGTATTAAATTAGTCACATTGATAATACGATCCCCCTCCACAGCCTCCCAAAAAACCTTTCACTCTAAATCCAAGATAGAATGGTTCACCAAATTCAATTTTTATGAAAAATATGAGGATAGACCTTCCAAAATAATCCTTGTATAGACCAAAAAGAGAAAGGGTTTTTCTTTTTCTATGGTTCAATGCTGAAAGGAGACTACATGATTGGCCTACAAAATCCACAATACACATTCCCTGTCTACATAATAATTTAGTAAAATATCTCTCTCGCTTTCCCATCATTGACCATAGTTTCTTGAATCAAAATAATGTCCAAACCAAACTTCTCAAGAAGGAGACGGAGTGAAAAAATTTGGGGTTCTCACCAACCAATTTAACATTTAGGGACAACAAGATCATTTATTAGAATTAATAGGTATTTTTAGTCTCTAATATCTTGAGGACGATCAAATGAAACCTTATCTATAGAAACACCTAGAGAGGGATCACCTTTCAGTTTATAAGTGCTTCTAGTCCTAATGGAAAAAAAGATGGGATCTAAACCTTTCTTCACTACGCCTCTCTACTCAAAATTCTTAGTGAATTTAACCACTTTTGAACCTTCCTTTGAATCAAAAAGAGAAGAAAAATGAGGTCTTCCCTTGACCCCATATTTAAACTTGGTGATAGAACCAACAAAAATATGTAAGGGCATCTTCTTGAAAAATATTGATAGGAAGAAACAAGTGCCTTGAGCACTTCCACCTTTTATTGGTTAGACTTTCTTGAAATCAATGATACTAGATGGATCTCATTATTCATCCCGAAGTCTACACCAACCTCAACACCAAAAAAGAAATAAAAAAAAATCAAATTCCCACACAGACTCGATAACCAACCTTGATAAGGGGGAGGATACAACAGATTTAGATTTAAGAAACTAAGGAGAAACCCCATTCTAGAGTGTTGAGCCAACAACCTCCTCGTCTCTAAGGGAGGAATTTGGACTCTCCTCCATTTTAGTAGGATTAGATCCAACTTTACAATTTTTTGGTAATAAAGAGATATACACAAGCTCATTAGGACTAATAAACCATTATTCAATATTAATATTACCATCAACAAATGAAACGTCACACATCAAATGAAAATAAAAATTCATAGGGGAACTCTCAATAAAACCGTTTCCCATGACCTTCATAGATCCCTCATCAGAAGACGAAGGAGAGAACCCATCCTTACACCCTTCCCCTATAATATGTTATGAAATCTCCATATTTCTAATAAAATCCATATCTAATCCATTCGACTAAAAAAATAGGGAAGGTGCAATCAATTTGATGTTACCAAGAATTGAGAAACTCAACCCAGAGATCCCGATGGCATATTTGTGGTCTTCAAAAAATACCCAACCTACAACAAACTGATTCTTCCAAACTGTAACATTCATATCAATACTCTTCCATGAAAGAGTTTTTTTTGAATTCCTTACCTAAAAAGTAATTCAAATCATCAAACCGATTACTCATGTGCCTCACTACTCTGAATGGGGCCCCCAACTAGTTTAGCTACTACAAGTAAGTCTTACCTCTCCACACAATATTCAACTCCTCTACCAAGCCATGATATATGTCTATTTCTACCAATCTATGAACCGGTTTGTTGTCTAGACCAGCTTCATCGATATAAAGAAACCTACCAAACTCATTCTTGACAGCCACAAATGCCACACAATTCCACATCTCTAGGGTTTAGCCCAAAATCAAAACCCAAATGTGCTTGAAACACAAACTTTCTATTTTTCAGTTAGAGGGATGTCATATCTTCAACATTATGCTTCCATTTGTGTTCATCCAAGTACCTTTGAGAATCAGTGACACATCCTCTCCTCTATTAAAAGAGAAGCAATACCAACCTTTAAAAACGATTGATATTTTAGGGATATAGGCTAGAACGAGCAACTAGGACTCCTCGACCCAAGAAGTAATATCCCTATTGTGCATTTCATGATAACTAAACTTTCTTACTAGCATGATCAAAGAGAGGGTTATTACATCCACTAAACAACATCCATACCAAGCACCATGTTCTGTCACTAGGGCCAGGACTTCCAGAACCTCTTGAGTCGATATTTTCCACCAAAATATCTTCCTTTACAGACTATATTATTTTTCTCAAAATTCATTGATCTAGGGTTCAAAGCCCCTCCCCTCAACTCACCCTAATAAATATCTACAACATCACCCAGAAAAAAAGCCTAACCACTAGACTTCAAACCCTCCTTATCTTCCTCCCTAATGATACACCCAACCAGTGGACCATTCAGAACATTAGCACCATTTTCTCATATATAGGCTTGGATTTGTTGTTGTTTTCTTCTTGAATATAAATACCTAGTGTTTGACCATCAGTAGTGATCTTACGCTCGAAATTCCGTGACTGGTGGAGCATCTGCTAGTATTCCTCAACATAATAGACAACCCCTTCTTGAGCATAGAACTCATCGACATACAGGTCCACTAATAGTGACACATCAAAGTTGAGATGTGTCAAAGTCTCTTCCATGTCACATGCACATCACCTAAATTGCGACACTTTCAAAATCCATTCCACTAATCGGTTGATACCACCTTCCAGATATATAAATATTATGTCGGTTATCTAAGAAAGGATCCACCAAACCCAAAATATTTCCCAACACGCTGCGATAAACCTAGATTCAGACCCTCCCTTCCCTAACACCCTATAGCAAACCTTCCTTCCAACCTGAAATCCTAAGAATCACCCTGAGATGGAAACCCTCCAACTCCCATAGTCCATGTGGATTTGTCTTCTTCCTTGAAATAACTCATATGTTGGTCATTCCTTCACACATTAGACACGACTTTAAACATATTCAGTTGGGGAGTCCTCCGAAGAAATTCTATTATAGTTTGCTTATATGTTTCAATATTTCAAAAGTGAAATTTTTTTAATTAAAATAAAAAAATTCTCATACCCCTTGAAGGGGAATTTACATAATGAATATTTTATTTTTTAACATTCTTGTTGAAAACTTATGAAAATGATCTCATATGCTTTGATGAATTTTTTTTTTCCAAAGGAAATATATTTCAATTCATTATTATAAACGAAACACCTTCTTTACAACCAAAAAACCTCAATTACATTGTGTTGTCTCAATAAGATGGAATTTTTTGAGATATGTTCAGTCATTTTAAAAAATTAGAAAGTGACATCAAATATTCATCCATCTTTTCATCAAAACGTTTTCAACAATCAACTTGTATCAGTTATACCTATACCCTTCAAAAACAACAACAAAATAAGAAAATTTATTTGTATTCCATCATTGAAGACTCATCTGGGGATTTTGATTATTTATAAATTTAAGGGTCTTGGATTGTCCTTTGTGATAGTATCATTATGGGACTCCCGTTTGTAGCAAACTCCTTCCCCAAAATGTAGACTACTCTTAGAAAGGTGATCAACGATAATGTTGCACTCTGTATACACATATGGTAGTTGTTTTCATAAAATCTTGTAGCAATTATGACCAATTCCTTAAAAATGGGTTGTAGGTATGTATTCTTTGTATATATATTATATCTCATTTATTTAATAACCAAACTTGAGTCTCCAAATACCTGTATTCTCTAGATTACCTTTGAAAGTGCAAATTACAGAGTGTTCTTCAAAGCTACAAGTCAACACGATTGTTTGTGCTTCTACCAAGTGCAAATAATTTTTTCCATTTAGTATTAGTTGAATAAATAATTCCTTGATCCCCTCATAAGGAAGGCTCCCCTTGGTAGGCCCCATCAAAGAAGCACCAGTGAAAGGATTCGTCAAGCTGTTCTTCAATCTTTAGTGATAACTATGGACTTCTTTCTATTCTTCACATGTGGCATAGAGTCCATAATTTCCAAGCTATTATAAGCATAAACCCCAGGTGCGATCTAACATTCCAAAATGTTTTCCTTGTTTTGAGCCAACCAAGAGCTCTAGATCATAAGAGTAGGAAGGGAGAGATAATTATAAGATACATGAGAACTATACCATCTTTTCAAATATTCTTGTAGATTAGATCCACTCCAATAAGGAAGGAAACCATTCACTTGTTCAATGACATCCAACATTATATACATAAAAGAGCAGTGAATTAGCAGGTGACACATTGTTTCATTGTTGACTCTGCAAAAAGGACATCTCCCAATTCCTCACAAAATGTTTAGTTGAGGAAGTCACAAACTGGTATTCTATTTGATAGTGCTAACCATGAAAATAATTTTATCTTGCGACAAGAAATTGAGCCTTTATATATCACATTGCCATCACAAAGGTTCATGGATGTCCACTTCTTCTCTCATCACATTCTAGCCCAGGTTTGGAGTGTACATACCACTGGATAGATTCCTGCACTAGATAATGTTATCATCTCTTTGAGTAAATATAATATGGTTGTTCAATAAAGTATTGATATATTTCTCCCACATAAAATTACCCTCCGAAAGTAAGGCCAAAGGCTCAACTTGATACAAAAATTGCCTGTATATATTAGTGTTCAATACATCATTAATCTGTAAAATAAATAAATACCATTGATCTTGGAGAGAATCAACCATGTGGTCAGGTAAGACATGTCCATACAAACTTTCAACACATAAATAAATCTCAATCCTGAATTTTCTGCCATCACCTATTCTCCATTGTAAGCAGTCAACAATAAATTCAAAATATTCAAGGGTATCTTTCCACATTGTTAAAGATTTTCTATAACTTTTAATCCTAGTTTGGAACCACTCTTTAATGGAAAGTGGAGTGATGTAGTTATGATAAATCACTTGATTCCACAAGGTATTTTCTTTCAAACTCCTTCACACACTATTTGTAGAGAGAGCTCTAACAAAACAGAGAGGGTACTTCAATGCCCAACCTACAAATTCCTTAGGCATAGTAAATCTATCCCATGAAACCCAACAGAAAGGCTTGTTCACCATGTGTCAGTTCCATATAAATTTAAATAAAATATTCTTGATGTTGTCCACAATGTCGATGGGGAGATGTTCTAAAGTTTCCTTGTAGATAGGGATGGATTCGAGGATGGATTTCATAAGAATGAGTATACCTCCTTATGACAACAAGATATTATACCAAAGATTAATTCTCTTTTCAACTTTAATAACTAAGCAAGCTCAATCCCATTTGGTATTCATCACGATTAGAAGTAAATCCCAGATATTTGATCCCTTGCTCTACATTCGCCTCAATGTAATTGAATTGTGATCTAATCCATTGTTATGAATCTTGATTTAAATTTATAAATGTGAATGAAGAGTTGATTTCATTAATAGTCATGCCTATAGCTTCAATGAAAATATGCAGAATAATTTTTAGCTTTGATACATATCATCTATATTCATTGGTGAATATCAATATATCATCTACAAATAATAGATGTGAAATATTACCCGCAACCTTTAGACCTTTAAAAGAACCATATGCCTTTGCAATTTGGAAAGACCTGCTCAATCCTTCAACAATCAAGATAAATAGAAGAATAGATAAAGGGAAACCTTGTATTATCCCTCTCACATTTATAAAGAAGGATAAATCAACAACATTAATCAATACACCATAAGAAACTATGTACATAAGACATCATCCAATTAACAATTGGTAGATGAAAACCAATTTGTCGTAAAATAAACAACGCTGTGTCCAATTTACCTGGTCATAGTCTCTCTTGAGATATACCTTTATAACAACAGTAGGAAAATTTCTAAATTTATCTAAATGCTGTGGAAATTGAACCCAAATGACAAAACAATTGCACTCGCAAAATTGCTAATCAAACATGCAAATTTACGCACAAAGGAGACTGAAATTGGAGCATAACACTAATCTGTATTGAACAAGTGTACAATAGCCAACCTTATGAAGTCATAAGCTGCTGAAATATATAATTACATGATTTATTCTAATGGATGAGGATGCCATTCAAAATAGTCAAAAAGTAGGCTTACTAATTCTAGTCAAATCCCCCATAGGTGCATAAAGCAGTTTCCAAATCTACCTAGAGGCTCACGAATTGGAAAAGTCAAGTAGGAAAGATAATAAGTGATGGAAAGAAAACTAATACATGCTTTTATTACGAGAAAATAATGGAGGATTATGAGGGAAAAAAAAGTCAACTACACCTAGTCTTACTTTCCCTTTTGCCATACATCTCAATAAAGCAGGAAACTTAGCAGAAAAAGAAGATATGCGCTAGGGAGGATCTGGAATAAAGAAGATATGCTAAATATGGATTCCAAGAGGTTTCCCAAGAACTCCATGACTCATTTTTATCAAGTTTGACTTTTAGGACATGTGGAAGACAACTTGCATGGAGTGGAATATTGGAAACTAGGAAAATAAGACAAAAAAGGATTATCTGTTGCTAAATTTATGTGGTGGTTAGTTGTTGATGTTGTTGTTAGAGAAACCACAGTATCAAAATGACCAAGTCTACGTTTTGGATCCATATCAGGATCCATCATCGGGACAATGTTGAATGTGGAGAGAGTGAGAATCATTGATAAATACTGGAACCGGGTAAAAAGTCTAGGGTCGGCCACGGAGGTTAGGGTTTGCAAACCCTAACCTCCGCAGCCGACCCTAGAATTTTTACCCGGTTCCAGTATTTATCAATGATTCTCACTCTCTCCACATTCGACATTGTCCCAATGATGGATCCTGATATGGATCCGAAACGTCGACTTGGTCATTTCGATACTGTGGTTTCTCCGACAACAACATCAACAAAAAATGATTAATTAATGTCTAAGGTAGTTAACTATGGGTTTATTATTCTAACACCACCCCTTAAGCCTGAATTTATGAGTGAATATAAGAAAACTATAGGGCCTAGCAACAAGGCTTAGTCACCCTTTACATACTGCATGTCCATTTAACCAAGGATAGAGGCAAAAAACCCAGTGGGAAAATCCTCCCTTACACATGGACAGTAAAACAAAATTTGAAAATCTTGTCATCAATCATGCTTCACAGCATGATCAGCAATATCAGGCAGTGATTTGATATTGCTGAATGTATTCTCACAAAAAACTTTAGCGAAGATGTCTGCTACTTGTTTTGAAGATGCACAAAAGAGTAGGTGAATGGTGCCATCATGCACAAGCTGTCTGATGTAGTGCATATGGATCTGAATGTGTTTGGTTCTCTGTCTCTGAACTGGATCATTGAAGATTCAAATGGTACTTTTATTATCACAATATAAAATAGTTGAAAACTCTGATTCGAAGCCACACTCATCAAGTATTCGCTGCAACCATAAACATTGAGTTGCTGCATTTACAACTCCTCTGAACTTTGCTTCTGTAGATGAGAGTGCTATGTCACTCAGTTTCTTTCTTGACCAAATGATTGGTCCTTCAGCAAGCATGAACACATATCTTGATGTTGACTTTCAATCTATGATGTCATCTTCCCAATCACTGTCAGTAAACCCAATCAAATCAAGATCAGATTTAGCTTTGTAGAAGATCCCATGAGTTCTTGTTCCCTTAACAAAGTTAAGGATCCTTTTGTATTCTCTCCAATGGATCTCATGAGGCTGATCCATGTATCTTGAGGCCACACTTACTGCATAATCAGGTCAATTGTGTGTAAGGTACATCAAACACCCAATCAATTGCCTATATAGTGTATTATTTACCATACTAGAAGAACATGCTTCTTCAAGCTTAACTCCTGAAAGGAAGGGAGTCTTGCTTGGATTGCAATATTTCATGTTGAAATTGTTTAGAAAATATAAATCATACTTGGACTGATGTAATTTTATTCCATGTTGGTATTGAGCAATTTCGAGACCCAAGTATTGGCTCAACAACCTCAAATCAGTCATAGAAAATGCATGGTTCATTGCATCCTTCAAGGAGGCAATTTCTTTCTTTGAACATCCTATAATCAGAAGATCATCCACATACAAGAAAATAATCATCAAAGAACCATGAATCATCTTCAAATAAACATTAGGATCAGACTTTCATCGAACAAAACTCAATGATAGCAAAAATCCATCAATCTTGGCATACCAAGCCCTAGGGGCTTGCTTAAGCCCATACAATGATTTCTTTCACCTGCACACAAAATATGGATTAGACACAAATAATTAAGGTTCTACATGTAAATCTATTTACTAATATCTCCATTCAGGAAAGCACACTTCACATCCATGTGATGTACCTCCCACTGCTTCGAAGCTACAATGGCTAAGGCTAGCCTAATGGAGTCCATATTTGCCACTAGTGTAAAGGTCTCATTGTAGTCAATACTATGTACCTGTGAGTAGCCATTGGATACAAATATTTCATTTTATTTCAAAGGTGAACCATCAGCAGAAAAATTAGTTTTGAAAACCGTCTTACATTGAACTAGCTTCTTCCCTGGGGGAAGATCAACCAATTCCCAAGTGTTGTTCTTCTGGAGTGAGCTGAATTCTTGTTTCATGGTTGTTTGCCATATTCGATCATGTGCTGCATCATCATATGTCTGTGGGTCTAATTCAACCATAAGATAGCACTTATATGCAAACAAAGGGTCTTTCATACACAGGGAACTCTCAAACTGAGATCTAGTCCTCCTAGGATCACTAGGATTTCTAGATAGTTCCCTGGCGGCATGAATGGTATTTGATGCCCATTTTGGTATTGTAGGACTGTCAGGATCTATAATTAAATCATCATCATCAGACATATCAGAATCAGCAAACTCATTTGTCTTTTCACTTACATTCAATGGTTCCGGTGGTGAAGAAGACTCTCCAACTTCAATTGCTGCTAAAGGCTCTTCTTGGAACTAAAACTCCTTTCAATGAAGGATTTTTTTGTGCTCAAATTTATATTCTTGTACCCTTTTGAATCTTCAGAGTACCCAACAAATAGACACTCTTGGATTTTGGGTTGCAAATCCTTCCTCTTTTCTATTGGAATTCTAGCCCAAGCCTTTGAGCCAAAAATCCTAAAATGGGTCACATCTGGCTTGTGCCCACTCCAAGTTTTGAAAGGAGTCATACCATCAAGCTGTTTATGAGGCACCCTATTATGGATATAGGAGGCACATTTTATAGCCTCGGCCCAAAACTTTGGTGGCAAAGTCTTAGCCTCCATCATACAGGTTGCCATCTCCTTCAACGATCTGTTCTTTCTCTCAGCAACATCATTTTGCTGTGGTGTGTAAGGGATTGAATGTTGCATCTGAATACCTAAATATTCACAATATTGAATGAACTCAGACTTGACATACTCACCACCATTGTCAGATCTGAGGATCTTGAGTCTCCTCCCAAATTGGTTTTCAACCAAAGCCTTAAAGACTTCGAAGAGGCCAAAAACTTCAGACTTATGCTTTAGGAAGTAAACCCAACAATACCTGGAAAATTCATGTATGAATTTAAATGCATATTTGGATTGAATCATTGAAATATGAGGAAATGTACCAGAAACATCACTCTATATCAACTCAATAGGTGCAGAGGTTCTCTCATGACTAGCTCTCTCAAATTTATGCTCTGGGTGTTTTCCTAGGATACAACCTTGACAGACCCCCTTGGAAAATTTAATCTTTGGTAACCCTATGAACATTTATTTTTCACTTATATCAGAAAGATACTTATAATTAATATGGCCAAATATTTCATGCCAAATCTTGCTTGCATCATTAGCATGAATCAGAAGAGCAGAGGGGTTTGAGTAGGGCAGAAAATGTGAAAACATGTATACCTTCAAAGTGTGATCTACAACTACTTTTGAAATGACTTTACCATTCGAGATCTCTGTGATCTCAACATCAATAGGGGATAATATGACCTTGTTTGGAGACCCTGTGTGGGTCATATGATACACTGACAAGAGGTTAAAGGCTAGACCTGGAACATACAATACATTACTGAACTTACCATGGTCAATATCAATCCTTCCTTTTCCCAAACTGTCAGTGAGAGAGTCATGTCCCAACACTATTGGTGGACCTTTCTATGTGTCAAGAGAGGAGAATGCATCCTTGGTTGAAACCATATGTCTTGAAGATCCAAAGTCTTTGATGAATCTAGGTGAGCTTGATGTGCTAGCAACCAATGCATGTACTCTCTCTCTGTCCTCTGAATTTGATCCTCCTTCCCTCTTCTTTGAGAAATCAGGAAGGGAGATATTATTCTTCTCTAGGAGTTGGGTCAGCATGTCAATTTGCTTCTTCATGCATGAGCTTTTAGGATGATAGCCCTTACTGCAGTATGCGCACTTGCTCATTTCTTCTTTGTTCTTATTCTTCTGGAAGTTCTTGGAGCCTTGGGGCTCCTCTTGAGACTTGTTCTTGTCTCTCTTTTGCTCAGGTGGCTTCTTATATTTCTTCTTGCCTTTTGAATCCACCCTCGAATCTCCAGGAACCAAATCTTGGTCATTGGAAGGTTTGATGGTGCCCATCATCACCAATTTATCCGGTTCTTATGTGAGGGATTCCATGAACTCTGCAAGATTAGGCATGTTCCGGGATTGAGCTGTCAACTTGGTGGCACGGAAGGTTGAAACAAATAATGAATAGTCAGGTCCAAGATTTGAGAGTATGGCCAAAACTAGCTGCTCTTCCTTATTTTCAATTCCACATTGTTTAGCTACAAAATAAGGGCTTTAAACTTGGAAAAGTAGAGTCATAGGGATTCGAAGCTGCTGAGACTCAAAGAGATCATTTCATTCTTGATTTGATGTCCTCTCATCTCATTTGTCTTACAAAAAACCTCTAAAATATTTTCCCACACTTCATTAGGTGATTTCAATCCATCAATATGGAAGAGGAGGTCTCTAGATATGCTTAGACACAGAAGACCATAGGCCTCATCCCTCCTGTTGTGCCATTTAATTTTCTCTGCAGCTGCATTGTGATCTACCTTGGTTTCCATAGTCACCCTATAGAGACCCTTCACTCTCAACAGTATCCCCATCTCTGATTTCCATTCAAATAAATTAAATGGAGTCAAGATGATCTTTTGAGATTGATCCATAGCTCTGAACTGCGCCCTTCAACCAGTAGAATTTTCTCCCAGTCACGATGTCAAACCTGCAATAGAAATATGGAAGGAGATAAATTTATCTACAAAGGCTATGATACCATGTGGAAATTGAACCTAAGTGATAGAACAATTTCACTCACAAAATCGCTAATCAAACATGCAAATTTACACACAAAGGAGACTGAAATTGGAGCATAACACTAATCTGTATTGAATAAGTGTACAATAGCTAACCTTATGAAGTCATAGGCTTCTGCAATATATAATTACATGAGATGTTTTAATGCATAAGGATGCCATTCGAAATAGTCAAAAAGTAGGCTTACTAAATCTAGTCAAATCCCCCATAGGTGCATAAAGTAGTTTCCAAATCTACCTAGAGGCTCACGAATTGGCAAATTCAAGTAGGAAAGCTAATAAGTGATGGAAATACAACTCATACATGCTTTTACTAGGATAAAACAATGGAGGATGATGAGGGAAAAAAACAAGTCAACTACACCTAGTCTCACTTTCCCTTTTGCCATAAATCTCAAGAAAGCAGGAAACTTAACAGAAAAAGTAGATATGCACTATGGAGGATCTCAAATAAAGAAGGTATGCTTAATATGTATTATAGGAGGTTTCCCAAGCACTCCATGACTTAGTTTTAGCAAGTTTGACTTCTAGGACATGTGGAAGACAACTTGCATAGAGTGGAATATTGGAAACTAGGAAAATAAGACAAAAATGGATTAATTAATGTCTAATGTAGCTAACTGTGGGATGATTATTCTAACAAATGCAACACCTCCTAGGCTATATCTAAAACATCATGAATTTTTCTCCCCTCCAGAAAGGAAAACATATTGTTAGAAACCTCTTTTGATAGAATACCTTTGATTCCCCTGGAAATAAGTTTTCTTGTTAACTTATAAATATAATTGCACAACAAAATTGGTATTTAATCATAAAACGTAATCCCCATGTAATTTTTAGGAATCAATTCTATGAATGTAGAGTTAAACACAACCATGTTCCTACCTTTGATCCTAGTTTATTCAATAAATTCTAGTAATTCCTTCTAAAATAGCTCCATAAAACCTTCAAAAAATGTACTAGACACCCATCACAACTAGGTATTTTATCATTATGTATAGTATTAATATCCTTATTAAGTTCATCCGTAATGACTAGAAGTTGAAGGGCCTCATTTTTGTCCTTAGTAACTTGGTTAGGGAAGGAAACAAAAAGACTCGTCATTTGAAGCATAGAAATCTGATGATCTTCTTTATAGAAGTTTTGAAATTATTTAATCCCAAACTAGCCTGGTCACAGAATCATGCATAATCATTTCCTTCCTCATCTTGTAGTTTCCAAATTTAATTAGTATCATTTTCTAGTGATTTATGTAATTGTGAAATTTTTTGTATTGAGGCCACCTTGTTGTAACCAAATAGATCTTCTTTCCATCCTGGATGAAGCCTCCTCATCCAATAACAGTTGTTTTCTCTTCTTCTCCAAAAGAATAATATCATGCCTTAGCGAAAACATATCCTTTGTGGAAGTTGTTGTGAAAATATTCAAGTTATTCTTCTATATTTTTTAGTTCCAAACTTTGTTCTAATCTCTTATGAGATATCCAAGGGACTGATAAATCTTTTATCTAATTTATATTATTTTTTAATCAAATAGTTGTAGAGGCCTGGCTATCAACATCAAATGGAATCCAAGCCCTATAGATCATTTCTTGAAAATCTATATCCTTTAACCGTCTTACATCAAATTAAGGGGCTAGTTAGTTTTCTCATCCTTTGTTTGAGTTTAATAAATATGGGATGGTGATCCAAATCAACACCCACACCAACCCGTTGATGAATATGACATGCAAATCAATGTGTTCCTTCATTGATGATGAATCTATCAAGTCTTTTAGTGATGTAGGTCTCACCCATCCTCATATTTATCCAAGAAGGATCATCAATTGCATCAAAGGAATTTCCAATGGAGGAAATTCAATTAATTTTTTGCTAATGTACTCTGCTAGAGGGTGTCTCTCTACTAGTTGTCCCCAAATTTCTACCTCGCCAAGGGTGAAATTTAAATCAACACCCAATATCAGTCTGTCCATTGATAAGAAATTGGATCTAAAAATTCTATCCCAATAATTTATTATTTGTTGATATGTTCCATATACATTTATAAAAGAGTATTACATGCCAATCTCTCTAGAAAATACTACTCCCATACCTATAGTAAATCCCCAACTCTGATTGCATAGGAATTTATTAATAATCCATATAATAAATAAACCACTGGAATTACTAGCACCATCAGCACACACAAAATCCCATCTAGTAAGAAGTTTTTTGAGGTCCTCTATAACCTCAATTCCATATAGACATATTAACCTTTTGACGGAATTCCTACCCCTACGAAATTGAGGGGGAGAGTTAGCATCAAGGAAACCTTTCATATGTGTTTGAATTCTCCAAGTGTCCCCTCCAAACATTTTTTTTCCAACATTGCCATCTAAATATTTTTGAGACCTAACCAGATCCATAATGGATCATTTACCTCTCAATATTCATGAATTTTTATTCTGGGATTCACTCCCTCCAAATACAAATCATTGTATTCCATTAATCCTAGGAATTGATCTTAAAATGTAACCATTGGATTTCTTGATAACCAAAGGAAGAGTATCCTAATATTAACACTCTAGAGAGATAGAACCCCACTGATTAGGTCCCAATACTATACAGTTACACCTTTGTGATTGTGGACCCATAGTAAAGTCTCCACGACTGGTCATGAAGAGAAGAGTAATAAATAACGTGGATGATTAAGACAATCCAAAATATTTAGAAAATTCAACATTAATCAAAGGAGGAGTATCATACATACAACTATGGGGCATGGAGATTGAATGTACATCATGGGTTTCCATTAACCTTGGAAGATCATTAAAATATTGAGTCACCACACCAGGTAGAGGAATAGGGGCCCCATTAAAAAGAGATGTCTCCATCAAAAAATTATTTATTACATGTAAGTAGAATAGACTAAAAAAAATAGAGTTAAAAGGTTAAGGTGACGAGCCAAACATAGGCATGATTCCTTTTGGAATATGGAGAGTGGAATCCCTAAATAACCTATGCCCGTGAGAGGATTGAGCCTCTTCATATAGACCTGAAGGAAGTTCCTCAAACAAACACAAAGGGGTAAGGTTCCTGGATAGAAGAGATATAAAAATATCCAATCATATTTTGTTAGGTAGTTTTAGAATAATCACCACTACAAATTCCCTTTGGACGAACAGGTTCTTCAAGAAGGGGAGAAATAAATTTCTTACCTAGAATACAATGTAGCAGCTCAGAAGCAGGCTTTGAAGGATGAGGGAATTGCTTCTCTTCCAACCGAGAGAAATAATCATTCATTAGGGAGAAAACAAGATCTTCCTTGTTAATCTCATTAACCATTCCTTCAATCAAACCATCATCCAGAAAAGACTTATCCTTTCCATACTTTTAAGTTATGGGAACTTCAGTTAAGAGGGGCCTATCAAACTCATAATAAACCAAATTTTTCCTTTTCGAAATATTATTTTTGAATTCCATCGAATTTTCTAAAGAAATATGGCCATAACAGTTAGAAAATTTACATTTGAAGGAGATATTTACATAACTGATAGGTGGAACCCAATATTTTCCCCTCAATAATATATCCATTTCTTCCAGGATCGCGTCTTGAAGGTGCAACTTAACTAGTAACTTGGAAACAAAAAGAATACCAGTCTCAAGAAACCTCATTTCTTATTTGAGGAGAATACCTAGGGTTTCACCAATTTTATAAAAGACCTCCCTCAATGATAGTTACATTGTCAGTCCTGATAATTTCGCGTAGACTGCATGCTTGAAAAACATCTCCATATGTGTTTAAAAAAAAGGAAACCAATGCTTCAACTTTAAAAGTTATGAATCCCACTACCATATACCACTCAAAATTGACTCTGAATCCTCCCTGTATTCTAGGATGACCTTGATCCAACCTCGAGCTAGAGTATAGATTCTTGACTTATAACCCGAGTACTTGAGCCAACTTGGAAGAGAAGAAATGCCCTTATCCGTCGAAACTTGCTTCCGAGCTACCAGTTTAATATATATATATATATATACTTTTAAAAAAATTATATAACTTGATACATTTTATTCACAATTTAAAAGATAACATATTATACAATATATAATATACCCACCTCTATAACACTATTGAGGTGACAGGCACTCAAATTTGCGTAAACTCTCTTAATTTTTGTTGTATTCTTCAAAATTGTATTAATTTATTATGCACTTTATTAATAATGGAAGTAAATTTATAGTTATTATTCAACCCAATTACTAATTCTATAGCATGCATGCATTCCTATGATGAATCCATACATACAATGGTCCTTAATTCTATGCACATAGACATTTCCATAAGAAGTAATTAAATAAATCCATGAAAAAAATATCAATTATGAAATTCAAAGATATTTAACACTTATTTTTAGGGTAAATGGTCCTCCAACTAGTTGCAAGTAAAGGACATTCCTCCTAGTCACAGTTATTATTTCTATGAAGTATTCCACCTAGAACACACCCACATGTTACATAGCTAAACATATATCAGTGTATATCAAAGCACCAATAAAGAGCTATAAAGGATCTATAACCAATCTATAATACCAAAGCATATTATATGCCCACAGAGGAAGATTACCAATTAATAAATTGGAATTACACAAAATTTAAGTTGAGATGATTTAATCAATTAACAGTGAGCCCCCATTCAACTCACCATTGTGTAAGAGTAGTTAACTACAGGTTTAGTTTCCTAATTATCAATTAAAAATAGTTAAATAGTTTATAATCATCATTACTTAATAGTATTGACGATTATTTATGCCTTCCCAACTTGACCATGCCATCTTGACATTTCCGAGATCAATAGTTGGAAGTTGGAACCACATGAATGGTCCCTAATGGAACAATATTTACATTCCCTCTCCGAGTTCCGAATCCCAATTTACTTGACGTTGACACGTCAAACCTCAGAATTTGACACGTCGGACTTCAAAACTCGGCACTGGATGAACAAAAAATAACAATGATATTTTCGACACCGACATTGTCATCTCCACCTCAACATTGAAATTCTGGTGAATTCACATGCACTAGGTGTTATCACCCTCCAACTTGGAGGTCGAAGGTAAAAAATCAGAATGCAACCACAACCTCTCAAGGAAACCTCTGATTTCGAAATTATCTCCTCGACGTCGACATTATGACACTAATATGAAAATACTTTATTAATTAATATGTCAATCTCGATATCGACACCTATTTTTCAGGATTAATCACCCTTGTAACCTAGGGTCTTGGGTTACCAACTTACTACTAACTTGCAAACAATTAGCTTTACCAAAGAATGGAAAGGGAATAGGAAGAAAGTATTGACTTACCTGATTACCGACGGTTGATCCAAGCTTGATCTTATCCCGCTCCTCTTCTCTCCAAAGCTTCTGAGGATGCACCTATTTCACTTGTAAAGAGAAAATACTTCAAGTA
>LPNX010886783.1:85217-130908 GCA_001517045.1 Pseudotsuga menziesii
TTTATTAACAATTAGTGAATGAGATAAGAGTACAACCCAACTTCTAAGACAAGGACTCCTCTGCAACCAAAGGACTCTGAGTTTTGCTGCTCCAATATTTCTAAAGATATACCACCAGCATAACTTTGCTCTCCAAAATTGATTGATTAGTCCCCACCCTAAGGCCTCTATTTATACTTTGGGAAATAGAGTCGTTTCGAAGGTTGGGGTGGTTTAAACAGTTGGGATAGTTAAGGACTAGGGCACAAATAATCTCATCTAATTGTGTTTTCTATTTTTAAAGCCAAATTAAAATGTATGCGACTATTAATATAGGAAACCTGCGTATGACACGCGAGTTTCTAGAAGGAAACTCACGTACGCTAGTGTACGTGGGTTGCAATGAAAATAGTCGTGTACAGTACGCAAGTTGCAATGCAAATAGTCGTGTACACAACTCAACACTTAGAAAAAATATATAACAAGTTGGTTTAAGGGTAAATGCATCCCAAGTCATTCCCATCTATAGTGCTTTGCAAACTTCAATCCTAATTTGTCCTTTTGTGTACCAACATAAAGAATGTCGGCACTCAGATGGAGAAGTGCCATTTGGGTTGATAATAGAAGCCCCCTAATATGTGAGGTCAGAGGGATGTGATGGTTTAAATACATTATAATCATTATCTTGGAGAACTCATAGGTCCAATGAAGCAGAGGAAGTACCTAAAACAAATACATAGAAATGTCATATACAAAGTCATATTTGAGGATGCCATGTTCAATATACTAGAACACTAGCTCCTTTACAATAGTTGAGTACATCATATGATATGGGTTCAAGACCGCGTATATTACAAAGGTGGATCAAATCCACAATATATAATAATGATGAGTCTTCAAAGATCTAGAAATTGTGTAAGTGAATTCAACATAATCTTGCGCAACTTAGGTCATAGATATGAACCTAAGGTCTTCATAAAAAATCCAGAAAAACCAGTACAATCCAGGCCATGTGAATACATGTGTTGAAGTCGAACATGGATAGGATTCAATGCATTCTCAACCAATAGGAGATAATTGACAACTGAAACAAAGGAATTCACCGATAGTGAAAGTGAATCTTGGGGTACTATCATCAAAATCTCTAGGTATTCGTCATCAGGAAGTGTCAATGAGAAACCATACTATGATAAGGAAGGCAATAGATCCTCCAACGAATCACAAGAGTGACTAGGAACTGGATAAAGGAAGGGAGACACAAGTAATATCAGATAGGACAATGATGGGATCAGGAAATAGATCATGTGCAGGGATAAATCCTTTAATAGTGAGCACAACATAGAGATGACCCAAGGAAACTTTTAACTTTGTAGATAATATAACTAGACTTATCTATCATGTAGGAAACATGATCAGATTCCCCAGTTTTAACAGACAAGTGGAGGAGTAAGAAACTCGATGTGATATCTGAACTAATAGTGAACACTGAGACATGAGTATAAGAAAGTATAGAGAGTGCTATGTTTAAGGGTGACATGCTGCCACTGAATGAGAATCAAAATAAAACTTCTTCCTTATCTTTCTTGTTAAATTTTAATGAGTCCAAAAAAGTCAACTCAAGTCTCTCTTCATTTTTGACAAGCTTGAAGAGAAGAGGGAATAATGATTGATAATGTCACTGATTTGTGGACTTTATGAGATCCAACTAGTACATGCTCACTTGGTATTTTCATATTTAGAGAGTCTGAAAACTCTGAAGAAGACTCCAGGAGTGTCCTTTTTCATCCAATTTAGTCTCCTGAGGCTGAAAAAGTATAAAACATACCACAAAAGAACTCACTTAACTTCCGTAGAAGAAAAGGTGAAACTTTTTCGTAGTTAGTCAGGGAGGTCCGAAAAAGGTTAAATTACCACCTACGAAATGCTCCTTTGAGAGCAGCATATAGCTTGACTCTTACGACTATGAAGGAAAGAAAGATCACTTAAAAAGATCCATTTGAGTACAAGGAATGGGGCTTACAACAATAAACTCGATGTTTTTTTCTTGTTGTTTAATGAGCATGAGAAAGACATAAAGTACACTCAAAATATTTTTCATGTTTAGGTCCAGAGCACGAAAAAGAGAAAACTAAGCTCATATCGGGTGTTCCTTTTTTGTTAATTTAGTCCCTTAGGTCCAGAAAAGTGATAAACCTATGCCTGAGAGTACTCTTCTCAATTCCGTAGAAAAGAGAGTGATCCTTTCTCATATTTTTCCATAGGGGCTTCACTTGTTGACCAATATCCTATCATGTTATTTCATATTGTGGGTTTTAAAATTATAAAAAATTGAACCAATATATTGCAGGTATTAGGGGGGGTGAGGGGTTTAAGGTGGGGGTGGCTAGGGTGGTTTATAAGGATTGAGGTATAAAAAGGGGTGGGGAGGAGGTTTTAAGTATTGGGAGGGGTTTTCAACAAAAAGAGTTTGGGTCAATATCTCTGGAAATTAAGGGTATTCTTTAATATCCCACGATCGCATGTGCTCTGTGAGAGGTTCACTAAGTGAAGTCCCCGTGTATTTTTCCACATGGTCCGAGAAAGAGATAACCTACCACCAATGTGGATGCCCATTCACATATTCTTAACGAGCCTGAATGGACAATTTTACTCAGAAATCAAGTCTCTTTTGAGGAGTTAGACCTGGGCCTAAAGAAACTCCATAAGGGTGGGGAGTCTTTAAAAGGATAGCTTGTAAAAAGAGACCAAAATGAGGCTCAATTTGGTGTGAAAAATAGCTAAGAAGATTCCACTAAACCTATGACAAATGAATCATGAGTACCAAAAGACAATAAATGTGATCTAATCTAGGGTACTCATGTGAGGAAATCCCTCTCTGCAGAAGAACAATGGAATAAACAAGGTACTAATGGTTAAAATACCATAGTCTGTGGTCAAAGTATTATTTCTAGGGTTAATATGGATTAGGTATAAATGCAAAAATTCATATGAATGACCAAAATCCTATCCTATATGAGCGAAAAACAACTTCAAGTGACCTTAGGCCTGTTACATTGAAGAAGAAAAAAGACATGGTATTAGTTTGATTTTTATAAAAAATAAGAACTATAGGTTAGAACCCACTTTTGAAATAATATTTCTATAAATAGTTCAAAATAGAAATCAAAACTCATCATTTGACATTTTTACCCAAAATAGACAAGTTTTACCTCTGCTTTTAATTGCTCGTTGTGGACAACTCAGTGGACAATTCTCAAAATAGCAAGTGCCAGGTAAATCTACTCTCCATGCTCTTTCATTTGATCCAAGCAAATTTTAATTGTTGGCAAAAATTTGATGTTTTCAACCCTTCTCAAAGAATCTATGCTGTGTACACAGGTATGGTATATCAACAGTCATGTACACGCATTTTACACACAGGTTTCCTGAAAGCAAGTCGCATATAATACACGACTTGTTCGAAGGATAGTCGCGTACACTGTGCAAGGTATGAAAAGGCTATGTAGGGCCAAAATCAAAGTTTTTTCTATGAATTTAATGTTTGATCATTGGATTTTTATCGGATTAAAACATGGCATTGGAGTGGAGGGAGAGGGAGCATGAATACATGGACCAAGATGCTCTTCGAAGTGCCCCCATGGTAAATGCTTTGTGGCAAAGTGGGCTGCTCAAATTCTTTTGTACCTCACTTATGTGATCCAATGTTCACCTACTAGAGTTTATGATAAACTATTGGGATCATGATCTTGGTATGTTTGACCTACAAGGTGAGTTTTTAGAGATTACCTTGGAAGACATCTACTTTATCTCTGGTTTGTCACAACGAGGAGCTCTAGTTAACTTGGAAGGTACCGATAGAGGCGGTGAGCTTCTAAGTGTGTAGAACTACATAGATACATACTATGCACCTGGTACTAAAAGGGGGGGTAGTTGCATCCCTATTGTTCATATTCACAACTTGCCATTATAGGTGTTGGAAAGTACTATAGTGAGGGTTACAGGGTCATCATCACTTCACCTTGCAACTCGAAACCAAATGAGACTTGCAGTGTAATGTCTACCAAGAGCCCTATATGACTAGTGTTCGAGAGTAATCTTGATAATGAGGAAACAAATCTCTCACTGTAAAAGAGGTTGACAGAAAAACTTCGGTTATTCTAGCATATTGGTGGCCTTTTTTTTTGAGAGGGTGCCTAGTTTGAGTCTTGTAGTACCACTACCAGTTCGTTCTCCCCATCATCCTAGATTGAGAAGGTGGGGAGAAATATTCCTCCTCTAGGGAGGCAGTGGATCGGTTCAGAGTGTATACAATGATGACTTCTACTTATGGTGGGAGAAAAATCTACCAACACTGGAGTAGTTTCCATATGTTGGGATAGATTTCTAAGGGGACACCACCCTTTTCCTCCCTCCTCGAGGAGCATGGGGAGCATTAGGTATTTTTTTTTCAAGTTTTTAAATTTTTATGAATTTTAGTCATAAATATATATACATATGTATAATAGTTTTTAATTTTATAAAATGTTAAAATGTAGATATTGGACCAGTTTTCCCTGCTGGGAATCCACGTATGTATGTGCATCTTGTGGCAGGAGAATACCATGGCTTGATTAGGGCTCTTGAGGGAAAGCTGGCCAGGCTTACCAAAAGAGTACCTACTTTGCGTATTGAGCATATCCCTGCTGTTATGTAGGAGCTAGTGGTTGGTATACCACCTGTCTAGATAGGCCTTATGAGGTGGGTAGCTAGAGCAATGCTTGTGTACATCGACGCCGTTGAGGCTGCTACAGCTGAGGAAGTTGAAGAAGCTCGAGAGTGGGGTGATCAGGATGATTAGGGGGACTAGCATGGTCTAGATGGCCAGGGTGGCCATGATGACCAGGGTGGTCCAGATGGCCACGGTGGTCAAGCTTAGACCTAGGAGCATTTTATGGACTTCAATCCATTTTTTGTATATTGTTTGTATACCATACAGTTATGACTGGATCTGAGGATCAGAAACTCGACCTATCTATATGGATAGATATTAACACAAACACATGCACACACACACACACACACACACACACACACACACACACACACNAGTTTTATTTACATGTGTTTTGTAATGTATCTGTTGTATATTTTATGCAAAATGTGTTAAGTGCCAGTCCAAGATATAATTAGCATATGCATCAGTTTATGAATTTTGATTTCTTGGAATACGATTGAATGTAATAAACTCAAAATTTCTTTCCAGTAACCTAACTTGCATAAAATGACATAGTAAAATAGGGTTCCGCACCTGATAAGCTTGATTGAGCTTGGAAACCACCAGTTGAGAGTCAAGTTTGACTTCTAGCTCGGTGATGCCACATGATTAAGCATCCCATAAAATCTCAATGACAACCCTGTATTCAGCCACATTATTAGTAGCATGACTTAGGAAAGTGCCTCCAGAGGTAACTAGCTGTCTTGAGGGTGAGTAAATGACCCATGCAACTGAATCCAGGTTACAAGTGTGGCAACTAGCACCATCTGTGAAACCTATGAACCACTCGAAAGACATCTGTAACAAAAAACATATGGTATAATAACACAAACCAATGAAATATTGTACATAAAATACATACAATAAAAATATAGGAAAAAGCACTAAGCCTAAGCATAGTACTTTTTCAAGTAGAGCCAATTTCTAGGCTCAGGCAGCTTATTCCCCTTAAAATCTATTAATTCATATGCACCTTTCTTGAAAATGTTTGACATGACATAAGGTCCTAACCACATAGACCTGAATTTCCCTTCCTCCAGGGGTTCTTTGCCTTGATCCCAGATCAAGATAAGCTCTCCTTCAGAAAAAATTCAAGGTTTGACCAATTTATCCTATTGATTTTTGACCCTATTTTTATGATCCTCATTTGATGTCAGCGCATCTCTACGCTTCTCATCTAGATGTTCTAAATGTAAAAACTGTTCTTCCAGCTCAGTCGTATAAGGTAACACATGAATATGAATCTTTAAGGATGGGATTTCACATTCAACCGGGGTTACCGCTTCCTCTCCATGAACGAATTGGTAAGGAGAGAACCCTATAGAAATTTTCACATTGGTACGATAAGCCCAAAGTGCAAGATACAACATGCTATGCCAATTGGAACATGATGCATTAATATTGCACTTGAGAATAGTCTTCAAGGTTTTATTTACAACCTCAACTTGACTGTTCTCTTGAGGGTAGAAAGAAGATGAACGGGCTTGTATAAACCCTATCATAGTGGTCAATTCAGTCATCATACTATTTTGGAAGTGACTTCCATGGTCAGTGAAAATCTCGTTAGGAATATCGAACCGTGTGATAATTTGGTTGAAAACAAAAAAAGCTAAATTTTCCCCGTCAGTTTTATAGGTGGGCATTGTCTCTACCCACTTCTTGAAATAATCTACAATGACAACGATATGTTTGTGCCCCCAAGCTGAGACTGGGTTGCATGTCACATAATCTATCCCCCACTTTGTGAAGGGGCCCACTGAGATGACAAGAAATAACGGAGCAGGATGCGACCACATCTTTATGGTGTAAAGCTAACAAGGATGACATCAGGGTTGATTTTAAGGAACCATACTTATTTAAAAGTGTATAAATGTTGGAGAATATTACCAATTGTTAAAACACCAACTATAAAATGATTGGCGATATTTTTCAAAAAATTTAAATTTCCAACGATTTTATATCAATTATATAATAATTTGGCGATTTTTAGGGTAAAAAAATTTTACCCCATCAAAATTGGGTGAAACAAGGCTTCAAAAAATGCAAAATGGTGAATCTTTTTTAGAAGAAAAACATGGAAAAATAGCCCACTGGGCTAAATTTCCCCCCTAAAATTATCCCTGGATGATAGTGCTTCACGACTTCCACACAATCTTTAAAGATCGTGCACTAGAAATAACTGGCACGTAATATATTTTGGACCGTTGCTAACGCAGATAAATGATCCCCACATGCTCCAATATGGGCATCATTTAGGATAGTATCTACTTATTCGTGGGTAAGACATCGACGCAAAACATAATCTACCCCCCTATGATATAAAGTATCTCCAATAATGAGGTAGTTTTTTGCATGTACGTGTAGTTTACGTCGTTCTTCCCGTGAGAAGGCTGCAAGGTACTTCAAAGTCTGGAGATAGATAGGTATATCTCCGTACCAAGGGTCATAGGTGGAATAAAAAAGATTCGCTCATCTGGGAATGAGTCTTCTTCAATGGGTACATCTTCCTCAATTGGAAATTCTACAATGAGCTCAGCAAAAACTAAGGAATTTTTGGATTTGGAAAATTGGAAATCTAAGTCAAACTCTTGAAGGATGACTATCCATTTGTTGAATTTTCCTCCAACTATACGTTAGTACACAACATATTGGAATGGATTAACATCTGCCACTATCATCGTGGTCGTCAGTAAGATGTAGTCATCTAACCTCTGAACATCATACACACCTGCCAAGGCCAACTTCTTGAAATGGGAATACCTATGTTCAGGGCCAGATAAAGCACGACTGAGATAGTAAACGACATGCTCTTGAATCTTATCGTCCTCTTGGACTAGTACTACCCCTATGGTCGACTCATATGCGACCAGATACAATATAAAATCACGAGAGTAATCTGGTGGGTGCAATAATGGTGCCGACAACAAAGCTTTATTTAATGCCTCCAATGCAAGTTGTGTGATTTCATCCCATACAAATGGGGTGTCCTGCTTCAACAGGCGCATGAAACCTTTAGTGATCTTGGCATAATTTACGATAAAACATTGAAGGAAGTTGGACTTCCCTTGTAGGCTTTGAAGCTTCCTTATGGAACGAGGAGGAAGCATATTTACTATGGCCTCAACTTTCAAAGGATCCACCTAAATACCTTTGTTGGAAGCAATGAATCCGAGCAGTCTCCCTGACTCGACACAGAAAATGTACTTGTGGGGATTCAAGCAAATCTTGTAATATCTACATCGTTCAAATATTAAACGCAAGTGATCTGGGTGATCGATCCTCTTACGAGAATGTGCTGGTAGATCATCAAGGTAAGGTTTGACAATAGATTTAATGTCATGAAAGGAAAAATTCATTTCCCGCTGAAAGGTAGCCCCTATATTTTCAATCCAAAGGGAATTTTCTTGTACGCAAATGTACCCCAAATACAGATGAAATCTATTTTATGTTTGTATTCCAGTTTAATTTGAATTTGATTATACCCGGAGAAACCATCCAGAAATGGAAATACTTCACTCCCCACATAGGCATCAATGATTGGATTTATGAATGGTGTGGGGTAGTTATCCTTAGGACAGGCGTTTTTTAGATCGTGAAATTCGGTACCAATGTGAATAGTCCCTTGCTTTTTTGTTGATGAGAACATGGTTGGATACCCATTCTGTCAAAGCTATCGGGTAAATGAAACCGGCTTTCAACAATTTTTCAACTTTAGCCTTAACAACTGCCACTTTACATGGATTGATAGGTCTTAGTTTTTTTTGAATGGGTTTGGCATCAGCGTATTTTTGGATTTCATGCTCGACTATTTATGGATCTATGCCTAGAATCTCCTCATATCACTAGGAAAATATGTTGCGGAATTCCTTAAACAAGGTTGTATAGATCGCAATATCCTCCAAAGAGTAGTTTGCATCGATGTGTACATTTTACACAATGTTTTGGTTTGTGGAGATGTTGATAGGAATAGTAGCAGAAATGTTTGCCATATTCCCCTCAGCAAATATTCCTTCCCTTGGTAAGGGATTAATAGGTGTATCAACATCACCTTCCAGTCTGATATGGAACTCCTAGTTCTCAATCTTGCTTAACTATGGAAGAAAATAGAATCGATGGTGAAGATATTTGCAAATATTATCTCATCAGCACATAGCTTCCATAATGGTTTCATCAGAAGGAAAAACCATAACTAAGCAATCTCTAGAATGCAAAGAGTTCTTTGCCCAAGCAGTTATATAGGATTCTTTCAGCTCCTTTGAGACTGTGAGAGGGACCATAATGGGATCAACAGTGGTGTGAATGATAGATTGACAAGATACTTCCACTACTGATAAGTGCAATTTAAGTTCATGGTGGGAAGGAAGAACCCAAGGATCTGTTCTATCAACAACCATGGAAATAGCCTTCCCTACACTAGTAGAACCTAAATAATTAATCGGAATTGGAAAACCAAATGTGCCCATCAATGATGCATACATTCCATCCCCTAAGCTCTCTAAAGTAGGTTTAACTTGATCAACCAATGGCATGGTGGATTCGTTAGTTTCCATGCAGTCCTTTTGAGTAAAACTTAGTTGGTCTACAGTAACCAACTTCCCTTCGTGTGGAAACACTACTACCCTAAGTACAACCGATCCAATAGCAGGCATGGCATAAGTCCAAATTATCCCTAGGAGCAAGTTATAATTGAAAGGTGCATCAATCACCTCTACCTCAATAGACACTGCATTCCCTACCAACTTTATCTCGAAAGCCAACAGGATACCATGTGGACGAAATGACCTTCCGTCGAAAGTAGTAAGTAGGGTGTTCGATGGAACTAGTTCTGGAGATCCAAGAGATTTCCAGCAATACAAGGACATGACACATGTGGAAGCATCATCATTGAAATCTATCCTTCCAATGGTTTTTCAACCATGGATGACATCTATCGATAAGGCCACATGATAAGGTAGGCGAATTTTGACATCAGAAAAATTAAACTTTTCCATGAGGCTCGATGAATCCATGCTGCCCAAGGATGCTAAGAGTGCATCTGGCTGGGTGGGATAGCTCTATAACACCTCTAAAGTTGACATTGCACAAGGGTTCTAGGCTAAATATTCAACTACAGAGTATTTGGCTGTAGCCCTAGCATTAGGATTGTGCAAGGTTTTCTTGAATACACCTTTCGGTATCTTGGGAATAGGTTCAATAGGTTTTTTAATTGTGAGAGGGTTGGAAGTTTCACTTATTAATTTACCCTTCTCCGAAGCCTCTATCTCATAGTTCTTGTTCCTAGTTTGGAGTAAAGTATGGGATCGAACCATGTTGATATAATTAGGGTTAGGAGCATTTGGGGTGCCGCCTGATACATTTGAAGCTAAAGCATAATTCTGTCCTTAGGGAAAAGGATCCTTCAGGATAGCCAGTTGCTTTCCTTTTAGAAACTTCTGATCTTGGTCCATAAGGGGAAATTGATGGGTCAGGTGATCTTCCTAGCACAAACTACATGGGAATTTCACCTTCTTCTTTTCTTTCCCCCCCCCCCATCAGCATTGTTTGTGGGTTTTTCCTTGTTTCAGTTTCCCTCACCTTTCTTTCCTTTCTTCTTTTTCTCACTGAGCTGCTGATTGTCATTCTGAGAGGATTGTGCAAAAGCATTTGCATTCTGGGGTGAGGGGGCAACCTTTGTTTCCTCCACCGTAGAATGTTTGATAGGCAACTCATGGAGCTATTTATCCAAAGACTCTACAGTGGGAGATTTCACAAAACCAACCACACCATCGGCATGGGGTCCAGTCTAAGGTTTCTCTACATTATGACACTAGTACAAATTGAGGAATTAGCTACTAGGTGACTAAAAATTCTAGTCACCTTAAGTTTTTCAAGTGATTTACTACTAAATATGAGCAATTTTGATTGATCCAACTATAAACGAGTAAAATTAATGACTAATTTAGTCACCAGTTAACAAATATGACTAGATAATAAGTGACAGAGTTAAAAATGACTAACATAAATGACTAATTTAGTCACAAAATAAAAAATGACTAGCTAGAAGAATATGAATTAGTCATTTATGTTAGTCATTTTTAATTGTGTCATGGAAAATCGCAATTGTGACAATGAAGTGTTACTATTTAGTAAATTTTGTAATTTGTCTACATTCTATTAGTAATATTGGTGCCATGCATCTCGATATTCAGAGATCCAAAAAAACAATTGCACAAATTTGCTATTGACCATCTTTATCCCTGCTGCACCATTGAAGCAAACCATTAAGCCTGTGCCAAAGGAAAATTAGGTTCCTACAATTATGAATTAGGTACTAGAACTGGTACCATATCGATACCTATAACCATCATAGATAGTTGTTGATCCTTCAATGTAAGAGTCCCAATTAGTCCCATACTGAGGTGCTTTTCTAACTTCAATATAAATATCATGATCTGTGACTATCGAACTAGCTGCACCAGTCGACGTAGCTTTACTGGGCTCATTTCATTTAAACGTCGTAGTAGTTGATCCAATAATAAGTGAACTGGTGGAAGCACCAAGACCAATATTTTAACCAATTAAAGACTCAATTTTATTTAAACTGGCCTGCTGACCCAAAACCAATCTTAGATCCATATGTAGTAAAGGTAGAGGCCCAAACACATCTCAGAGTTCCAGGTAAATATTTCGATTCCTCAACCTCTTACAGGCCTGACCTCACATAATTTGATACGTCTAATGCAGTGATGACCTCTCCTTAGCACTATCAGGTTAAACCTTCTTTATGCATTAGTGGCCAGGTAAATTTTCCATCTGACGTCACCACCCACCTGATTCACAATGTGTACAACTCTTCTCATCCAATGTCCTCGATCCAAGTTTATTATATATACTACTATAACAAAAAATAACATTAAAACGAACATTATATAATAATAAAACAAATATTATATTTATATAAAACCAAAGCCATTGATTCTCTATAGGTTTGGCTAAAGGAAGAGATAAATGAAACCCTTAATCATTGTTGAGTGATGTCGAAGATTCATCAATAACATGGAGTTCTTGTTCTCAACTCAAAAGGTAATCTTGTCAAGATTCGTAAGTGCTTGGAGGACATGCAATGTTGAGTTGGACACACTAAATAAATTTTCAATGCAAATGTAAATGTTCTTGTATTGAGACCAATAGATGCATAATATCTATAAAATGAAATCCATGCATTATAATAGAGGGGGAAATTCTATGTGAGGAAATGCCCTTTATGCTTCCTAAAGAAAAAATGGTTGTCTTGTTGGAATGAAATTGTCCTTGTTATTTTCCTATTCATTTTCCTTTTTATGTTGACTACAAGTTTCATCTTTTTCATTAAATGATGTGTTATGGTGCATCATGAATTGTCCATGCAAGTTTGGTAGGTGAATTGAATACATGTATCAGGATAAGACTTCATTGTTTATGTTAGTTACATGAGATGTTAGTTGTTAATTGTTTATACTAGTTGCTTAGTATATATGTGCATAAAATACATAGATTGTCACTATGGTCACATTATGAGATTTAGCGGTTAGGGGATTTAGGGGTTGGGGGGCTAGCTAGGGTTAGAAATAAACAAATGGGTTTATTAATCAATGCAATATTTAAGCTTGGTTCCAATACCGGTTCATTTTCAATATTTTTGTTTGATCTAGAGGAAATTGAACTAATGTTAATTGCATGATCAACCAATGGGTAAAATTTGTTGGAATCTGAACATGCTAGGAATTGAACCCAGGGCCTGCCCCCGGCTGGTGGGTTGCTTTACTACTGAACTCTCTGTCCTTTCCATGAAGGGCACCCTTAATGTGTTGTTTTTCCATAGAACCGTGCATTGCCATATGCGACATGTTTTTTTGCTACAAAAGAAACTAACCTTATGCTATTGTGATCCACAAGTGAGCCTTGTTTATGCGCTTTGGCTGAAGTGTTTGCACTCGTAGGACTATTTCAATGGAAAGGTTTTTGTATTTTATTTCCTGGGGCATCTGCAATTCATAACACCAAGAAAACAAAGTGTAAACTATGCTACGAGGTGATCATGAATCTAGTTCCCTCCTCATTGTGGATGGCTTTAGTCAAGATTGAAAAAATTATATCATTTTGTTTCTTGGAAGATTTGTAATTCATGATACTTAGTAAAACTATACATGGCAGTCTTCAACAGTCTCACTCTTAAGGGTAAGTTCGCAATCCCTTGTGACATCAGGTACATGTTATTACGGTTGGAAAAACAGGAATATATATATATATATATATATATATATATATAACTCAAAAAAACCCTAACATAATGTACTAACACTAAGGCAGGTCTTTTAGTGACCCTTTTTTTAAAGTATTATTTCATTTATCTGTTCTCACAACTACCCTTAACATGAAAACCAATTTCCCTTATTTAGTACAAACTTCAAATACTTAAAATTTTTGCCGAGGAGGACTCAAACAACAATCACAAAAGCTAAAAAGATTACTACTCTCTGTATACCACATGTGGGTCCATTTCCATTCACCGAGTCATCTGGGTAACAAGCTGCAATGAAACATGACATGTAGGTGACCTAATTGTTGTTAAAAATTTGAGTACATGGTAAAAACCAATTAGCACTCAAAAAATAAAACCCTAACAACTAGGAAATTGAAAGGCTCGAGAACTAGATTTGTTGTTGCAGGCTCATATCACTAGTTGACTAGTCCACATTTGTAGGGGAGGAGATCCCCTTCAGCATGTTGGATTTGACATACCACCCGTGCTTAACCTATATGGTGTTAGAAATAGGACAAAGAGAGGCACCCTTCCCCTTAGGGCCTCTTGTTCGAGAAATATACAGTGTTCCATGGGGACGCGTCCCCTAGGGTCAAGAACATGCCCCCTCGCTTCCCCACGCATATGAGATAGGGAAACTCTTGGGGAAACATTTCCCCATGTCCCCCTTTTGGGGGAAACATGAAGAAACATGTTTCCCCAAGTTTCCCCAGGTGCAGAACGTGTTTCCCCTCTAGTGGGGGCTTCCAGGCTCCCCACATGTCCCCCACATCTACCTTCATGTGGGAACGCATAGAAACCCCTAATTTTTAGATTTTTTATTTTTCAATAAAAATAATTACATAACAATTAAAATTAAATTAAATTGAATTTGATTAAAATTTTAAAATTTTAATTAAATTAAATTATAAATTGAATAAATCATAATATTGAATTAGAATAAATTTATAAAATTAAATTAAAAAGTTAAAAAAAAAAATCAATTAAATTGTAACTAAACTAAATCCTAACTCATAAAACAAAATTAAAATTATTAAATCCTAACCTAACTTCCTAAAACACCCTCAGGATTTCACTTCACCATTTCATTGCAAATTATTTCATAAACTTGGTAGTCGTTACCATGGAAAGCCCTAAATTGAGCCGTGAAGAGTTTTCAGTCTTGAGCTCATGGAGAACCATGGAGTGCCGCCGCCTTGAACAAGTGAAAGGCTGAAAGATGATTCCCTCCTTGGACCGAAAAAAGTGCAGCGAGTAACTACTGCTTATTTTATTTCTCCGAATCAACCGAATTTGTCTTCTTCTCTATGCCATTCTTCTTCAATGGGTGATAAATTTCTCTGTCTCCCCTATGTTTATATATCCTCCAACAATCTTATAATGCATTCAGTCAATTCATCAATAGGATCATTGTAATAAGATTCTAGAAATAGATGGATCCCCTCAGTCAGCTTGATAGAACAATTATGCGCCCCGGTCAGAGATAGAGGTAAGAATGCTCCTGTTCCCTTTTTGTGTATCCCTAAAGAAACATAAAAGAAGAGGCATAGCTTAAATATATAACTTTGGTGGGAACAACTATTTCTACAATCAGTCAAATCATTCTTGGCATTCTTGAACTTGTGGAGACCGTATAACTAGTGGAGAGCCAACTGGTGTAGAGTTGCAGTCCATGGACAGTCTCAACCAACCGAGGATCCAACTCATGGACAATCTCAGCCCATGGATAACTACTATCTTGGACAACTGCTGCATTTTTTGGAGAGTAGGTGGTTATTGAAATTTGGAGGAGACACTTATTTTGAAGGAGGAACCTAATTTTATTTGGAGGAGAGCCATTGTTTATTGAAGGATAATTGCTGCTAGAGTAGAGTTGAGACCTAGTTCAACTTCATCCACTAGCTTGAATCTTGGAGTACTAGATATGCTAGTTGGAGGTAGGTTCATGAATCATGCCTCATTCAAATGTGTTAATTTAAAAATTAATACATTCAACAATTATCATATTCCAATATCCATGTTATAAAATAATAAATTTTATGCTTTGGATTGTTTTATGAAGATTGAAGACAAACAGTGCCAAATTAAAATTGTGCCCAAAACAATGAACACACACCAGTGTTTCACTTTATTTATTGTTTAGTGTTGTTCTAATGTGCCCAAACCTGAATATGAGGTTCTTTCACATATGCTTTCATGCCCAGATTTTTTGGTTCACATGATACTGCTGTTTATAAATTTCTGTGTTGTTGTTTTTATTTTTTTTAAAGCTCTTGCCTCTCATTTCCATCCATTAAATTCAATGTTTCATTGTTTAGGCATGTTATTTTATGAAATTTTAAAAACAATTACAAATTAAAGTGAAATTCTTGCCGCATTATTCCAAAACTTTACAAATAACTGATCAGAACAATCAGAACATAAGACTGGAAAATTGAGAAATTAGCATCATGAGTAATTCTAGCAGTGGCAACGATTCAGATTATGATGAACAAGGGACAGGGACAGGGATAGGTACAAGGAAAGGGGAATCCAATGCAAGTGGGTCTAGGACTTCTGAAACTCCCACATCAACAAGATAAAGCCAAAATGAAAGCCCAGACTATTCCAATCTCTGCCCACTGAGGGCATTGCATGAATATGCAAAGGGGACATTTAATCCCCAAAAACCCCTTTTGCTTTATGTGAGCAAAGTACTTGGAATTTATCCCCCAACCAACATAAAAAAAAGGGTGGATCACGTTGCTGGGCATGCAATATTTGTGGCCATCCTTGGGTAGGGAGTTACAGTTGGGTTAAATAGTAGTCGGAAATTTGATGAATTCCATAATGATTACAATGCTTGGTAGGCGAATCCTGTAGTTGTTTATGGATGTGTAAAGGAATGTTCACTTCAGCAATAAATACTTCTTGTATGATAGCAGATCCTGCAAGAAAGTGTCGTGGTTCTCAATATAAGGTTCTCTCCAAATATCTCTTACCACATGTGGTTTCACAAAATTAATGTTGATGTCCATCATTTTCCAGGCATGCAACTTGTTATTTCAAATAAATTGCAGATATGAAGTGTTGTTAAGATTGGTTATTGGATGTTGTTATTGTTGTTATTTACCTATTTGTACCACATAAAATGCCATACATTATTGCTTGCTAAAACCACACAGTAGACCAATAAAAATGGTACAATAGTATTCTAAAATTTGACAGGCAGTTGCAATAGTCACACACAAAGTGTTTGTCAAAAACTCCCTATCAAATGCAATCATAAAGTGGTTCACAACCAGACTAGAAGTGAGTCTAATTAATATCATTGCAAAAATAGTTATCAGCCCAGTTCAACTATGTCATTTTCAAAGAATAGCAGTGAGCTTGAATTCCCATAAAGAGTCTTCATTGTTGTTACAATAATTACCTTTCAAAGTGTTGATGAAGTTATAAATATTTGGCAGTAGTTGGGTGAAAAAATTGGGTAAAGTTAAGATAGGGACATTATAGTCAGCTACAACAGTCTACATATTAATTTTTTGAAAAAGGTCTCCACACAGATGTAGTTGGTGCCTATTGTTACCTATAGCAGTAAGAGAAAGGTTTGCAAAGTGTTTGTCAAAATTAGTGAATTAAAATCAGTACATTTGATAGACAAAAACCATGTAGTTGGGTCAAGTTCTTTACCCTGGTATGTTTGGTGTTAAGAATATGAATTACAACTATCTAACATGGTGATAGTGGAACATTTGACAATGTAATAAGCCCAATCTATTCAACAATAAGTTGAAAATTTTAGTGCAATTTTACTTGGGAACATTACACATGTGACATATCTACATTCCTATATAGGTCTAGACAACAATAATCATAATTGTTGTGAGAATATGAACAAAAGACATAAGGAATATAGTTATTTAGATGTCATAGTATTGGCATAGATCAGTTGGGTGGTTTGGACAATATATTTTGAATTTAAATCATCAAATCCTCAGTTGTACATAGTATACTTGTATTTTAGCAAGGCTAAGTGGAAATTGCATTTTAACAGTTGCATTAGAGAAAGAACTAATTAGTTAGATCTCTTCTTTATTGTCTTTTTTTGGAATTAAATCCCAAGATTTAGCGTGTCTTTGATTTCTTTTGATTTGTTTGGAAATAAGTGCACAGTTTCACAATTTTATTTTCAAATAGATAAACAAGGTCTAATGTCTCAAGTGTTCAAAGTGTTAAATTTGATCCGCATTGGACCGAGAGAAGCTAGTTGGTGTAGGAAGCGAAGAGTCCAATAAGTAAACTCAACAGCCTGTAGGTCTGCTTTCCAAGAGAGCAGAACAACACAATTGGAAACACACACAAACATAATATCCATTACAAATTTCAAATTTCAAAAGAAATTTAAGATAAGCCTATTCCTAGATATGTTATCTCAGATCTGTGATCTTCTTTCTAGAACCACCAATGCTCCCATGATATGGAGCTATCAAAGCTCACGAGCTAAAATTCTGAGCTATCCTTGAGCTACTCCAAGCTATCGACTATTGAGTTACTCCAAGTTGTGTTTTAATAGATATTTTTGTTCTTTATATAGGATCAAAACCTCCATAGAATCTACTCATCATAGTTGACCATGTTAACTAGGTCCACTTTTTTGGCAATTACCAATTTCCACATGCGATCAAAATAATTACCTCATGAAACTCTAGGGAATTATAGAGCCTAATATAAAGTCATGTCTTAATTTTTTATAGATATACAAATGTCGAGGAGAAGAACCATTACTATGCAGATTGACATCGGTTGTAGAGACTTTGGCATCAAGAATTACATAATAGAATAAGAATAATTACCTTGGGAACAATAGAAAATTTCCACTAACCTTGGAAATACTGTCGATTTTGGAAGTAAAGAGATAGACTGGATATTAAAATTCCTCCCTTTGTTCATTTACACTGACACAACCAAGAATTATGCAATATGTCTATAGTATGTACCCACCTTATTAAAAAATTCATATGTTGACAACTCCTACAAAGATACCAATGTTTCCATACTTGGCATCTCTTTTAAGTTTTAAGTTAGAACCTCAGAACCCATTTTCTATAGGTCCCTTTGGCACTACTTTAAACCAGTTTGTAGGGAAATACTCATGCCAAATTGGATGTGGTAAACAATATCTTTGTGGATTATTAATAACCCACCACAAATTGCGCAACGATTGATGAAATAAATACTATCTTTCCCAAACTGAACGACATCATCAAAAACTACAGCCTACATGTGATTTTCAAGAGTTTACTATTGAATTGATTTAGGAGATTATCGGAAGAGTGTGCTAATAAAAAATCCATGAGGGAGGCCACTCATACATTACAGCCATGGAAAAGAAGACTGAGACCCTTGCACCTATCAAGTGCTTGCACAGAGAACAATCCTACATTCCAGGCTTGAGCCTGGTTGTACCTCAAGGCTCAGATCATATGCATCGCCATTAGTGTATAAATTGCCATGTATTGTTGTTCCTTGGGGATGGTCTATACAAAATCTTGCCACATATTGACAACATGTCCCATGCAACTAATAAATATTATATGGAATATTCTAGTCACTATAACTACTAAATTAGAGGAAAATTTCTAGCTCACTATAACATACTTCAAGACTACCCCATACACAGTTCGATGTCAGCTCCATGTTGATGTAATTGTAACTTCGGAATGTATTCATCTATATTTCTTATGTATTGTAACTTGATGTTTATTTTGGGATGTATTGTAATGTATTTGATTCATGCCATGCCCCGATGTTCCGATCGGGAAGTTTCTATAATGAGAAAGTCATGTCAAGTCATTGTGGGTAACCCTCTTATTGGTCAAGGGTTAAAGTCCCCATAGTGTGGGGCCCTTGGGTTATTAGACTATCCTAGTGAATCCGACCCTAGGTTAGTCATTGTAAGTCAGGGCAATAGTCCCCACCATTGTGTTACCCTCCTATTGGTCAGAGGAGGCAAAGTCCCCACAAGTAGTGGGGCACTAGGGTTATTAGACACTCCTAGAGATGTTGGCTCTAGTAAGTAATTATTAAGTGAGGCCAACATGTTTGAGTGCACTTCAAGTGAACAGAAGAATATAAATAGAGAGTGAGAGCCTCTCTATTTATCACTTGCAATATACACACTCACTCATTGGGGTGCATGAGTGAGAGAGGAGAAGCTCTTTCAGTGTGAGAGAGAGAGACTGCTGCTGTCGGGAGTGCATCTTACTGTTTTCCGGTTTTACCATTTTGTGCTGATTCTATCTCAGAGGAAGTTGTGGGGTTTTCTCCTTTATGGTTTCCCCGAGGAAAACTCTTTTTGTCTCTTGTCTCTTGTGATGTGCTTATGTTTTATTTGCTGTGCTTGTTATTCTCTCAGTGAAAAGATCCTAAGATCAGAATGCTAGCTTATATGATGAAAAACTAACATGGTATCAGAGCTAACCTGAGAAGAAGACGTTGTGCAGCTATAGAAGCTAGGGATTCTTACTTTTTGGGTCTCTCTCCACAATCTATCAGCAAAAGTATGCTAGAATTACTCTCCATTGAAGGGCGTATCTTTCTATCGAAGCGGAATTCGATTCCGAGCATTTTCAGTTTTTGATGCGGAAGTTAGGGATTTATACAGAAGAGGAATTTTTGAGTGAGACCAGAATAGGATTGTTCTTCTCATCAAAACCAAAGTTTAGAGACCTGGATCAAGAAATTTGGTTGGGTGAAACCCTGGGAAAGTCAAACCCTAGTTTGACCCCGAGCTTGAAAAACCCTAAATACTAAAACTGATAAGTTTTGGTACATTTCTATATTCTGAGGTTGGAGATGTCTCAGAAGCAGAAAATTTTAGGGGCCAAATATAACATCCTGAAGAACACTGTCTCCAAAATTCAGCCTCATATTCGGTATATTCCAGGAGATATGATCTCTCAAAGTTAGGGTTCCGGCCTCTTCCAAAAATCATCCATAAACAAGACACCTGGGGAGAATTGCAATATCTTGGGATACAGAGGTCTAAATGGAATTTATAAAGATATTCCAGAAAGGGAATGGAATTTAATTTCATTGGTGCAAATATCAGACTCAGAAGATGAACCAGTGACACGTGGAATGCCATACAACTTCGCTGTTCTGAAAAGTCCTGTAACAGGTCACCTTGGAAAAAGGATCATAAATCCCGAATGGTGAAACCAATTCTGATGAAACATGTGGTGTTGGATCAGGGACATGTGATTTTAGCTCAGTGAAAAATTTCAGACATACAGGAGCATTAATTTCGGAGATATCATAGAAACAGTAACAGGCATTTCTGTAGAAGAAATTGGAAAATTAGGGCTTCCTGTTCCAAGAGCTTCCCTCCGCCGTTTTTAGAAAAGGAGTACGTTGGACAGATCCATTTGAAGAGATCTATCTGTCTATCCAATCAGATCTAGAAGATTCCAATTTCTGAAAATTAGGGTTTCTATGACAAACCCTAGATCAGCCAGCTCCAGAACCAGGACGGACACCTCAAATCGGTAAGATCTAATCCTTTTCTATTTTCATTTGAGGTTCTCATTTCAAAGTGATCTATCACATCAATTTGATGATAAGCTTGGTGAATTTTAAAAATTCGAAGCATAGAAGTATTTGATCTCTCTGAAGAAAATGGATTGGACACCTACATGAGTATAGAGGTTCCAGTTCCAGAGGGAGATAAGGCTAGAAGCCTTACACAAGAAGAACTTGGTCAAGGCCAAGAAGATCATGGTTGATTCAGTCACAGATCAACTTATACCACAAGTGTCTTCCTTAAAGACACCAAATATATTTGATTCCTTGACCAAGCTATTTGAAGGGAAGAACATACATCAGAAGATGACCTTAAGAAACCAGTTGAAGAATGTGAAGATCCAGAATGCAGAGACCATGTAGTCATAAGGGTCTTGTAAATCAAAGAACAACTTGAAGTAGTAAAAGAAGAAGTGAAGAATGCAGAAGTGGTGATGGCCACCTTGAATGGCCTCCCAGGATCGTGGAATTCATTCATTCAAGGAATGTGTTCCAAAAGGAAGTAATTACTTTTAGTAGACTCCGAGAAGAAGAAGAAGCTCGATGGAAGAAACTGAAGATTAAGCTTTCACCATACAAAGAAGATACCTCAAGCAATGAGGAATATGAACAACTCAACTCTTGAAGAACTTCTTATCCACATTAGCATTTGGATAAGAAATGATGCTATCATGAATGAAGAAGACAATGAAGCTGAAGACTCAAGAAGGAGTATACCCATGAAACAAATAAAGATAAGTATTCAATTGTCATTGTTTTGTTATGCATTTGTTTATATTCAGTTGATGTATTATGCATGATTGGATGTTTGCAGTATACTACTAATATGCATGTGATGGGTAAGTAGCTCATGGTGCTATACAACTCTCCATTGCTACTTATCTAGAATGAAACCTCTTTGCTGACATATTGGATTAGTGCACAATCTCAATGTTGTCCTGGTAGAGATGGAAGGCATCTAGAATGTTTCAGTGAGATATGGATGAATGTTGTATTGGCTAAAGTAGTTGCATGATCATATATTTATGCATAAATATTTGCCAGTATGAATATTCCTTATGAAATGTTCTAACCATACAAATGCATTTGACTTGTAGGAAATATTGCATACATAATCACCTACAAGCAAAGAAGAATGAAGACTTGTTTCGAAGAACAAGTGACGACAATTCAAAGACAAAGAATAATATGACGAAGTGTAGTGACATCATTGATGCAGAACCTTCCAGCCACCAAGAAGAAAGGAAGACCAGTTCAAGAAGAATGATGTCAGGGTGTAGTATCGAGACCTGAAGAGAAGTTTGTAGTTCCATCATGCAGTAGATGGAAACATCGTGGGATACAAAGCAAGATTCGTAGCACAAGGCTTCTCACAAAAAGAAGGCATAGACTACAAGGAACATTTACAGCCACTAGAAGTGAAGTCACATGACATGCATAATCATGTGTGCAAATGAAAGAAGGCATTGTATGAGTTCAGAAGACACCCATGATGAGCCTGATAAAGATCTTAACCTTTGCTACAAGGTTGAAGATGCAAGTCTATACACTAGATGGTCACATAGAATATTAGTAGCATAGGAAGCTACTTATCACTCCAGTACAGAATGTTTTCAGTGCATAGAGCATAGAAGACAGAGGGAGTATGATGCTTACGACAGGATATCTTGAGGATCGACATGGTACGACAGGATGGGAATATTACTGATGACTCTAGGATTTACTAAGAGTAAAGTGAATTCCAACCTTTTCTTCAAGGTTGAAGGCGGAAGACCAGTGATGCTCCTGTTATGTGTCGATGCACTATTTTCTAGGCATGGAGGTGTGGAAAAGGGAAGTATGCAGTAGAAATCCTGAATAGGTTCAGGATGATGGACTACATGACCACACCTATGGCATCGAACATGAAGCTATTGAGTGATGCTTCATTAGAGATGATTGATGCTACGATGTATCGTCAAGTTGATTGGGTCCTTGATGTACCTAAGACTAGATATTTGCTTTGTTGTGAACACATTGAGACAGGTTCACCTAATGGTTGCAAGGCATGGAGGGGTACAGCTGATTATGGGCTCAAGTATGATGCAAATCATAAGATTAACCTGGAGGGTTATGTTGATTCAGATTGGGTAGGCATTTCCATCGATGGGAAGAGCACTTAAGGGTGTTGCTTCAGTATGGGATTAGGTGTGATATCTTGGTTTAGTAGGAAGCAATCCAGTGTGGCACTGAATACAGCTGAAGCAGAGTATGTCACAGCTTGTTCAGCTAGTTGTGAGGCAGTATGGCTACGGAAGCTACTGTTTGATATATTTGATCTCCATATGGATGCTACTTGTTTACATTGTGACAACCAGAGTTGCGTGAAGTTGTCAGAGAATCCATTGTTCCATGACAAGTTGAAGCATATCGAGATCAAGTATCACTATATCAGGGATATGGTGCAGAAGGGAGCAGTGAAGCTCCAGTATGTTGCGATGAAGGAACAAATAGCTGATGTATTGATGAAGCCATTGGCTAGATTGAAGTTTGAGTACTTTAGGGAGAAGCTTGGTGTTCTCCAGATCGAGGTTTCCTCCAAGGGAAAGTGATGAGTCCCAAAGCCATTCTAACGAGTAGGTCAGATATAAGGGCTGAGCCATTCTTTCATGGTGAGAGGATTCAGTCCCTTCCATGTCAGATATGAGTGCTAAGGATCCCATAGCCATTCTAATAAGGAGGTCAGATATAAGGGCTGAGCCATTCTGTCATGGTGAGAGGATTTGGTTCCTTCCATGTCAGATATAAGTGTTGATTTCCATTCTGGGAATGGAGGTACCTGGTCAGTTACTAGGAACACTTAGTCAAGGACTGAGAGAGCCATTCTGACGAGTAGGTCATATGTAAGGGCTGAACCATTCTGTCATGGCTAAAGGATTAGGTTGGCTAAAGGATTAGGTTCCTCCCATGTTAGATGTGAGTGTTGGCCATTCTGTTGAGTAGGACAGATGTAAGGGAAAATGCCACTCTCCGGGAGAGTGGAGGCACCTGGTCCATTACCAGGTAGCTCAGTCTTGGACTGGGGGCCATTCTGACGAGGGTGTAGGATTCAGTTCCTACCAGGTCAGATGTGAGTGCATGCCCTTCTGATGAGTAGGTCAGATGTAAGTGCAGAAATATTTCATCATTGTGAGCAGGATGTGTTCCTGCCTAGATGATAGTCTTTCATCATTGTGAGCGGATGTGGTTCCAGCCTGGGTGAAAAGAACAGATTTCTTTCATCATTGTGAGCGGATGTGGTTCTGGACTGGATGAAAGTGAGGAAATCTTCCATCATTGTGAGCAGATGTGGTTTCGGTCTGGATGGAAGTGCAAAACTCCTCCATCATTGTGAGTAGGATGTGTTCCATCCTGGATGGATGTGAGTACTGTGCCCTTCTGACGAGTAGGTCAGATATAAGTGCAGATCCATTTCATAGATGGAAGTAGATTTTCCTACCATGCTGGTGAATGTGCATGTTGGGCCTTTCTGATGTGATTCTATTTTACTACATGATCATATGTGAGTGCTGGGCATGCCTTTCTAATGAGTAGGTCAGATGTAAGTGCTGGGCGAAGACCTACCTGATGGCTAGGCCTACAACCAGCATGAAAGAAGGCTGGCTCTGTAGAAATTCCTATGACGAGATAGCACACACATGATGATGACCAGATGAGATCCAGATCGAGCTATGATCCAGAGCCAGTTATGATGACTCCCAGAGATCCAGATCGAGTGATGATCTTGATCCAGCAGTGATGATCTAGATCGAGTGATGATCCAGATCCAGTCTAGTGATGATGATCTAGATCAAGTGATGATCTAGATCCAGTGATGTTGATCCAGATTGAGAGATGATCTAGATCCAGTGATGATGTCCCATGATATTCCAGATCGAGTATGATCTAGTGACGATGTTCCAAATCGAGAATGATCCAGTGACGATGATCCAGATCTAGATGAAGATGACTTGAAGATGAAGATGATGAGAAGTTGATGATGATTCAGATGATACAGAGAATAATACTTGTGCTAATAAATTGTGTCGAGAGAATACTTTCCTAGTTAAGAGGGAGTGTTGATGTAATTGTAACTTCGGAATGTATTCATCCGTATTTCTTATGTATTGTAACCCGATGTTTATTTTGGGATGTATTGTAATGTATTTGAGTCATGTCATGCCCCGATGTTCCGATTGGGAAGTTTCTATAATGAGAAAGTCATGTCAAGTCATTATGGGTAACCCTCTTATTGGTCAAGGGTTAAAGTCCCCATAGTGTGGGGCCCTTAGGTTATTAGACTATCCTAGTGAAGTTAACCCTAGGTGAGTCATTGTAAGTCGGGGAAATAGTCCCCACCATTGTGTTACCCTCCTATTGGTCAGAGGAGGAAAAGTCCCCACAAGTGGTGGGGCACTAGGGTTATTAGACACTCCTAGAGATGTTGGCTCTAGCAAGTAATTATTAAGTGAGGATGACATGTTGGAGTGCACTTCAAGTGAACGGAAGAATATAAATAGAGAGTAAGAGCCTCTCTATTTATCACTTGCAATATACACACTCACTCATTGGTGTTATAGCGGATTTCACCACTCCATGTGAATCACACTTTGTATGGCCTTCCCCTGTCCCGCTGCAGACTCTTTAGACCCCATGGAGCATATTTTATCCTTTGATGTTGCCTTGATCATCCCTAAAAAACTATATAAAAGATGATATACGTGGCTTTTTCCCCGATAACCACGTACATACGCGAGTTTGACCCCTGTATTCATGTACATCGGGATGTGTGCATAGTCCAAATCATTTTTGGAGTTTTCCTTGACATGGATCCGACTCATTTGACTCCTGGCCTTCCATATGCCTTGAGATCACTCGGATTCGACCCTTCATTATCCCTTGTGAAGCTATATAAGGAACCCCTTGTTACATTGAAGGCATATAGAGAGATTGAAACCATCGAAACTATAGTCCATTGTTGCCAGAATTTATCCTTGAGTCTACATCCCTTTGTCCCTTTGGAGCACTGTTGTGTTCTTCCCAAGCTTTCCTTTTGCCAGTGAGCTTGTTATCTAAGTGATGGAGGATTGAGGTGGTGGAGGCCCAAGTGGGGGATTCAGTTTCTCCGATTTGCAGACGTGCTGTCAGAGGTTGTATCTATCTTATAATCTTCGATTTATATTAATAAGAACTATCTTTCCTTGTCCAATGATGTGTATTTGATTGAATATTGTATCCATTGGAACATGTCAAATGCTTTTACATTATTGATTATATATGCTAGAATAGATCTAATACCATGATATATAGTATGCTTGTATTGTTTACTTGTTGTTGAGGAATTATTATATCAATTCAAGCTGAGGACTGGAAAGCTCAACGGGGATCTACTTCAACCGTCTGGAATAAGGTACGAGGTCTGATCCTTTAGTGTTAGATGTTTTATTTCTATTGCATATTGGGAAAGATTGATTTCTGGAGTCAAAGCTGTCTGTTGTGGTACCCCAAGCCATAGGAATTTCTCTCAGTAACAATTGGGGCATATGAGTGAGAGAGGAGAAGCTCTCTCAGTGTGTGAGAGAGAGACTGCTGCTATCAGGAGTGCATCTTACTGTTTTCCAGTTTTACCATTTTGTGTTGATTCTATCTCAGAGGAAGTTGCACGGTTTTCTCCTTTATTGTTTCCCCGAGGAAAACTCTTTGTGTCTCTTGTCTCTTGTGATGTTCTTATGTTTTATTACTGTGCTTGTTATTCTCTCAGTGAAAATATCCTAAGATCATAATGCTAGCTTATATGATGAAAAACTAACACTCCAACCTCAGACCTCAGTCTGATCACAAATTTGCCACTGTCTTGCTTAAATGTCTTCTTCAATGCTGCTCCTAACCTATTGTTGCATCAGAATTTGAAAATGATTTATGATTAATGCTGATCCTTTGTTTTTTTTCTCTACGAATTGGTTTTGATGCAGATCAATTAAATACTAGATGAAAATAACAGCCTGTCTTAGCTATATGAATGATCAATTAAAGACAATATCAATTAAAGCCAAGATAGAATCCAAGATATATAACAACCTATCTTAGCTATATGAATTGGTCTATTGCACCACTCCAAACACGTCAATTATATGAACATGTTTCTTGCATCTTTAATTGCAACATATAGCCTCCTTTGTGCATAACAAGGAATAACTGGCATTATACTTGTTATAACAACCTCTCTAAGATGGGATGCCCTTAAGAAATGTGCTAAAAGAGTGCAACACTCCTTATATGGACTTAAATTTTGAGCATGCCATGAAGACAATCAAATATTTATTGATGTTTTAGGTGTTTTTGTTCATGAATGTGCAAGAGGTGGTTTATAGCAAAAGAGGCTTTAAAGTAGCCTTTCTTGTCACATATAATTTCCTTTTAGCCTAGGCATCCCATCTATAAGGAATTTTACTGACATGTGGTGACATCCTGGATTTAACACTCTTCAAGTTTGGTCTTATGCATGTTGTATAAAAAAATCACAAACATTGCTGCAACCTAGAGAATATATTATGTTGCTTGTATCCATGTAGTAGGAAAAATTTAGGGCCCAATTTAACTAATGGTTATATCTCTTCAAATCATCATCTGACTAGCATTCAGTCTATTGGTTGTCATGTTGGAACAGAGCGAATATTGACTATTGAAAATGCCCTCCATTTCCAACTCTAGAACAACAACAGTTAAGCCCATAAAATGCATCCTTTAGTGGTTGTTTAAAATGCCAAGACATTCCTGAAAAATGGCTGCCACAAATTCATTATGCTACATTTTGCACCTAGAATATGACTAATGAATGCAGCCTTTCACAATCCTATGAAATGTAGAAACACCCAAAACCTCATCTAAGGATTGACCATTAGGTCTGACTCCTGAGATCATTGTCGGAAGTGGTATATGATTTTAATATTGGGGTTGTTTCTTCGTGGGTTTTGGAACTTTTTTTTCATTGCTTCCACAATACCTTAGTGCAAACTAATTTTTTGTTGAATTTGTACCAGCAACACTAGTACTTGATCCAATTTTTAACTGCCACATTTTACTGCAATCAATTCTTCCTTTATCAACATTTGAAACACTTGGAATTCTAGTGATCTAAAAAGTAAGTGAAGTAGGTAAATCTAGAAAAATGAGTGAGAATGAAAATCCTTTCTTGACTCACCCTCATTCAATCAAAACCTTGATTCTTTTTTTATGTAATGAATTTGGAAGGAATCCTTGATCCTTCTTCTATCTCCACTAAGTTACAAAATTCATAGTCAGTAATGATTTCTTTCAAATAGATACTGAGACAAACACAATGCATAAGTAAGATTGGGGACTTTCCTAGGAGAAGTTCACGAATTTGGATGAGGCGTGGCATTTATTCCCACCTATAGTGTTCATTGCTTAGGTTACCCATTGTATTTCTTCCGGATCTCACATGTGAATGATGATATGGACCTTTCACTTTGTACACGCCAAGTCAATCTTCCCATTCTGGTATACTGTTCCATTTCTCTATTGTATCATCCAATACAAGAAATTACATAAGAAGGGATTCCAATTAATATGTACCAGCCATTCCATTAAACAATTACACACAATATGTGCCAAGAAGGTTCCCTTTTCTCCTCTAATTATGTAGTGCTAGGTACGCCTTCCTTTGGAATTTCAAAAAATTATGTAGTCCTAGTTGCACCCTAGACTGTGCATTCATTGCACCATGGTTCATCTTCACATTAATTGCAAGTTCCAACATAAACACTGCATATCCTTTTCCCTTCATAGTCGAGTCTAGGAACATCACAAGAGTGTTTTCCTTACATAACTCATACATTGGGTTTATTGTCAGCACCCAAGAATGATAATTTAACTCTAGGTTTCAATTTGGTTTTAGTTTGGTCTCAAAGTCCATGGTGCATAATGTAACCAAATCACTCCAATATTTATTGATGTTTTAGGTTTTTCTGTTCATGAATGTGCAACAGGTGGTTTATAACAAAAGAGGCTATAAAGTGGCCTTGGTTGTCACATATACCTTCCTTCTAGCCTGGGTATCCCATCTATAAGGAATTTTACTAACATGTGGTGACATTGTGGGTTTAACACTCTTCAAGTTTGGTCTTATGCATATTGTCTAAACAGATCACAAACAGTGCTGCAACCTAGAGAATATATTATGTTTCTTATATCTGTGTAGTGGGAAACGTTTAGGGTCCAATTTAACTAATGCTTATATCTCTTCAAATATTCATTTGACTAGCATTCAGTCTATTGGTTGTCATGTTGGAATAGAGGGAATATTGACTATTGAAAATTCCCTCCATTTCCTTCTCTAGAACAACAATAGTTAAGCCCAGAAAATGCCTCCTCTAGTGGTGCTTTAAAGTTCCAAGACATGCTTGAAAAATGGCTGCCAAAAATCCATTATGCTACAGGTTGCACCTAGAATATGAATAATGAATGCAACCTTTCACAATCCTATGAAATGTAGAAACACCCAAAACCTCATCTAAGGATTGACCATTAGGTCTGAGATCGTCTTTGGAAGTGTTATATGATTCTAATATTGGTTTGTTTCTTCATGGCTTTTGGAACTTTTTTTTTCATTGCTTCCACAATACCTTCGTGCAACCTAATTTTTTGTTGAATTTGTACTAGCAACACTAGTACTTGATCCAAAGTTCAACTGCCACATTTTACTACAATCAATACCTCCTTTATCATCGTTTGACAAACTTGGAATTCTAGTGATCTTAATAAGTAAGTGAAATAGGTAACTCCATAAAAATGAGTGAGAATGAAAATCCTTACTTGACTCACCCTCATTCAATCAAAACCTTGATTCTTTTTTTATGTAATGAATTTGGAAGGATTCATTTATCCTTCTTCTATCTCCACTAAGTTACACAATTTATAGTTGGTAATGATTTCTTTCAAATAGATACTGAGATAAACACAATGCATAAGTAAGATTGGGGACTCGCTTGGGAGAAGTTCATTGAATTTGGATGAGACGTGGCATTAATTGCCACCTATAGTGTTCATTGCTTAGGTTACCCATTTTCTTTCTTCCAGATCTCACATGTGAATGATGATATGGACCTTGCAATTTGTACATGCCAACTCAATCTTTCCATTCTGGTATGCTGTTCCATTTCTCTATTGTATCATCCAATACAAGAAATGACATAAGAAGGGATTCCAATTTCTATGTACCATCCATTCCATTAAATAGTTGCACACAATATGTGCCAAGAAGGTTCCCTTTTTTGTCTAATTATGTAGTCATAGGTGCACCTGCCTTTGGAATTTCAAAAAATTATGTAGTCCTAGGTGCACCCTAGATTGTGCATTCATTGCACCATGGTTCATCTTAACATTAATTTGAAGTTCCAACATAAACACTACATATCATTTTCCCTTCTTAGTCAAGTCTAGGCACATCATCAGAGTGCTTTCCTTACATAACTCATACGTTGGGTTTATTGTCAACATCTAAGAATGATAATTTCACTCTGGGTTTGAATTTGGTTTCTATTTTTTCTCAAAGTCCAAGGTGCATAATGAATCCAGCTCACTCCAATATTTATTGATGTTTTAGGTGTTTTTGTTCATGAATGTGCAAGAGGTGGTTTATAAAAAAAAAGGCTTTAAAGTAGCCTTTGTTGTCACATATACTTTTCTTTTAGCCTGGGTATCCCATCTATATGGAATTTTACTGACATGTGGTGATATCCTGGGTTTAACACTCTTCAAGTCTAGTCTTATGCATGTTGTCTAAACAGATCACAAATAGAGATGCAACCAAGAGAATGTATTATGTTGCTTGTATCAGTGTAGTAGGAAACATTTAGGGTCCAATTTAAGTAATGGTTACATCTATTCAAATATTCATTTCACCAGCATTGAGTCTATTGGTTGTCATGTAGGAATAGAGGGAATATTGACGACTAAAAAGTCCCTCCATTTCCTGCTATAGAACAACAACAGTTAAGCCCAGAAAATTCCTCCTCTAGTGGATTTTTAAAATGCCAAGACATGCTTGAAAAATGGCTGCCACAAATCCATTATGCCACAGGTTGCACCTAGAATATGACTAATGAATGTAGCCTTTCACAATCCTGTGAAATGTGGAAAAACAAAAAACCTCATCTAACGATTGACGATTAGGTCTGAGATCCTATTTGGAAGTGGTATATGATTCTAATATTGGTTTGTTTCTTTGTGGATTTTGGAAAAAAAATTTCATTGCTTCAACAATACCTTCGTGCAACCTAATTTTTTGTTGAATTTGTACCAGCAACACTAGTACTTGATTCAATGTTCAATTGCCACATTATACTGCAATCAATTCCTCCTTTATCAGCATTTGACACACTTGGAATTCGAGTGATATCAATAAGTAAGTGAAGTAGGTAACTCCAGAAAAATGAGTGAGAATTAAAATCCTTACTTGACTCACTCTCATTGAGTCAAAACCTTGATTCTTTTTTTATGTAATGAATTTGGAAGGATTTGTTTATCCTTCTTCTATGTCCACTAAGTTACACAATTTATAGTTGGTAATGATTTCTTTCAAATAGATACTGAGATAAACACAATGCATAAGTAAGTTTGGGGACTTTCTTGGGAGAAGTCAACCGAATCTGGATGAGGCGTGGTATTCATTCCCACCTATAGTGTTCATTGCTTAGGTTACCCATTTTCTTTCTTCCATATCTAACATGTGAATGATGATATGGACCTTGCACTTTGTACATGCCAACTCAATCTTTCCATGCTAGTATGTTGTTCCATTTATCTATTGTATCATCCAATACAAGAAATGACATAAGAAGGGATTCCAATTTCTATGTACCAGCTATTCCATTAAACAATTACACACAATTTGTGAGAAGAAGGTTCCCTTTTTTTTTTCTAATTATGTAGTCCTAAGTGCACTTTCCTTTGGAATTTCAAAAAATTATGTAGTCCTAGGTGCATTCATTTCACAATGGTTCATCTTCACATTAATTCCAAGTTCCAACATAAACATTGCACAGCCTTTTCCCTTCTTGGTTGAGTCTAGGCACATCACCAGAGTGATTTCCTTACATAACTCATACATTGGGTTTATTGTCAGCATCCAAGAATGATAATTTCACTCTAGGTTTTAATTTGGTTTCAGTTTGGTCTCAAAGTCTAGGGTGCATAATGAATCCAACTCACTCCAATATTTATTGATATTTTAGGTGTTTTTGTTCATGAATGTGCAAGAGGCAGTTTATAACAAAAGAGGCTTCAAAGTAGCCTTTCTTGTCACATATACTTTCCTTTTAGCCTGGGTATCCCATCTATAAGGAATTTTACTGACATGTTGTGACATCTCGAGTTTAACACTCTTAAATTCTTGTCTTATGCATGTTGTCTAAACAGATCACAAACAGTGCTGCAACCTAGAGAATATACTATGTTGCTTGTATCAGTGTAGCATGAAACGTTTAGGGTCCAATTTAACTAATGGTTATATCTCTTCAAATATTCATTTGACTAGCATTCTATCTATTGGTTGTCATGTTGGAACAGAGGGAATATTGACTACTGAAAATTCCCTCCATTTCCTACTCTAGAACAACAACAATTAGGCCTAGAATATGCCTCCTCTAGTGTTTGTTTAAAGTGAAAAGACGTTCCTGAAAAATGGCTGCCACAAATCCATTATGCTACAGGTTTCACCTAGAATATGACTAATGAATGTAGCCTTTCACAATCCTATGAAATGTAGAAACACCCAAAACCTCATCTAAGGATTGACCATTAGGTCTGAGATCGTCTTTCGAAGTGGTATATGATTCTAATATTGGTTTGTTTCTTCGTGGCTTTTGGAACTTTTTTTTCATTGCTTTCACAATACCTTCATCAACCTAATGTTTTGTTGAATTTGTACTAGAAACACTAGTACTTGATCCAATGCTCAACTACCACATTTTACTGCAATCAATTCCTCCTTTATCAGCGTTTGATACACTTGGAATTCTAGTGATCTGAATAAGTAAGTGAAGTAGGTAACTCCAGAAAAATGAGTGAGAATGAAAATCCTTACTTGAATCACCCTTATTCAGTCAAAACGTTGATTCTTTTTTTATGAAATGAATTTGGAAGGATTTGTTTATCCTTCTTCTATCTCCACTAAGTTACACAATTTATAGTTGGTAATGATTTATTTCAAATAGATATTGAAATAAACACAATGCATAAGTAAGATTGGGGACTTTCCTGGGATAATTTCACCAAATTTGGATGAGGCGTGGCATTCATTCCTATATATAGTGTTCATTGCATAGGTTACCCATTGTCTTTCTTCCAGATCTCACATGTGAATGATGATATGGACCTTGCACTTTGTACATGCCAACTCAATATTTCCATTCTGGTATGTCGTTGTATTTCTCTATTGTATCATTCAATATAAGAAATGACGTAAGAAGGGATTCCAATTTCTATGTACGAGCCATTCCATTTAACAATTACACACAATGTGCCAAGAAGGTTCCCTTTTTTTGTCTAATTATGTAGTCCTAGGTGCACCGTAGATTGTGCATTCATTTCACCAAGGTTCATCTTCACATTAATTCCAAGTTCCATCATAAACATTGAAAATCCTTTTCCCTTCTTGGTCGAGTCTAGGCACATCACCAGATTTCTTTCCTTACATAAATCATGCATTGGGTTTATTGTCAGCATCTAAGAATGGTAATTTCACTCTAGGTTTGAATTTGTTTTCAGTTTGGTCTCAAAGTCCAGGGTGCATAATGAATCTAAGTCACTCCAATATTTATTGATGTTTTAGGTGTTTTTTTTCATAAATGTGCAAGAGGTGGTTTATAACAAAAGAGGGTATAAAGTAGCCTTTGTTGTCACATATACTTTCCTTTTAGCCTAGGTATACCATCTATAAGGAATTTTACTGACATATGGTGACATCCTGCGTTTAACACTCTTCAAGTCTGGTCTTATGCATGTTGTCTAAACAGATCACAAACAGTGCTACAACCTAGAGAATATATTATGTTGCTTCTATCAGTGTAGTAGGAAACAATTAGTGTTTAATTTAACTAATGGTTATATCTCTTCAAATATTCATTTGACTAACATTCAGTCTATTGGTTTTCATGTTGGAACAGAGGGAATATTGACTACTAAAAATTCCCTACTTTCCTATTCTAGAACAACAACAGTTAAGCCTAGAAAATGCCTCCTCTAGTGGTTGTTTAAAGTGCCAAGACATGCCTAAAAAATGGCTGCCACAAATCCATTATGCTACAGGTTGCACCTAGAATATGACTAATGAATGTAGCCTTTCACAATCCTGTGAAATGTAGAAGCACCCAAAACCTCATATAAGGATTGACCATTAGGTCTGAGAACATCTTTGTAAGTGGTATATGATTCTAATATTCGTTTGTTTCTTTGTGGATTTTGGAACTTTTTTTTTCATTGCTTCCACAGTACCTTTGTGCAACCTATTTTTTTGTTGAATTTGTACCAGCAACACTAGTACTTGATCCAATGATCAACTGCATCATTTTACTGCAATCAAAGCCTCCTTTATTAATGTTTGACACACTTGGAATTCTAGTGATCTGAATAAGTAAGTGAAGTAGGTAACTGTAGAAAAATTACTGAGAACGAAAATCCTTACTTGAATCACCCTCATTTAGTCAAAACCTTGATTCTTTTTTTATGTAATGAATTTGGAAGGATTTGTTTATCCTTCTTCTATCTCCACTAAGTTACACAATTTATAGTTGGCAATGATTTCTTTCAAATAGATACCGAGATAAACACAATGCATAAGTAAGATTGGGGACTTTCCCGTTATAAGTTCACCGAATTTGGATGAGGCGTGGCATTCATTCCCACTTATATTGTTCATTTATTAGGTTACCCATTGTCTTTCTTCCAGACCTCACATGTGAATGATGATATGGACCTTGCACTTTGTACATGCCAACTCAATCTTTCCATTATGGTATGCTATTCCATTTATTTATTGTATCATCCATAACTCATACATTGGGTTTATTGTCAGCATCCAAGATCGATAATTTCACTCTAGGTTTGAATTTTGTTTCAGTTTGGTCTTAATGTCCAGGGTGCATAATGCATCCAACTCACTCCAATATTTATTGATTTTTTAGGTGTTTTTGTTCATGAATGTGCAAGAGTTGGTTTACAACAAGAGAGCCTTTAAAGTAGCTTTTGTTGTCACATATACTTTCATTTTATCCTGGGTATCCCATCTATAAGGAATTTTACTGAAATTTGGTGACATCCTGGGTTTAACACTCTTCAAGTATGGTCTTATGCATGTTGTCTAAACAGATCACAAACAGTGCGACAACCTAGAGAATATATTATGTTGTTTGTGTCAGTGTGGTAGGAAACGTTTAGGGTCCAATTTAACTAATGGTTATATCTCTTCAAATATTCATTTGACTAGCATTCAGTATATTGGTTGTCATGTTGTAACAAAGGGAATATTGGCCACTGAAAATTCCCTCCATTTCCTACTCTAGAACAACAACAATTAAGCCCAGAAAATTTCTCCTCTAGTGGTTGTTTATAGTGCCAAGACATGCCTGAAAAATGGCTGCCACAAATCCATTATGCTATAGGTTGCACGTAGAATATGACTAATGAATGTATCCTTTCACAATCCTGTGAAATGTAGAAACACCCAAAACCTCATCTAAGGATTGACCGTTAGGTCTGAGATCGTCTTTGGAAGTGGTATATGGTTCTAATATTGGTTTGTTTCGTCGTGGATTTTGGAACTTTTTTTTCATTGCTTCCACAATACCTTCATGCAAACTAATTTTTTGTTGAATTTTTACCAGCAACACTAGTACTTGATCCAATGTTCAACTACCACATTTTATTGCAATCAATTCCTCCTTTATCACCGTTTGACACAATTGGAATTCTAGTGATCTGAATAAGTAAGGGAAGTAGTTAACTCCAGAAAAAAGACTAAGAATGAAAATCCTTACTTGACTCACCCTTACTCAATCAAAACCTTGATTCTTTTCTTATGTAATGAATTTGTAATGAATTTGGAAGGATTCATTTATCCTTCATCTATCTCCACTAAGTTACACAATTTATAGTTGGTAATGATTTCTTTCAAATAGATACTGAGATAAACACAATGCATAAGTATGATTGGGGACTTGCCTGGGAGAATTTTTCTTAATTTGGATGAGGCGTGGAATTCATTCCCACCTATAGTTATCATTGCTGAGGTTACCCATTGTGTTTCTTCTAGATCTCACATGTGAATGATGATATGGACCTTGCACTTTGTACATGCGAACTCAATCTTTCCATTATGGTCTATTGTTCCATTTATCTATTGTATCATCCAATATAAGAAATGACATAAGAAGGGATTCCAATTTCTATGTACATATACTAAAAATGATTAGGAGTGATATAAATAGTAAATAGCATACTGATTCGTCTGGCTTCAATGATTTAGATTTTTTTCAAAGTCATCTATATTTTGTAGTGATATTAGGGTTGTTGAACTTGTAATCCGAGGAACTTTACCTCTTCATAGGGATAGAGAGGATAGTAATTGTCACCTATTTTTCCTGTGGACAACATAAGATATATTAAATAAACCGAAAATGAATAGTTGCAATATAAGTAGCCAATAGCATAAAGTCCAAATATTAAATGGCTAAAATATATAATCTAGTGAAATTGTTTTCTTTAATGTAATTGCTACCATTTTACTACTCTAGCTACAATGATTTATCTTTTTACTTTCAAAGTCATCTAGGTATAATTTTACAGTGATATCAGGGTTGCTGAACTTGTAATCTCATGAAATTTTTCTGATAGGGATCCTCAATCAATACACTATGCTAGGGTTGTCAGCATGGCATCCATTTTGTAGTTATTTATTCTTGTGTATAGAATTGTTGAGATCCAGAGGCCATTTGAGGATTGATATTAACCAAAACATTAGATCCTGAGTATATTTCTGAGTGTTCAACTGCATGACTCATTATTACATCTATTGCGGTTAATGAATTCTCTTCAACATGCACACTTAAGTAGACACAATGAGTAATAACATTTTATCTATGATACTGAACCTTGGGCCATTTCAATTTACAAGAAAAAATGATGTGAATGGATTCACCATGATAATGAATATACATAAGTTAGATTTATGTGAATGCTAGATATTTCTTGTAAATTGGTGTGGATGGCTTGCTCATTATAACAATCATCTTAGCTATTGTTAATGAATGTTGCAGTCTTCTATTCGTTTTAGAAGTTGTTGTAATTCATTTCTTTATATCATGTGCAGGTTAGCACTGTGAATAGCATTTTGTAAAATCTGGTGAGTTTAATTCAAGGCCCTGCCAGGACAGGAAAGCCTGTCACCTCAGTAGCTATTGTATACCATTTAGCCAAGTAGGGTCAAGTCCAGGTAACAAGTGAGATATTTGATGGATTGCTAACTAATTCTAACTGAATTATCATTATGTCTTCCTATTCAAGGGTTGTACTTCATTACGAAGGCCTTACCCATCTTTGGTCTAATTCTGCTTCCATTAGTAACTATACTAGTTGCCTTCTCTTTTATGCAAAGATATAAACTAGGCCATTCTAGATTGATATTATTACTTGCCATGATCTTGAGATTTGACCTTTGACCTATTTTTTTCATCAGTTTACATTAATACAATCACTTCATTTATGTGATTCAGGTCTTGGTAGGTTCTCCAAGTAATGTTTTCGTTGATCAACTTGTAGAGAAAATTAGTGCCACAGGTTTGAAGGTGTCCTTGCTATCCTGTATCTAATTCTATACGTGACTTCTTAAAAATGTTTTAAAATACATGTTTTGAATCTCTCATGATACACTTTCTACTTTTTGAAGTCTGATCATAGGAGACGTGCATTAGAGATTTTTTGGCTATATTCTAAATGCTAGATTAATATAACACGAAAGTTTCATTGATTTGACATTACAGGTTGTCAAACTATGCATAAAATCAAGGGATGCAGTGAGTTATTCAGTTGAACATTTAAAACTGCATTATCAAGTTATTTTTTCAGTCTTACCATCATATTTTCTGGCTATTTTTCCGTGTTCTGGTTTTTACCTAATCCTAAGGCATTTACATGCTCTGTTTCTTTGTAAAACAATTACAGGTTATGCACCTTGACACTTTAGAAAAAAAGTGAATTGTACAAACTTGAGCAGTTGAAAGATGAGCAAGGTATGGAAAGTCCAATCCATTCATAAGTTATGTATTATTTGTAGATTAGGAATATAATATTTACCCTATAAATATTTGCTAGACAATTGTTGATATTATTTAAGCAAGTGGATGTGTATATGATGCTTTTGTCGAATTGGAACCAATTTCTTGTTTGGTGTCGAAAGCACTCCTAGGGTTGGTTGTTGTATATTATTTGAATAAATTCAAGTGGATGTATTTTCTTGTTAGGTATGTCATTTCTTTCAAAGTATGCTAACAAAGAGGCAGATAACAGAGGAACCTTTTGTAATATCTGATTTGGCCAAGAAAATTACTCTACTTGAGCAAGCTTGAGCTAAATGAAATGTTCTATGTATTGTTTTGGTAATGAATTCTATTAATTACTACAAATGATACATTTTTTAACATCACATATAGGTGAGCTTTCAAGTGCGGATGAAAATAAATACAAATCACTCAAGAGGGTGATAGAAAAAGAAATACCTTAGAGTGCTGATGTCATTTGTTGTACTTGTGTTGGTGTAGGTTATCCCAGGCTATCTAATTTTAGGTTTCGTCGAGTAGTATTAAGGTTTCAACTTGCAACTGGGATTACTACATATTAGTATGAGTTTTTTTAGCTGTTTGATCACCTAAATGTTGGGTTATTGTTCAGGTCCTTATTAACGAATCAACTTAGCCTACCGAACCAGAGTGCCTGATTCCTTTAGTTCTTGGAGCAAAGCAAGTGTTATCACTCTAGGAAACTCCTCTAGGTTGCCACTAGCACAAAATGAGGAATTAGCTACTAGGTGACTAAAAATTCTAGTCAACACAAGTTTTTCAAGTGATTTACTACTAAATATGAGAAATTTTGTATTGACCCAACTATAAATGACTAAAATTAACGACTAATTTAGTCACCAGTTAACAAATATGAGTAGATAACAAGTGACAAAGTTAAAAATGACTAACATAAACGACTAATTTAGTTACGGCATAAAAAATGACTAGCTAGAAGAATATGAATTGGGCATTTATGTTAGTCATTTTTAATTGTGTCATGGAAAAGTGCAAATTTGACAATGAAGTCTAAATTTTGTAAATTGTCTACCTTCTATTAGTAATATTGGTTCCATGCACCTCGATATTTAGAGATCCAACAAAGCAATTGGACAAATTTTTTCTCGACCATCTTTATCCCTACTACACCATTGAAGAAAACCCAGTTAAGCATGTTTCAAAATAAAATTAGATTCCTACGTCAATTACGAATTAGGTACTAGAACCAGTACCATATCAATACCTAGCTAGAAGCATCATAGCCCTACATCCCCTCAAAAACCAGCCATTCGAATGCACCTCCTCCATGTAGACTTACCAAATGCATCCAATGCATGGCCAAAAAGACATGTCAACTTCAGATCTGTGGGATGAAGGTATCATTCGACCCCTGCTCCCCTATTTTTGCACTCGATACCCTATTGTGGAGATGATAGGCCGATTCAAGATCTCGTAGTGACCAGTCAGAGTGATTCAAAGGTATGGTTCTTACTGCTTTGATTATGTTCATCACTCCAATCAATAACCAATTGTTATGGATTTTTACAGGTCTCAATGTTGTCGGAGTTAATACTTCCACTTTACATTCACAATTATCACCATCTCCAGCCTATGTGCTCATAAATGCATTTTGAGCTTTCAGCTTGGGAAAAGCATGAGTACCCTCCTGCAATGCCGCTATTTGCAAAGGTCACTGGTTTTTGCACATTGACATTCCTCACACGCTCCAAAGGAAAAATGAAGCAGGCATTAGAAGAAGTGATTAAACTTTGCAAGGAGGTTTATAGCTTGTTTCAAATATTGTGGCAGGTTTTCTGTAATGGAACAGAGATTGTGCCCCAAAAGTTAAAAAGATTCGAATCACCCCAGTGTTGGAATCTGATACCATATATGGATTCTTTGATGGGGCCGAGCAGGCTGGAAATTGTGGTACTGGCATGGTCCTCTGTATAGATGACTCTCATAGTTTCAAGCTAAGGATGGGTGTTGGCAGTAGCACTAATACTTTTACTGAAATTTTAGCCTCATGGGGTATTTTATGGTTTGCAAAGAAAATAAATGTTCTCTAGATTTCTATTTTTGGCGACTTAAAGGTCGTAATTGATTGGGTTAGAGGTCTCACCAATTTGCAGCCACTGAGTTATGATTGCTGGTTAAAAAGGATTGGGATCCTAAATAATTGTTTTCTTTCTTTATATTTTAGGCACCTGTTAGGGAGTTCAATTCTGACGCGGACAAGCTATCAAAGCTTGCGATAGGAGACTGCGCTGGTATTATTCACTTCTCTAAGTACTCAAACAGAATGATGATTGTTGAAGGTCGCTTACTTGCTTCTAGTTTCTCCATTCCGGTTTTGCCTTGGATTTTTTTAGGTTGTATCTGTATGACAATTCTCTGGAGCCCTGCTATTTTTTGTCTCACAGTTATTTTGCATCTTCCGCTTTTTTGCTTTCTACAGGTTGATGGGTAGAGTCCTTGTCGTTTAGTTTTGGATATTGAAATGTTTTTTTGAGGGCTTCAATATTTCCTTCTATTCTACTTTGAAGGGGATTTTACATGAAAAACTATGATGTATATTTGATTCTTATGAATAACAAATTACATATTTTTTTACAATGAAAAAAAAATCATTTATATAGAGAGATTCCACCATGTTTTTTTTATATTTAGAAAAACCACAAGCCTATATTTTAATAAAATATATAATCTATATTTCAATAAATATAGATTCCAGAATTTTTTCATTTACACCTTGAAAAAATCACAATTTAACACAACCTATTTTGACAAATATATAATATATATATTTTATATATAAATTTGTTTCCTTTTTTCTTGTTTAATCATTGCTTTAGGCTGTTTCCTTTTTAAGCTTCAGATTGAATTGCTTTATGCTGTTTCCTTTTAGAAATTTTGTACATTTTGGATTGAATAGGGAATGGAGAAAGCCAACAATGGCAGGTGGGAAATCACAATCACAATCTTTCCATTTTCATATTTATGGCCTTTCCACTTCGGAGTAGTCTATCTAGTCGACGATTTCGCCCAAAGGGAAAATCATCTCCGACAAAGTTTGGCTGTTAGTTGTCACATCATGGCTTGTATGTCTGACCACAAACTCCATCGGAAACCAATATGGGAGGCAAAAGGGCGTTAAATGTTTTTGCGGGGCCTTTCTGACATTCTTTTAACCGTCAGCCTCGTGAGAAGTATTTCACCGGAAAACATGATCAGGCAAGGGGCCGAATTGATGTGCCTTCCGACTATCCATGGCTCATGGCATATAGACGCAGACCATCTTCATGGCTATCATGCATGCCCATTGCCCATGCCCATGCCATTGCTTTTGAAAGGTATCATCCTCTAGTTGTCCCATTCAAATTTGAATTTTTAAAAGCGCGGGCTCCATGACTGCCCTTTTTTGAAATGCCCTCGCTTCTTGACCAACCATTTTTTGAAACGCCCTCACTTCTTAACCTGCCCATTTCTGAGAGTCGCGTTTTTGGGTTTTTTTCCAGGAAGCTGAGGAAGCTGGTGAAGTTGTGTGGGAAGATCATATACAATTTCAAGCCATGGTCTTATGGTTGAGGATAATAACCGTAGAGCACTTCAAATGGAAACCTTTGGTGTGATACAATAGGAATTGGGAGACGATCTTAAAAAAGACGAAGTTATCTATCAAAGCACACAAGAATAATTTCCTACTATTCTACTGTAATTCTAGAATTGGCCAAGAAGAGCTCACAAAGGATGTTGATTTAACACCTGATTATGCAGTAATTATGGAATCATAAATGGTGAAGGATAGCGGCTAATATGATGTGCTAGTATTAATTCCCACATCGACTGAAGCAGAGATGAAGTAAGATTATTACATAAATGCTCGGCAAGTTCATCATGATAAAAAACCAAATGATCCTTAAGCGGCAGAAAATTTCAAGGTATTGGGAGAAGCTTACCAAGTTCTCAGTTATCCAGCACAGTAGGAATCATATGACAAACATGGAAAATAAGGTGCATCATTGATAGACTGAGCAACAATATTTAATATGATGTTTGGAAGCGATTTATTTGAACACTATGTAGGCCAGCTTGCAGTGGCTTCAATGGTTTCTTTTGTGATGTTTCCTGAAGGTGAACAGATAGATACTAGGGTACTATAAGAGAAGATGAAGGCCATCCAAAAGGAAAGAGAAGAAAAACTTGCACATATTTTGAAGGACCATCTAAATCGGTATATAGAAGGTGACAAGGGTTTACACAACAAGCTAAATCTGAGGTTCAATGGCTCAATAGTACAACTTATGGAGTCAATATGCTTCAGACAAGTGGCTACATATATGCAAGACAAGCAACAAAGGAAATTATTCTCTTTTTCTTGAGTGAGTTTGCAATGGAATGAAAACTTATCATGCTGCTCAGTAATTGCTAACACGTTTACCATGACATTTGTTTGAAGAAATGACTCGATGTCCAATAGAAGAGCTGCCTCTCTATCTCGAATAAATTTTCCTATTGTGTAGTGCAAACGTGGGTCTACTATATTTTCTCTAGACATTTTTTCACATATGCATTTGAGTCTTTCATACTTGGGAGTTTATAACTTAACCAGGTTATAATGAATGTGAATTTGACAATGTGGAATGGTAATGGAAAGCCTTTACAATTCATGGTCACTAAGAATATCGTCGTACTGAGAGACAGTACTTCAATCATCAACAAGCAGTTCCATGTATCCATTGATGCATCCAATAATGTCCTTGCAGTGGGATTGACTATCTGTGCTCCAACAGAAAACCTTCAAAAATAAATTCCAATGTTTACAAAAATACTTAGCTGAATATAAGGGGTTAGCATTCGAGGTTATTACAAATAATTAATATTCATAGTCCCAAAAGGGTTGGAACCTGAGGATGTTGATTTTCGAAATCTGCCATTTTGTAATAATAGTCATGAAGCAAATTATGTAGAAGGATGGTATTTGTAGTACAGTGTCTAGAAGAGTGTTTTTGGGTGCTATATAATAGTTCACAACTAATATGTATTGACATAACTTTATCTTTGATTCCAAAGGAATATCAAGTAACTATTTTAAATTTTGTTGAAAAAAATGAACCATTGGTGAGGATGATGTGTTTTTAGCAATGGAAAAGGTTCAATTCCACCCTTGATCTCATATATCTAACCCAATATATCTTTGGGATGTTTTAATTTGTAAAATTTGTGATAGGGTGGAGGTTGAGGATAATTTTTCTCATTTTTTCTTATAAATTCTTAATTTTGTACAATATGTTTTATTGGTGTGATATACCTTATTGGTCTTAGTAGAGGACTATAGAGAGTTAAAATAATCACTATTGATGATTGAATGGGTCATGGAATTTAAATTCTATAATTTGTGTTGGCTTTCCTTGCTCCTATAGGAACATTTTTTATTGATTTATAATTTAACAATTAAATAAAACATGGTATGATACCATGTCAAGGAAAGTTTGATTTCCAAAATATTTTCAGTGGCCAGTGTTGAATGTAGCTTAAGTAAATCAATAGGAGTATCCTAAGCCAATGAGGAGATAATTAAAGGAAAATTTGCTGTCACATCCCCATCCCTCAGACCGACGAAGAGGATGTGACGAACATCAAATACAGACTAGGCATACCGCCCCATAGACATTGACAGAAATCAAATGCTAAAATGAAAACTTACAAGCATACATAGATGCATAATTCTTTATTCATACAACGGAAGCAAACATAACTTGATGCATAAACATACATAAACATTCCAGCATTCAACGGAATTCATTTAACCTCAATACAAATTACAGAGATGAAGTAACCAGCAGTACTTATCTTTTGATGAAGAATTCAAACGCAACCAGCTACGTCACTGCAACGTTCCACCCAACCATAGGCCAGCGTGCTCATCAATCTCTCAGCAACGCTGCCACCCCCGAGCTGGGTATGGTTCCTCCGGAATAAGGGTCAATTGCAGGTTTATACATAGCCAAGGGGCACAAACAACAAACCAACACAGCTGGGTTTCACAGGATTTCAACAGACAAGCCAAGCGAGCACAGTCCGAAGACTAACCATTGCACTCAGGCAATTACTTAGCTGTCACAGCTTAAACAGGGCAAACGAAATCTGAAGCGGCACACCACAAATTCCCAAACGTAGTAGCAAACACACTTATAGCAGGGGAAAATCAACAGTTCGTCCAAGGCAATTGAGCCACAGGAAGACTCACACAGACCACGCTGGAAACAAATTTACAGACTCCCAGCCTGGGCGTGGGTAATAATCAATGCAGAACCCACAATTCGACCCATGGGGAAAGGATTCAGCCACTCCATTCACCAATCTGCAGAGGAAAATCGACGTGGGTAAAACCCAAGAAATTCCTGTGCGCAAAAATGAGAAACGGGAGGGAAATTATCTGCGTGAGAATGCACAACAGTCAAGAGGACGTGAATTGCAAGTGCCTGAGCGTTTAGCAACTCGTGGAGAGGAAGAAAATGCCTGCGTGAGACCAAAATCACCCCAGATCCTATGCGTGAGGAGCCAACAAACCAAAATCGTGGTGAGTGTGAACTGAACAGGGAAGAGTGCGTGAGGGAGAAGAATGGGAAGACATGGGTGGAGTGGGCAAGTGGGTAAGGCTGACAGCCTACCACAACCACCACCCCTTCAGTAATAAATGCCCTCAGCCACTCAGCCATAACTCCTCAACCCCCAGCTGAAGCATTAAAGAGGTTGGCAAGGTTGGATGAGGCAAAAGGTGACAAACAACAAAGGTGGTGAAACATGGGTTTTTCCCCATAACCAAGGTTTGACATCCCCCACCCCTTATCCTTTGGAACCATTCCCTTTTCATTCAACGTTGCACTGCCCTAGCTGGTTGTGGTTTATTTTAATTGATGTGCATGTTTACATGATGCCGAATTATAATGTGCCTTATAGCACAGCATACCATCGACAATTATCAGCGTTGCTGAAACATACGCAACAAAATCGATGGTGGGGATTTTTCCTTGAGCTCCTCACCACGATTAATTACAATATATACATCATGCAAATGGGGTCGAAACTAGGGACATCACATTCCCTTCCCCCTTGGAATAACACCGTCCTCGGTGTTCCATTACATTTATGCAATACATATACAATTGCACATCAAACTTTCAAAATTTTGCAGGTCTGTTCCACGTTCATTCATCTACTTTGAACGTTCAATACCAAGCCTCTCATCTTCCATGGAATTTTCCTGCTGGTTCTCAGCTTCTTGCTGATCCTGAAGTCTAGGAACTTTGCGGCTATTTCCCTCATCATGCTTCCTCATTGGGCAGTCCCGACGTAAATGATGTCCTCCGCATCTCCAACATTTCACTGGCTGCTTCATCTTTACCTGCTCAATTTCCTTTGAGTTTTCATGCCTAAACCGTTTCTTATCGGGTAGCTTGGACGATTGTCCCAATGCTGATCCACCTTCCTCTCCTTTGCCGATTTCTCCCAAAAGGCTTTTCACCTCCCTTTGCAAACCAATCGGGTCTTGCAAAATCTGGTGGTTCAATTCACTCTGCGTTTTCTGTATACTGAGCATCTCCCCAAGATTCTCTTGGGTCTTGGCAATCACTTGAAGGAGTCTTCCAGCCAAGTCCAACAACTTTTGATCTGCTGCCATAATCAACGTGCACCACCTGGTTTCACTTTTCTCACCTGTGGAATGCACCATTGAAATTCTAT
>LPNX010886783.1:131815-258664 GCA_001517045.1 Pseudotsuga menziesii
AACAATCCTTCTTGGTCATGACACTTAGTGTCTTTGTTCTATTCCAGACCTCTAAACCATGGAGTCTCTCCACATGGTTTGTCTCGGCTGCTAGGACTCCCCCGTCTTACTAGCACCTTTTTCATTACCGCTCATTCCGAGCTTTCCAGGACAGTCACATGTCCACAGGCACCCCTAGGATGCTCTTATAGTCCTTGCCTCCAGCGATACCTATATCCAACATTGAATAGATTCACATGTTCAGTTTAATCTCATTAGTTTTATCTCTAAAGCAAGAGTTTAAAACATCATAATCAAATCATATACACATGTATATCTATAAGCAAAATAATCCAATACTTATCTGTATTGTGCGTTTCCTCGTTCATCCACAAGATCCTGCTTCGCTTTGCAAGCCTTGGGATCGCCTATGGACTCAAATGTTAGGTCAGCACGCCGACTTCTCCTCAACATCAAATAATTAATGTCCAGCCAGTACATAACCATGTCAACTGGGCTTGGAACTTTATCATGACCATTTCCAGGTCTAGGATCTACTATGGATCCTTAGGCATATTGCATCCCATCATACACTTATGTCAACAATGACACATACACTTATATCGCCATACACTTATACCAACATACACTTATACCAACATACACTTATGTCAACAATACACTTATATCAACCATTTACCTTTACCTTTAGCCTGTCAACACAAGCAACACAAGCAATACAAGCAAACTCATCAGCATCATTGCTCTAAAACTGTAATCACATTTCATATCATTCACTATCAACTATTGAGACACCAGGAGTGCATCCACTCCCCAGAGTGTAATCAATATTGAAAACCCTTTCATGACTCGACATCGGAAAAGTGTGCACTCTCTTCCGGTGTGTGCCATGTAGGCCCTATGCATACTCAAGCAATCGGTCATCATGGAAATAAATCAAAACATGTTATGCATATGGAATTTAATAATTAAACATGCATATTCATAGCAAGGGTTACATAACACTTAATCATTTTCCATCGCAGCATGCCTTTATATCTGTTAGGTACCGTCAAGGAACTGGGAAAAACTGAATGCTAAGCTGGTGAGCTCGCTGTAGAGCTAGGAACACCTACACCAGAACTAGCCTGACTTCTATAACACCCACACACATACCCAGCACAAGGAATCAGTCCCTTCTCTGCTACACAGTCCCTCAAGCCCTGCATTCCCTTCCAGTGCGACCCCGGGGTTGTGGAGGAGAAAGTCAGCCCTCTAGCTCTGTCTGTGTGGTTTCTAATCACCAGGTTTAAGCAAACCAAGCCCCCATCCATGCTTCCAACATAGTTCGTATCCACACATGTCTTCACCAACATAACCCATACCATCTCACTCATGTTATTACCAAACATGCAGTGCAGATGAGACGTTTTCCAAAATGTCCAATGACGTTTCACCCGAAACCCATTTCCAAGATAAGGGAAAACCTTCCCATGAAGTTTGGCTTCTGCAGGCCATCACACATGGTCTTCCTGTAGTGTGTACCCCTGACACATTCATCAAATAGCCAAACAGTCAGTCATCACCTGATACTACAATCCAAACTGATCGTTCTGTAACCAAGCAATGACATTAGCAATCGAATTCAATAAGAATTTGCAATTCTTTCTACTATAGAAATTGACTTGCTCAATTGTGGGTTTCTTGTAAGCAGCACTACTATGCCCATTATACTTTTATGCTTACTATCATAACATGAATACCCACTTACCATGTGTCCCTCCTGACACAATCTCACACAAGCCAACAATGATTAGTAGCCGTTAGTACCTCTTAAATCCGAAATCCACAATTCAAATTTAACAACCCGTACCAACTAATTTTCACAACCATGAGACTTCTTCTCATAAATGGTAGATTTTGGCATTGGTCAGGGTCTTACCTCTCACTGCCATGCTCGAATAATATACCTGAAACATGATTTTCAAACATCCAAACACAATCTTATGCAAGCCAACAATGTCTAGTGGTTGTCAGCAATTTCTCAAATCCGAACTTCACAATTCGAATCCTAACAACCCATTATGCATATCATATGGTAGATTCATGTATTGGTTAGGACCTTACCTCTCAATGCCGTTCTTAAAATAATCTACCTGAAACATAAGCTTCAACATCCAAACACAAGCTTATGCAAGCCAGTAGTGACTAATAGTTGTCAGCAATATTTGAAATTCATAATTCAAATTTAACAAGCTCTTTCACATGGTAGATTCTGGCATTGGTCAGGGTCTTACCTCTCAATGCCATTCTCAAAATAATCTACCTGAAACATGAGCTTCAATCAACCAAACACTTGGTAAGTATGGATGCATATACTATCTCATTGCTACAACCATCACTGAAGCATTTTGAGAATTTATAAAATTCAAATACTTCAAAGGTTAGTCACATCAGTGTTCGCAAAGCTCATTTAGTTCATGCAATCATTATCACACTAACATTGCAAGGTATAGTCACAACATTCATGCAATTAAATGGAGTGGTTAGATACTCCTTACTTCACAGGCGTATTATTCATACCACCTTGCTCTTCCGTAGAGATTTTCTGGCGGCTAATTGCTTATGACTATCCTGCATTCATAACAGCTTCAAAACAGTTTCAGAATTATCATTAATTCATCATTTCAGCCATTAGTTAGTTATCCATAATATCACGTGCATTCATCTCAATGCATTCATGCAATGCATCACAACATTTGCACCTTTACTTAGGCAATTAGTCACTCCCACCCTTCATAGGCATACACCCATTGCATAACTACAAGGTTCACAAAATCTTCTTAATGCATGTCCATTCAACGCTACCTTGCATTGATTCAGGAATACTATGCATTCAACCATACCATGGCCTAACCATGACTACCTCATATAGGATGCATTACTATAATCAATATCATTAATCATGTATAGGCATGAAACCTTTCTACATTCCAATATTCACATGGTGTGAGGTCTCTTACCTGGACCCATCCATGGATTTGTCATAAGAAACTCTTACCTGCATGGGTCTTACTTAGACCCTTTCCATGACCAATTTGGTTGGTCCTTGCAGGAGGTTGAAGAATTTGCTCACCAATTTTTGTTATGGACTTGTTGCCTTATCCCTTCTCCATAGGGTTGCTGGTCTCATTCATCAGCTTCTGCAACATATTCATCCGGGTCCATGTCATCGTTGGGTTGTCTACTAATGCCAACATCAAAACAATGATTATCATTAGTGGTTCATTATAAATATATAATTTCCAATATTCTTATCAATCATAAAATATCCTATGCATGCAATACATATCCTCATGCATTTTAAGCATAAACTCAAGGAATGAAGTTATAATCAGCAAGATAGGGTCTAATGAAAAAATTCCCTTTCAAACCCCTCATCTTCTCATGGAATTCCTTTTCCACACAGCAGCTGATTGACTTCACAGTCCTTGCTGCCCTTGGGCATGCAACTGTCCATATTTGTCCATTTGACAACAACGGCCATCCTTAGCACTTTTCTGCTTCATGCTCAGATTCTGGTCACTTATCCTTGTTCCTTGCTGGATAAGCTTTCCAACACTTATTCACACGCATCATTCCGACCTCGAATGTGAAAACCACACCCCTTCTAAGAATGAAGACTTTCACCAATCTTGGCATTTTACACCACTGCAATGTAAAATTTTCACATCCTTCTAATGACCTTAGAGCCATTTTGGCAGCTGCATTTTTGGCATCCTTCTTGTCCCTTGTGAAAATCCCTCTGATTTGAACTCTTGCCCAAAACACAGGATTTTCCTTCTCACAAGAACGACTGTCTCAAGGGACGATGGGGGTCAAGGGGGCTTGCCCCCTTGTGCGCCACTGCAGGGCGGGTCGAGGGCAGCGGCCTCATTTTTTTTTTTTTTTTGTAAAACTATGATTTTCGCGCAATCTGGTGCATTAGCTCGCTGCCATTTTTCTCCTTCTCAGCCCTGAAATTCACTAAAAAATAACCGCAGAATCGACCCTTAAGACCCTTATCCCGTCCGCTGAATTGGCTCTCCAACCAATCGCCCTTCCGCCGTATCGGCTCTCGGACCATTCTCCCTTCCACCAAATCAGCTCTCTGGAAGCTCTAACCTTCCGCAACGACGGCTCTCAGGGAGTTTCAACCCTTCCGCAACTGCGGCTCCCCGGAAGCCCCAACCTCCCGCAACGTCGGCTGACTTCACATCGGATGCTGAACTGCTTTTCATCCGCAACGGCGGACGTCTACTTCGTCAATTCTTTCGATCGACGAACTATGTTTGAGCCTTAACCCTTTTTGATGTGTCGGCGATCGGGGGAATCTCCCATCGGAAGACTTAACCATTTGGGCTTCCGCAATGGCGGACGGAAACTTCATCAGTTCGCCCGCAATGGCGAACGCCTACTTCGCTAGCCCTTTCGATTTGCACTTACGTCGGACGTCGGCGGACTCTCATAACATCACACGTCGACTGACTCTCAGAACATCGGACGTCAGCTGACTCTCGGAACATCGGACGTCGGACAAGTCTCCCTTCCGATTTCTCCAACACTTAGCCAAATTTTCGATTTTCCAAAATTTCTTCTTCTCGATTTTCCAAAATTTCTTCTTCGTCGAAAATCGGATGACTCTCACATCTGATGCCAGGATACTTTACCAATCCTTCCGCAATGGCGTAAGTTCACTTCCCCCAATGGCCCGACCGTTCCATACTTAGCCAAATTTTAACCTTTCTGTGGCGTCGACGATCGGATGGATCTTGAGTCGGATGCGGGATCGCTCCGTCGTCCGCAACAACGGCACTTCCGGAATTCTTCCGCAACGGTCGGAGGTTAACTCGGTGAACCCTTCCACAACGGTCAGATGGGAAACTTCACCCATTCGCCCGCAACGATGGACGTTAACTTTGCTAGTCCCTCCGCAATGGCGGAATTCCGCTTCCTCCAGTGGTCCGACTACTCACACTTAGACCATTTTTTTGAATTTGTTTGCTCACTACTGTTATGCTGGACAGAGAAGGTAATTCTACCTTCTGTCACTGCACCTTCTTGGCCCATAGAGGCCCATTGCTACAACTCAGAGCTCTGATACCACTCTGTCACGTCCCCATCCCTCAGACCGGCGAAGAGGACGCGACGAACATCAAATACAGACTAGGCATACCACCCCATAGACATTGACATAAATCAAATGCTGAAATGAAAACTTACAAGCATACACATATGCATAATTATTTATTCATACAATGGAAGAAAACATAACATGATGCATAACAGAGATGCATAAACATACATAAACATTCCAGCATTCAACGGAATTCATTTAACCTCAATACAAATTACAGAGATGAAGTAACCAGCAGTACTTATCTTTTGATGAAGAATTCAAATGCAACCAGCTACGTCGCTGCAAAGTTCCACCCAACCATAGGCCAGCGTGCTCATCAATCTCTCAGCAACGCTGCCACCCCCGAGCTGGGTATGGTTCCTCCGGAATAAGCGTCAATTGCAGGCTTATACATAGCCAAGGGGCACAAACAACAAACCAACATAGCTGGGTTTCACAGGCTTTCAACAGACAAGCCAAGCCAGCACAGTCCGAAGACTAACCATTGCACTCAGGCAATTACTTAGCTGTTACAGCTTAAACAGGGCAAACGAAATCTAAAGCGGCACACCACAAATTCCCAAACGTAGCAGCAAACACACTTACAGCAGGGGAAAATCAACAATTCGTCCAAGGCAATTGAGCCACGGGAAGACTCACACAGACCACGCTGGAAACAAATTTACAGACTCCCAGCCTGGGCGTGGGTAATAATCAACGCAGAACCCACAATTCGACCCATGGGGAAAGGATTCAGCCACTCCATTCACCAATCTGCAGAGGAAAATCGACGTGGGTAAAACCCAGGAAATTCCTGTGCGCGAAAATGAGAAACGAGAGGGAAATTCTCTGCGTGAGAATGCACAACAGTCAGGAGGACGCGAATTGCAAGTGCCTGAGTGTTTAGCAACTCGTGGAGAGGAAGAAAATGCCTGTGTGAGACCAAAATCGCCCCAGAGCCTGTACGTGAGGAGCCAACAGACCAAAATCGTGGTGAGTGTGAACCGAACAGGGAAGAGTGCGTGAGGGAGAAGAATGGGCAGAAATGGGTGGAGTGGGAAAGTGGGTAAGGCTGACAGCCTACCACAACCACCACCCCTTTAGCAATAAATTCCCTCAGCCACTCAGCCATAACTCCTCAACCACTAGCTGAAGCATTAAAGAGGTTGACAAGGTTGGATGAGGCAAAAGGTGACAAACAACAAAGGTGGTGAAACATGGGTTTTTCCCCATAACCAAGGTTTGACATCCCCCACCCCTTATCCTTTGGAACCATGCCCTTTTCATTCAACGTTGCACTGCCGTAGATGGTTGTGGTTTATTTTAATTGATGTGCGTGTTTACATGATGCCGAATTATGATGTGCCTTATAGCACAGCATACCATCGACAATTATCTGCGTTGCCGAAACATACGCAACAAAATCGATGGTGGGGCTTTTTCCTTGAGCTCCTCACCATGATTAATTACAATATATACATCATGCAAACGGGGTCGAAACCGGGGACATCACAGTTGCATAAATATATTAGAGTTGGCATTTAGAGGAAACATTCACCCTTTAACAATCGAAAGGAAACTTGTCAAATCTTGCTAACTCATTTGGTTAACATGTGGGTCTTGTTAGCTGGATGAGTTAGTTGGGAGGAGACACCTTATTTTTTTCCTTGCATTTATTTCATTTTAGTTTCTTTATATACAACTTTTGAACCAGTAATTGTAGGTTATTGTCCTCATATCACTTTAATAAAACATCATTAATTTAATAGTTTTTTTAATTATTTCTTTAGATTTCCATTGATTGGTATTTATAATCTTTTAACTTTTTCCTACACTTATTTTATTTAGCGAATTTCCTATGTTAATTTATGCTCACCTCTTTTTCTATTTTTAATTCCATTTTTATCTTATAATTTATTTATTTTAACTTTTGAAATGGATCAAAACTATTCTTCAAATGTGTAAGGTTTATGACTAGTATATGTAGAATTAGTTAATGCATATTACAAATATAAACAAGCTGTATTAATTGAAAATCCAAAAAAGGCCTCCAAAATGAACAAGATTTATTTTTAAGTATCCTTACCTTTAATAATATAAGACATAAGTTTATGGAATTTCAGATCTTTACTATGAAAATGAAATTCTACTTCCATTTTTTAATTTAAGGAGTTAATTGAGTATTGAGTTATTATTGAATTATTATTTTCTTTACATATTACAATTCATTTTTGCAATGTCATCATCAAATCTATAAACTAATATATAAAAAGTGTATTTTAATTTATTAATGTAAAAATCCACCCAATTATTGAACTATCTCATGATTTTGGCCAAATGTTAAGAATTAATGGTAACTTGTGAAATAGATCAAGATAATTCATAAAATGCATGACAATGCTATATTTAAACACCACAACCTAGTTGGTGTAGTCCTCTTGTTTCATTTTGATCCATTTTTGTAGTGTTCTATTTCCTTGGCATTTATTTCATTTTGGTTTATTTGTTTCCCCTTTTTGGATCAATTGTAGGTTATTGTGGTCAAATTACTTTACTATAACACCCTTTTATTTAAATAATTTATTTAATTAGTTTTTATTTTTCCTTATTTCTTTAGGATTGGATATTTTGAACATTTTTCTAGTCTCTTATTTTATTTGGGAGTTCTTGTGTTAATTTATCTTTATGTTTTTTTTTCTATTTAGTTTTATTATCTATCCATATTAACTATTTAAATTTAAAAATTGACTTTGCGTAATATAATGTTTTTAGAAGAGTTGTTATTCTTTTTTTTTTACTAAGTTTATACTAACTTCTATTAATGAATTGACATTTTGAAAAATACGTTCATTTTTAACAAACCTAAAAAATGCTTGCAAACATTAACTTTAAAATTAAACTTCATTGTTTCTATAACTCAAATTTAGATACAAAATAATACTACAAAATCTAAACATATATTAAAATTAGTAAAAGAAGCATCAACCCTTTTACAAATTAAAAAGAGTATGGCAAAACTAAAATTCATGTAAAAAGAGTATGACAAAACTAAAATCCAACATATTAAAGTAGATTGAGGAAGTAGTCACCCTTAACAAACCACCTTAACAAACTAGAAAGAGTTTCACATAACTAATTCCAAGTTCTTTGGCATTTTTATTAAAAAAAGTCAACCTTCATTACTCCCATAGCTCGGACTCACATTTTCCAATTTGATATTTTGGCATGGCACTCGAGGCATCCTTCATTGCTTAGGTTTCAAACATGTTTTTGTATACCATGTTCTATAATCTGCACATTCATATTAGACTCCTAAATTGAGAAAAGAAATATTAACCAGCAATATTAACAACAAAATAAGTTATAAAGATCAAAATCCAATCTTAACAAAGAAGTATGTTACATAACTAAAAAATAAGCTACGGAATTTCAGTGGTCATATGATGCTTCTAGTGTCCTATGTGGAAAATTCAAGAACACTATTCCAGTTTGTCCACAAAAAATTCAAGAACACTGTTCATGTCTAGAGAAAATACAGTAGACCCACATTTGCACAACACAGTAGGAAAATGTATTCGAGATAGAGAGGCAACTCTTCTGTTGGACATCGAGTCATTTCTTGAAACAAATGTCATGGTAAACGTGTCAGCAATTACTGAGCAGCAGGATAAGTTTTCCTTCCATTGCAAACTCACTCAAGCAAAAGAGAATAATTTACTTTGCTCCTTGTCTTGCATATATGTAGCCACTTGTATGAAGCGTATTGAATCCATAAGCTGCACTGTTGAGTGGTTGAACCTCAGATTTAACTTGTTGTATAAACCCTTGTCACCTTTTATATACCGATTTAGATGGTCCTTGAAAATCTCTGCAAGTTTTTCTTCTCTCTCCTTTTGGATGGCCTTCATCTTCTCTTGTAGTACCCTGGTATCTATCTATTCACCTTCAGGCAACATCACGAAAGAAACCATTGAAGCCACTGCAAGCTGTCCTACATAGTGTTCAAATAAATCGCTTCCAAACATCATATTAAATATTGTTTCTTGGTCAATCACTGATGCACCTTATTTTCCATGTGTGTCATATGATGCCGACTGTGCTGGATAACTGAGAACTTGGTAAGCTTCTCCTAATACCTTGAAATTTTCTACCACTTGAGGATCATTTGGTTTTTTATCAGGATGAACTTGCCGAGAATTTATGTAATAAGCTTACTTCATCTCTGCTTCAGTCGCCGTGGGAATTAATCCTAGCATGTCATAGTAGCTGCTATCCTTCACCATTTCTGATTCCAGAATTACTGCATAATCAGGTGTTAAATCGATGTCCTTTGTGAGCTCTGCTTGGCCAATTCCAGAATTACAGCAGAATAGCAAAAAATTATTCTTGTTTTCTTTGACAGATAACTTCGTCTTTTTTAAGATCGTCTCCCAATTCCTATTGTATCACAAAAAAAGGTTTCCATTCGAAGTGCTCTGCAGTTATTCTCCTCAACCATAAGACCATGGCTTGAAATTGTATATGATCTTCCCACACAACTTCACCAACTTCCTTAGCTTCTTCGAAAAAAACCCAAAAACGCGATTCTCAGAAATGGGCAGGTTAAGAAGCGAGGGCGTTTCAGAAAATGGCCGGTCAAGAAGTGAGGGTGTCTCGAAAAAGGGCGGTCATGGAGCCCGTGCTTTTCAAAATTCAAATTTGAATGGGACAATTGGAGGATGATACCTTTTAGAAGCGATGCCATGGGCATGGGAAATGGGCATGCATGATAGCCACGAAGATGGTCTACATCTATATGCCATGAGCAATGGATAGTTGGAAGGCGAATCAACCTGGCCCCTTGCCTGATTGTGTTTGCTAGTGAAATACTTCTCACGAGGCTTATGGTTAAAATAATGTCAGAAAGACTACGCAGTAGCATTTAACACCATGCTGCCTCCCATATTAGTTTCCGATAGATTTTGCAGTCAGACATACAAGCCATGACGCAACAACTGATAGCCGAACTTTGTTGGAGATGATTTCCCGTCGGGGTGAAATCATCGACTAGATAGACTACTCCTTTCGACTTCTACAATTTCCCTTCCTCTTTCCATGGCCATGGCATTTCCGCTTGCCGGTTCATCTTCTCATTTCGTGCTTTCAAGATGGATCATATCTTCTCATTTGGTGTGTTTTGTATTTCTTGAATCTGGATGTTGGTGTTTGAGTCTTGAGAGTAGGAATCTCTTCTTGCATCTATTTGTGACAAAGAACGGTGGTTGTCTATTTGGAAGGACATAAGCTTGAACACTCTTCTCTGGGAAGGACATCTGATACAGAACGTGTTTGTTCTGATGTTCTCTTCTTTGCTTTGTCTTCCTAATTTAATATTTGTCTTTCTATGATATCAAATCTCCTTAGCAATCTGTTAACAACCTGTCTATGGAATTCACCGCAGATACAGAATAATAAAGAATATATGAGGAACGAAAATCCATGCTACTCCATTTTACATATGTATGCATCTCTGTCTCCTCATGTCTCTGTATTTTTATTTTTTTGTTTCTCCAAATCAAATCTAATCTAGGAATGAGTTTCTACCAACCTCTCTCTATTTTCAAACAATTTTCAACACACAAAACCCTGCATCTTTTGTCATTTTATCAGCCATATATATTCTATTATTAACCCTTCCCTATGTCATTTCAAATGTAATGGTATAATTAGATGATCTAATTTCATGCTCCAGATGTAATGGCATAATCTGTGCATTGGAACAAGCATGTCTCTAACTAAAAAACAATTTAAGTATAATTTTAATGGCTTAGCCTAGCAAGATGGTAGTGCTTGTGCACTGCTGCTAAATAATTCCATGACCTTTATTGTTAGGAAAGTGGGGGTGGTGAATCCCTCACAAAATACCTATTTTAAGGAGCCAGGAGGAGGGATTGCTCCTCGCCTACCCTCAGTTACCCTAAACCCCAAGGAGTCTTAAAATAAAACTAACTGGACAATGTTATTACAATTTGAGAAGGTATGGAGCGTGCTCAAAGTTGATAACTTTATACCCTTTTCGTGGATACTTATTTGAAAAAGGCATATGAATAGGTTGAGTGGTCTTTTATTTTGGCCATGCTTAAGGCCCTATACATAAGCCCTTTCTTTCTTAGGTTTTGGACACCCTCTTTGCAGAAGTGTCGACACCTCACTTGCTCGAAATGGATGGGAATATTCTAACTTATATATGTAATTACGCTTTTTGGTTGGCAATTTAAATCGACTATGGCTGCTGAGAGAAATCGTAGCTCACTTCATAATATGTAATTATGCTTTTTGGTTGGCGATTGGAAAATCACACGACTTACCATTTACGGCGCAACAAATTATAGGTGGATTAGGGAAGTCCTTCAGTTCAGCCAGTGCATGCAAGATTTCTTCTTTGCAATAGTAAACCTAATTCTGGGCTGATCTGCGCATTGGAACAACGATAAGCAGCAACAAATCCAAGACCTGGTGTGTTCTGGGCATGATTTGTGACTAGACATCACCGAGATTACTAGATCTGTGTATTTCTAGGTGGTTTTTGTGTTACATAACCTGCTCATTGTGAAGTCTATGTAGTTTTTGTGTTACATAACTTGTTCATTGTGAAGTCTGGGCATCAATGTAGCATAAGAAATTGGCTTGGGTATCTTTTTGTCCCTGTGATGTGGTAAACAACAAATATGAACCATTATCGTATATTAGCAGCCTCTTTCTGCAAATCTGTGTAATCTTGTGCATAGTTTAGCATATTCCTAACCTCAAAACCAGCCCTACTTTCAATTCTAGGCACTTCTGGGTGAATTTGTGCATCGTAGAAAGTGTTGAAGTATCATTATTTTAGTTTTTGGGTGTTTTATGAGCAAGCAACATCCTTAAATCTGTGTATTTTCATTTTGTGATTGAAGCCTAGCAGTAGGAGCATCCATCCTTTATTCACCAGGAAATTCCCCATCTTTCATCTTATGTCATGTTAAAAGGAGGCCGCTGGCCTAGAGGTGGGTTTCTACTGCCCTTTGAAACCATATTTTAGGTCTTTCTCTCAGGTGGAAGGTTTTGAGAGGGCTGATCCACCTATAATATTTCATTTTGCTATTTGGAGAGGTTTTCACACCAGTTGAAGGAAGACAGGGTTTGACATAGACTATATGGAGCGGTGAATAATCAACAGTAAATAAATGTTGTGGCACTAGTGTATTGTGATAGAAGCATTCAGTGTTGAGGACTATTTTAGGCCTACTTGTGATTAATTGTTCCACTTGGAGCCTGGTTTAGGCCTTCTTGTGATTAATCGTTATGCTTGTGATTAAGGTATGGTAGGCACAGGTTGTAATGTCATAGTTCCAAGCATGGAATGGTGGGGTGGATGGTTCTCTAGGTTCCAGTGGGTGAAAGAGTGATGAGTCAAGGACTCGAGAGTAGTGTTGGAAGGTTTCTATTTGCATGAGGTTATAAAATTACCAGGTAAAATTGCTTTCCAAAACCTTAATTATAATTTGTGTATTTAGGTGTCATTCTGGCTTAGTTTGACTTTACAAAGGACCACAATTTTCCCTGCTAAGCTTTTCTATTCAAGATTTATTTCTAATTGCTAATGCTTCCAAGTAGGAAAGCATGAAACAAAAGCTTTGTTTGCCACAAAAGCCATCCAAAATAGCAAGGAAAATCATCTAAAAGGAAAAAAAGCTATCCAAACAGCGAAAAGGTCACACCTAGCTTGCATGCAAATATTTTGGACTTTTATTGGGATTTATTTCCTCTTTTCCAACAGTAAGGGTGAGTTGAGATGAGAGTTCTATCTATATAGATATGAGAGATAGTTGAAGGATTAGACATTATTCTTCTCTGTGTAGTGTCTTAGCAGTAGACCACTCATCTCTTTTTCATCCTCCACACCTACCTCTACTGCAAGCAAGGAGATCCATGGCAGCCTCTCACCTATGATTCACTATGATGCAATCAATCTCTTGGGTAACATGTGATTTGGTCTGATTAGTTTTTGTTCTAGCTCTTTGAATCTATGGGTTGTCATTGGTTGAATTGTATGGTAGTGTTATGGTTAGTTATGGTGTAGTTATGTTGAATTATATTCACTTAAGGCATGAGTTATGGCAGGATTTCTCATTTCAGATGTAATGGCATAATTTGTGCATTGGAACGGGCGTGTTTTTTACCTCTTTGTAGTAGTAAACCTAATTCTAGGCTGATTAGTGCATTGGAACGGCGATAAGCAGCAAAAAATCCAAGTCCCAGTGTGTTCTAGGCATTATTTGTGACTATTCACATCCTCATATGGCATGGACATCATTGATATTACTAGATCTGGATCTAGGTATTTCTCGGCAGTTTTTGTGTTACATAACCTGTTCATTGTGAAGTCTGGGCATCAATGCAGCATGAGAAACTAACCTGGGCATCTTTGTGTCCCTGTGATGTGGGAAACAACAAATATGAACATTTATGTGCTATTAGTAGCCTCTTTCTAGAAATTTGTGCAATCTTGTGCATAGTTTAGGATATTCCTAACCTCCATGTGCAATAATCGCCAAGCAAGCCAAAAAACATATTAACAAACTAGGTCGAGGACATTCAGATCCACTTAGTGCTTCCTCCAAAATTCAATTTGCTCATGCCCTTCCATTGATTGTTGATTTAGACAATTAGCATAGAGGGTCTGATTTGTCAAGGCAGTCCTTAAATATTACATTTCAGCATCTTTGACTCTGATCTAGATCAGAAAATTGTATATCACAATTTTTTCTATTTTTTTTTTCAGATCTTCATGTCATAGAATTTTTCCTTCATAGCTTTCCTTCAATGCATCATTTTCTATTCCCCAAAAAAATTTGAATTTCATTTTTTGTATTTCCAAGCCTATCCTTGATTCCACTTTTAAAAAATGACATTCATTGGTTAGATCGTCCAAAAGACATTTTAGCTGAACTATTTCCATATGATTTTCATCAAGATTTAATGATCCTAATTTTTCAAGTTGTCAATCTAGATATATTGTTGTACTCCACCGCGTCCTTCAAGATGGTGTGCTGCTATTTTTCTTAATAAGATTAGTGGATGTAACAGATTCTAATCTTGTTGTGGAAAAAACATTTTACAGACCCTGTAGGATTTTAGGACCTTTGTTGTTACATGTCTCAACCCAATTTTTTTGAGAAAACTCCTCTTCATCCAATGAAAACTGTAGAAGTGTGTCATCCTTACATTGTTGGGTGATAAAATCCATAATATCGATTCAATGAATATACAACATAGTTCATTTTTTTCTTTCATGATGCCTTCCTCTACAGTTGTGAAGGTTGGCTAGATATCTAGAGTAAGAGGAAGTGATTGAAGACTCTAGCTTAATGTTCCAATTAACAAGACTTTGGCTGGGCTCAAATAGCATGTAAGCCACATCTACCATTTTCTAGTTTCGAGTTTCAAATCTTTAGCAAGGAATGAAAAGATGAGAATATTTATTCATAAACTTAGACTGAAATCTCCTAAGACATCTCCTACTAAGGGTTTGAAAAGCACATCTTCAATAACCCCTCCATGCTTTGCACTGTGTGAAATAATTCCCTCAAAACAATCTGCATTTATACAACATTATTCAGTGAATTTCTCTTGTGCCACTTACTCGACGTTTCCCCTTGTCATGGTCTTAGAAAAAACAATAGATCAATTCTTTATTTAAGACAGTGTCTTTTGGCCCATCCACCAGCTTTGTCTCTTTCTATAGTTGAGGAAATTGCGGTATCTGAACTAAATCATAGGATTGGATTTTTCACAAAAATAATAGATCCCAACTGGACTCCTAGCAAAATATCCTCAAAGGAAGGTGCAGAGGCCTCTACAGTTTCCAACTTGGGGCATTTAAGAAAAGAGATACATAAAAATTAAGGTTTCTTATAAACTCTAAAACTTTGTAAGAAGGGGTTTCTATAACTATAAGCAGATCTAGAAATGGCCCATAACCAACACTGCACTGAGGCACATACAAAACAACAACAACAGCAATAATAATAGCATAATTTAAAGTCATAGCATAGGAAGATGTCAAATATATATTGAAAAAAACAATGACATAATCCGTACATGACCCACTATTGAAAGCCAAATTCATTCCAAAGGAATTCTGAAAAGGTTTCTCGGAAAAGTTTCATCCAAAATTCTAATTTTTTTTTACATCCCTTGGTCAAAATCATCAACTCTTTTATAAGTTAAATTTGCAAAATGTAGCTCCAAAATGGACACATAACCAACAAAATGAATGCTCCAAAATATTCATTAGATAAAAAAAAATATTGTTGATATAGAAATAAGACTGAAATATGCACGCTAAACCAAACTGTCCAAATTGACAAATATTCAATATCAAAACAAGAAGACGAACTGTAGCAGGAGGGCTCCATATTTTAGCAAAATGAAGCAAAATAGAATAACATAAATTCATTAATTGAAATTTTATTTCTTGGCAGGAGGTGACCATAATGATGGAGGTGCAGAAGAAGGTCATGTCTTGGTAGGTGTGACAATGAAGATGATGGAGGTGCAGAGCAAAGAGAATTTGGTTCCCCTTGTGCTATTTTTCTATACCATTTGCTGATTTTCTACAAATGTCTGCTTAATCCATCCAACAATTTTGGAATGGTTTGGAGGTTTTATTGGGGAGAGTATTCAACCTATGCGACTGTCCAAACTTGTGTCAAACATACCGTGGCTGAAACTTTGGGTAGGTTGTAAGAAAACTAAATCTAATCTCGGTTCTTGAATGCTTTGTCTACCTCTATTTCCCATTTATGTTGTTTCATCCAATCATCAATCGCATTTCACTTCCTCTTCACTGCTTAATACTCTAATCCTATCTACTGGACATAACCTCTGAATTTTTATTATCTCTGGAGTAGTCAAATTCCTTTTTTTATTCAAGTAATGTTGTATGTCCTAGTTTCCATGAGATTGGAGGTGTGAATTGTTCTGTGCAATGGTTTTTTTCTTTGTAGCACCGTGAATGGCATCACAAATTGTAGAATCGGTGCTTACATGTTCTGCAGTTGTGCCCGAAGCTATTGGAATTCATCTGCAACAACAATTGCCAAACTATTCCTTTAAGCACATTCTCTGCTAGGATTTCCATGTTTCTAGCAACTCTCCTTTAGTTTTGACTACCTCCTTTCACTGTGCTCTGATTTGTTTGATTAATTCTTCTACTTGGGCCTTTTCAGAGTCTCTATTCTAGTTCATATAAGTTAAGGTTCCATTTTGGGCCTTCACTGTGCTTTAGAATTCTGTGATGGAGCATTGATCTATGCACCCTTAGCCTCAAAGGATCTCTTGCAATGATATCCTTTGAGGCCAAGGAAGTATCATGCCTTTTTTTAGTCATTAATTTGTTCAATTATTGACCCCTAGGGCCAAAAATAAGCTTACGCAAATGGTAGATCTGATGCTTATAGGCTAAAACTATTACAAGATATACATATAATACAAGGCACAACCATACGTGATGCTACATTCAGGTTCTGCTTGGCAGACCTTTTGGTGTCAGAATTATGGAATTCCTTACTTGTAAGCCACATCTACCATTTTCTAGTTTCTAGTTTCAAATATTTAGCAAGGAATGAAAATATGAGAATATTTATTCATAAACTCAGACTGAAATCTCGTGAGACATCTCATGCTAAGGGGTTGAAAATCACATCTTCAATACCCCCTCCATGCTTTGCACTGTCTGAAAGAATTCCCTCAAAACAATCTGCATTTATACAACATTATTCAATGAATTTCTCTTGTGCCACTTACTCGAGGTTTCCCCTTATCATGGTCTTGGAAAAAACAATAGATCAATTATTATTTAAGACAGTGTCTTTGGACCATCTAACAGATTTGTCTCTTTCTACAATTGAGGAAATTGTGGTATCTGAACTAAATCATTGGATTGGATTTTTCACAAAAATACTAGATCCCAATGGGACTCCTGGCCAAATATGCTCAAAGGAAGGTGTAGAGGCCTCTACAGTTGCCAACATGGGGCATTTAAGAAAAGAGTTACATAACAATTAAGGTTTCTTATCAACTCTAAAAATTTTCAAGAAGGGGTTTCTATAACTATAAACAGATCCAGAAATGGCCCATAACCAATACTGCACTGAGGCACATACAAAACAACGACAACAACACCAATAATAATAGCATAATTTAAAGTCACAACATAGGAAGATGTCAAATATATATTCAACAAAACAGTGACATAATCCATACCTAACCCACTGTTGAAAGTCAAACTCGTTCCAAAGGAATTCTAAAAAGGTTTCTAGGAAAAGTTTTATCCAAAATTCAAAAAGAAATTTACATCCCTTGGTCAAAATCATAAACTCTTTAATAAGTTAAATCTGCAAAATGCAGCTCCAAAATGGACACATAACCAAGACAACGCATGTTCCAAAATATTCATTAGATAAAAAAAAATATTGTTGATAAAGATCTAAGACTGAAATATACACTCTAAGCCAAATTGTCCAAACTAACAAATCTTTAATTTGAAAAAAAGAAGACCAACTGCAGCAGGAGGGCTCCATATTTTAGCAAAATGAAGCAAAACTGAATAACAGAAATTCATTAATTGAAAGTTTACATCTTCGTAGGAGGTGACCACGATGATGGAGGTGCATAAGAAGATCATGTCTTGGTATGTGTGACCATGGAGATGATGGAGGTGCAGAGCAAAGAGACTTTGGTTCCCCTTGTGCTATTTTTCCATACCATTTGCTGATTTTCTACAAATGTGTGCTTAGTCCATCCAACCATTTTGGAATGGTTTGGAGGTTTGATTGGGGAGAGTATTCAACCTATGCATCTGTCCAAACTTGTGTCAAACATACAGTGGCTGAAACTTTGGGTAGGTTGTAAGAAACCTAAATCTAATCTCGGTTCTTGAATGCTTTGTCTACCTCTATTTCCCATTTCTGTTGTGTCATCCAATCATTAATCACATTTCACTTCCTCTTCATTGATTAATACTCTAATCCTATCTACTGGTCATAACCTCTAGATTTTTATTATCTTTGGAGTTGTCAAATGCCTTTTTTAATTCAAGCAATGCTGTATGTCCTAGTTGCCATGAGATTGGAGGTGTGAATTGTTTTGTGCAATGGTTTTTTCTTTGCAGCATCGTAAATGGCATAAAAAATTGTAGAATCGGTGCTTGCATGTTCTGTAGTTGTTCCTGAAGCTATTGGAATTCATCTGCAACAACAATTGGAAAACTATTCCTTTAAGCACATTCTATGCCAGGATTTCCATGTTTCCAGCAACTCTCTTTTATTTTTGACTACATCCTTTCACTGTGCTCTCAGTTGTTTGATCAATTCTTCTGCTTGGGCCTTTTTAGAGTCTCTATTCTAGTTCATATAACTTAAGGTTCCATTTTGGGATTTCACTATGCTTTAGAATTATATGATGGAGCATTGATCTATGCACCCTTAGCCTCAAAGGATCTCTTGCATTGATATCCTTTGAGGTCAAGGAAGTATCCTGCCTTCTTTTAGTCATTAATTTTTTCAACTATTGACCCCTAAAGCCCAAACTAAGCTTAAGAAAATGGTAGATCTGATGCTTATTTTCTAAAACTCTTACAAGATATACATATAATACAAGGCATAGCCATACGTGATGCTACATTCAGGTTCTGCTTGGCAGACCTTCTGGTGTCAGAATTATGGAATGCCTTACTTGTAAGCCACATCTACCATTTTCTATTTTCTAGTTTCAAATCTTTAGCAATGAATGAAAAGATGAGAATATTTCTTCATAAACTCACACTGAAATCCCCTGAGACATCTCCTACTAAGGGGTTGAAAAGCACATCTTCAATACCCCTCCACACTTTGCATTGTCTGAAAGAATTCCCTCAAAACAATATGCATTTATATAACATTATTCAATGAATTTCTCTTGTGCCACTTACTCGAGGTTTCCCCTTGTCATGGTCTTGGAAAAAACAATAGATCAATTCTTTATTTAATACAATGTCTTTTTGCCCATCCACTAGATTTGGCTCTTTCTAAAGTTGAGGAAATTGCGGTATCTGAACTAAATCATAGGATTTCCATTTTCACAAAAATACTAGATCCAAATGGGACTCCTGGCAAAATATACTCAAAGGAAGGTGTAGAGGCCTCTATAGTTGCCAACTTGGGGCATTTAAGAAAAGAGTTACATAACCGAAATTCATTAATTAAAATTTTATTTCTTGGTAGGAGGTGACCATGATGACGGAGGTGTAGAAGAAGGTCATGTCTTGGTAGGGGTGACGATGAAGATGATGGAGGTGCAGAGCAAAGAGACTTTGGTTCCCCTCATGCTATTTTGCTATACCATTTGCTGATTTTCTACAAATGCGTGCTTAATCCATCCAACAATTTTGGAATGGTTTGGAGGTTTGATTGGGGAGAGTATTCAACCTATGTATCTATCCAAACTTTTGTCAAACATACCGTGGCTAAAACTTTGGGTAGGTTGTAAGAAACCTAAATCTAATCTTGGTTCTTGAATGCTTTGTCTACCTCTATTTCCTATTTCTGTTGTGTCATCCAATCATTAATCACATTTCAATTCCTCTTCACAACTTATTACTTTAATCCTATCTACTGGTCATAACCTTTGGATTTTTATTATCTCTGGAGTTGTCAAATGCCTTTTTTTATTCAATCAATGATGTATGTCCTAGTTGCCATGAGATTGGAGGTGTGAATTGTTTTGTTCAATGGTTGTTTCTTTGCAGCATCGTGAATGGCATCTTACATGTTCTACAGTTGTGCCTGAAGCTATTGGAATTCATCTGCAACAACAATTGGCAAACTATTTCTTTAAGCACATTCTCTGCCAGGATTGCACCATCCTTCTTATTACCATGCAATGTTTTTCTATTTTACATGAAATATGACTTATATGCCTATGACCATCCATTGTAGAAGAGGTGGTCTCACAACTTTGTGAAGTTAGGAGGGTTTCCACCTAGATAAGTGAGGAAATGTAGTCTCAAAATATTGGCTACCCAATGGCTCAAATGTTCCTAAAGAATAGACAAATTGAAAATAAAGTTGGATTACCTTCTCCCATGTCCCAAAATGCCTTAGGTCAGCAAGCTGGACCACTGCAATGAAGAAGAGCCCAAATTGTTTCTAGTCTATTCTGAGCTTTGGTGTTCTCCTCCAGTTTAAACTGAAAAACCCCCTCACATATTTTTTCAAGTATGTATATACATCCACTACTTCCCCTTGATGCTGAGCTATTTGGAGTTCTACAGATCTCTACTCAACTACTAGGATGCAGAGTAGTGTTGAAGGAATGAAGAAACACCCCATACAATCCTGATAAATCCCACGTCTGCTACCATAACCCATCTCATCGACCATAAATTCAATCCACTGCCCAAACAAGAATACATCAGGGATAAGTTAAAATCCATTTCATGTGGCATGGTGAGCTTTGCAACTTGTCCTGCAATTCGAGGTGCATGCAATTCCTAATGTTTATATTGTCAATATTCTTGGGTGAAAATCAGTGAAAAGATCCGCATATTGTTCCAGAAATCCTTGATTCTATAGCATACCCTTATTTTCCATTGAATCTGTGTCCTTGTTTAATAATCAGACTCATCAAAGGATTTGATAGTATTGCCCAAGTCCAAATACTTGCAATTCTTTAAATTCTAGGTCTAGAGATCATTCTTGCAAGACATTACGGTGCAGAAGGAGTCAAGTCACTAATTTTGCAAATGATAATCGTCGAGTCTCCATTATCAATAAGTTTCAGAATCTGCCTGGCTCTTAGAATTTTTATCACTTGATTTAAAGCTAAGGCTTATGTGTTATTATAGGTGGTCACTGTTAATGCTTCTTTGGTGTTATAGGTCGTCACTCTCTAGGATCATTATCTTAGCTAGGACCCCTAAACTTTCTGGCTTCAAATTGGGCAAGCACAAAACCCAAAAAATGCATCAAGGAAGTGTTTTTTAATCTGGATGATACATTGGTCTTGACCCATGTTGCTGAAAAGGCATCCCACATGGAAGTCATGGAGCTACTTAGTCAGAACCACCCCTTTCGCGATTAGCAGGTCATCATAGACACCTTTGTTAAGGGCTTCATCACTCAGCCCTAGGATCCCAATAACTAGGTCTGTGATCCCTTTCCCCATTTCTTCTTTGTAATTAATTTTCCAATTATGTTGCACCTCAATGTGCTATAACATAATTGGATATTGTGTAGTGGATTTAAATTTGTAATTGGGTATTGCTTAGGGCAGTTGGCTATCCCTTATAAATTTAGATTTTTTGAAACAAATTTGGTCAAGTTTCAGATTGATGTGACTGAATGGAGGGCTCAGCTCTGGTGTAGGGCTCTGGAATCCCAAGGTGTCAGTGATAACCAACTTGCAAGAGTAAACCTTCTTTATTTTAGTAAATATTGAGTACTTCATTTAGAATAGAGTTAAAAACATTAGGTAAATGGGTGAAGTAGATATCATATATTCTGACTATTGTTAACTTGCACATAGGAGATGCATCACTATTTTGACACTACTAGAATGACTTCATTTCAATGGTCCCCGGGAGTTGAAGTCGTAACTTGCCATATGCTATGTAAACACCCTGTTTATCTTCCTTCAATTCTACTTTGTTATGATTTATCTTGATATGTGATTTCTATTTTTCTATCATGAAGTTCTGGGTTCAAATGTAAGTCTATGTTTATTGTAGCTGATACCTTTTTCTATTGTCATCGCTTACCAGTTCACAATTTCACTCACAACAGTCCAGGTAGCTAGAGCCACTCTCAAGATGACCTTTCCCTAAGTGGGGTGAATGGGATAAAATCCCATTAATTTTATTCTATATGCCATGAAGAAAAGATAGACCTTACCCCTGTGGGTCTCAGAACTGTGCTGGAACATCATTTGGGAAATGTGGGCTTATTGTAGTAGTATTAGCGATCTTCCCTTGATAATATCCCTATATTTAAACCTTGGAATGACATAAACCACCATACTCTCAACAAATTAATATGTTTGGAAAATTGGGCTTATTAGAAGATGATCCAGTCAAACATTTTATTTTCAATATTTGGAAATTTATAGGTTAAATGGTTTAGGATGACTCCTGTATCATGAACTAATGGGGCCGGCCAAAACTTATAATTCCTGTAGTGAGAAAAATTGGAGAAGTTTATGTACCAGCACAAACTCATCTAAAACCTAGTCTTAGTTGCCCCTTCAAGTTGCAAAGCTTGGGTTGCATACAATGAATTCCAAAAATTAATATGTTGGCATTTGTGTGAATATGAGATATACATCCTTGGGCTTTGCAGCCCCATGTTTCGTATTAGACCTTCATTAGATCTTCGTTTAGATGAGTCTATGCATTGTCCATATTTGATGCACCCAAGGCATTGTCTGGATTCAATGTACTATTACATAAAGTAGTGATAGATTTCCCATCTCCACTCAAGCTGTATGAGCACGTCAAATCTCTTGGTGCGGAATTTATTTGTTTTATTACCTAGTAGAGAAATCATTAAAATGTTGTCCAGTTTAGACTTCAGGATGGATTTTTAAGGTGGAATAAAGAATGGTTACAAAATAATCAAAGATCCTATTTATAGGTTTTGAGCAAGGGAAGATCATATTTTCAGGGGTTTCATTCAGTGTTACATGGGGATGTGTTACTCAGGGTCAAGGATGCACCCCCCTCACTCCCCATGGTCCAGGGACTGGGGGGCTCCTAGAGAAATGTTTCTCCTCGTCCCTAATTTGGTGAAACTTAACGAAACTCAGGGGGGAGCTCGCCCCCTTGTTTTGAAGCATGCACTGATGAAGTGGGGGGATCCTAGGAACTCTAGTGGTAATGGTGATATTAAATTCTTAGTATTATTTTCCTTATCTTTAATTTTCTATCATTTTACTTAAATTTTTAATATTACCATTAATTTATTCATTTTTATCCACATTTCAGTAAATTATATCAAAAGGAAATCAGCGGTAGGAGTTTTTGAGAGTGGTTCCAACCTCATTGGAGTTCATATGCAAAAAGTAATATTTTAGATCCCATTCAGAATTCAACAGTCTTCACAGTTTTCAGGATTTCAGGATTGCAATGTTTCCACTAGATTTTTTCATGTATGAGGTTAAGGGATTGTCATTTAGTCAAGCACATCAACCTCTCTATGTACCTTGATGTTGGTGGTGTTGATTGTTGAACTCCTTTATCATGACCTTAATAAATTTGTACCCTTTAGTCAAATAAAATCACTTATTAAGCATGGGGAGCTTTTTCTAATTCTACTTTATTTTAATGCTTAGTTTAGAAAGTTTCATCAAAATTGTAGGGTGTTGAGTAATGTCCTTCGAGGATCAACTTCGAGATTCAAGGTAGAGTCATGGCCTAAAATCCTAGAGGAGGGGGACACAGAGTGCTATTGATCCCAATATAGGATTAATAGTTCACTCTTGCATAATTGTATGTTGGACTTGAAATCCTCAAATAATGTGATTCCCTCTTGAATAATGAAGAAATAGGGTCCTTGGGTCACCTTTCCCCATTATAACATCTATTCCATGGATTCACACAATATTGAAGTGTATTGAATCATTGAAGAATTACATTGTATTTATAGGGAGCAGGTTAACTTGTATTTACACATGATGAATTATTATTGCTGGGATTTATATTTTTTATAATTTTTATGACCCGCTCACCCCCCTCGAATTTCCTAAAAATTTGGTGGTGGTCTCCGTACATCCCCAATGTGCTTTTCCCATGTCCCAAAAACTTTGGGGAACATTAGCTTCATTTTCTCTTTCAATAATTAAGTTTTTAGAACCAGGAAGAGGCAATGACCTAAATGAAAAATCCCAAGGCTGCACAGAAGCTGCAGAATACTTCAGACTATGAACAGGTTGTGTTGCATGAGCATATATTTGGGACAAGCTAATATAAGAACACAAGATAATGACTCCTAAATACCATGGAAACCCCAAGAAAGGGATATTTTCTTGGCTAAAATTTCCACTTCCATCTCAGGATAATCTCCAATATATCTGGAATCCCGAATCAAGACAGGATTTTAAACTAGTTTATGTGCTTCAGCCTCTAGGGAGCCTAACCTAGACGTATTTTTCAATTTGTTTATGGAAACCATGCATTTAAGTTTTAAGTTAATTATATTTGCATAGCATGAAATTGTGAGAGATTCCTTCAATAAGGGATGATTCCTAAATTTGAACCTTATATCTGTGCAGATGGTCAAGAAAATACTACTCAATGGAATTAAAGTTGGCATCATAACCAATGGCCATCCGAAGGTGAGATCAAAACATTGCCTCTTTGTAATGATTTTAAAATCCTAATGGATCATGGTTTCTCTAATTATAGTTTTCTACCAAATTTTCTTATAATCTAGCTGATTTATCAGGTTCAACATGCAAAACTTTTGGCTTGTCGAGTAGATGAGCTTTTCAATACAATTATGGTTGGTGGAGGTACCTTAGATATAAGCATTTGTGCTTTATAACTTTTTTCATTTGTGCTTTATCTAGATATCTTAAATACTCTTTGTTAACTCATAACTCTCAATATATGTTTTACTTTTACCTCCGAACCAAAAAAGTAGATGAATTCCCTTAGTTATTTACTGGAGCTCTGTGAGTCTGAACATGTGACTTTTGAAATCAGCATAAACTAAACCGTTCATTTTTTATCTACAGAGGAGATTCATGAAAAACCCCATAAAAGAATAATATTTTTGAAATCCTGTGAGCTTGTAGGATGCACGCTTGAGTAGTTTGTCATGGTGGGAGATAACCTTAAAACAGAGATCTAGGTCTTGTATTTCAATCTTTTCCTTGTATAGAACAAAGACAAACAAATGTATCTAGCATAAATTTTTAGATAAATGAGATCCATTATTTTGATCCTTCATATGGTAGGTTTGAGGTTGATGGTTGTCTTAATCTTTTCTTTTCTGTTAATTTATGTTCTCTGGATAAGGCTTTTTAATATGCATCTCTAGATGTATCGTGATGGGAATCTGTCCTAATCTTTTGCCTTAAATTTGGCTTTATGTTTCACTACAAATAGCTATGTTTTTGTATTTCAGGGAGGTAAAAATGCAGGTTTTATAGCACTTGTATGGGTCAACATTCATGGTCTAAATGACCCCCCTCTAGGAGCAACAAATCCCACTTACACTATTCGAAACATTTGTGAGCTTCTCGAGGTTCTACCCCTTTATTAACAAGACAGGTTTTTCCATTCGATTATATGTTTGTATTCATTTTTTTGTCACTGGTTATTTATCCACGATTGAACTGAACTGAAAATTTGGCTCTATTTGCAGCAGTAGAGCAACTTTATTGCTATTTTGTTAAATCTTCCACTTCTTAATTGAAATTCTTTTGACAGCATCTAGGAAAGAACCTTTGGAAAGGAAATAAAATCAGATCGCAAGCATGCGATTGAAACAACTTACAACTACTATCAATATTTATGTTTGGGTGTTTTCTATCTGTTGTATAACATTTTGGAATGTCAAATCAGCATCTATGCTATATTTCGCCTAGATGCTATTGTATGAAGAGAAATTTAGGTGTATGTTGATGATTGTCCACTATGTTTTGGTTGCATAGGTGTTCTTGGTATAGTTATGTTGTGTTTTAGATATATTATGCACAAAACGTAACAATGAGTTCATATATTAGTAATTTAAAAGAGGTGATGTCTCTGGCCAAAAGTAAAGTAGAACAAAGCCAGCTCTCTTTTTAGTACTGCAAACCACTTTTAACCAACTAAAAGAAGAATACTATACTCTGGCCATTTTGTTTTTAATGACAAACAACATAATATAACAACTACATCTTTTAGACTACAATTGATTGCAAATTTTTCCAAGGAACATGACACTTAGGATATGTGGTGAATGATCTGTAACATTGTAGTAATAATTAATTATTAGATACCATGTGAAATAAAAGATGTCTCATTTTAGTTTTTAACTTTTAATCTCTCCGAGGAAAGTAAGGTAAATTAATTTCCCCTTTCCTTGATAATCTTGTGTTTCTGGTATCGTGTCCATGGTCAATTAAATGCAATTTATTCTATAGATAGAATACTTTTTGTCTTGTGCTCTCATGCATTTATTTACTATGGCTATACAATAGCTTTGAGTTTCATGGGCTGCTGTTTTGAAGATTCTTACAGAATTTCCCATAGAGATCAGCACAGGTAAGTTTATCATTCAGTTCCTAGGTATCTAATATGAAATTTGTAGAAGATAATGGTGGTGATTACACATTAAATACAAAAATATTAAGCAGCTCACATGCTAGAGTTAAAATTTTTCAGTAAAGTATCAATCTTGCATTTTTCCTGGTTGTGACTATCAAGCTTTTTGAATTTTTGCATAATTTGTTATGTAGCTAAAATAGGCTTCACAATAAAATAGGCTTCACAATAAGAGAAGAAACCTTTTGCAGTTTGAGCACAACCATATACCTGCTTATTATGGAACCTTCTCAAAGAAAAGGTGAATATACTTTGCATAATTTTAAGTTTATTAATTATCAAAGCAACAGGTTGTGTTTTAATTTTGATAGCCCATGATGAGGAACATCTGAAACACCTTGAATCTCATCGATTCTTAATATTGCAGTAGATAAGAGGGAAAGTATTGTTTCTGACTCTTTGTTTTTGATGCAGTGATGGCATTGGGCTTCGAAATCCTTTCAGGAAGGACTCTTCTTTGGACTATGAGAATGATAGTGATGAATAATGGGAAGAGGTACTCATCACTAAATCTCTTTGGTAAGAATATTTGTAGTATTTTTATTAGCTTTAGTTACAGGGAAAATTGTACATAGCTCTCAGGAATTAAATTATCATAAATACTAGTTACTGGTAAGTTGTAATAGTAATCATTATGTAGTTTGTAGATTGATATCTATCATTAATTTGTTTGAATATCATCATTCTCAAGCAATAACAACTTCTTAAAGGGTGCTAGCTCAATGGTAGAGCACATGCCTAATTATAAGCAGGAGGTTGGTGGTTCAATTCGTCTGTGCCCTATCATAAATTTGTGACTACAAAAACGACTAAATTCACATATATACGACTATTAGTAGCTAATTTCTCGTATCTTAGTCATATTTAGCTTAGTCATTGATATGTTAACATCTAGTAGTTTATTTAGTCATATATATGGTCATTAATGGTTGCAATCAATGACTAAATCAGTGACTAAATCAGCAACTAAATCAATGACTAACTTAGTGACTAAATCAATGACTAAATCCATGACTAAATCAATGAATAAATCCATGACTAAATCATTAACTATCAATGACTAAATCATTGACTATCAATGACTAAAGCATTGTCTATCAATGACTAAATCATTGTCTATCAATAACTAAATCAATGACTACTAAGTCAAGCTATTAATGACTAGTGAAATACAACTAGCTATAAGATAGTGGAAATTTGCTACTATTAGTCATCGACTCAAAAATAGTCGTTTATAGCCTGATTTTAGTCATTGTTTTAGTCATTAATTTCGCATTTTCTACTAGTGTGTAGCTCAAGGATGCCTGGTAAATTCAAATGTTTTTTTAGGGTTTTCTGATATGGATCAAGTTAGATGACCTATATAACCTCCCACTCTCAAGACATGCATGAAGCTCACTCAATCACAAGGCTTTTAGTTACAACTTGTTCAGTAGTTTGACAATAAGGTGCAGGGATGGAGAACTAATCAAGCTGGCAGACTTACATACAAAATAGATGCATATAAATGGCTAAACAAAGGATGGTACTTATAAATAAAATCACATTAACTCACCAATATGATGACATCTATTAGCTATTAATCAACTTGAGAATCACCTAAATGCACATTCAGGCATAAGTACAGTAAAGATAAAGATGATGGCCGAACAACTCATAACAAAAGAGATTATAATTAGAATAAATAAGATGAGACGCTTGACAATAGAATAGGCTTACAAATCCCCGAATTCGAACCCCTATTATAAAATCAATCATGGGCTTTATAGCCTTCTACAAAAATGATAGATACTGAAAATCCAATCTGTTTACACAAAAAAAACTTGAAAGTGATAGTTTTCTCAGATTAGGGCTTCAAACCGTTGTTAACTATTTGTCTACCTATCGTCAAGATATAGTTCACTGAGCAAACTTTTAATAATTGAAGTGGTCACTGATAATCACCACTTCTAGTTCAGTGTGAAATTGCCTCCAACAGCCAATGTCTCGGTGTTTAACTAAAGTGACCTTTCTTGTTTAATCCACCATATTTTTCTACCTTTCTGTTGTGGTCGCTGATATGAAGCTCTGTCTTCTAGCACATTGGCGCCCTAGACCAGAACGCTACCACTATTTTAGAGGTGAAACAAACTAGTTTTATTGCTGTCGAAAGTTGTTTATCAAAGGAATCAGGGCATTAGTCCTCTACGTCGCCAATGGAAAGTCTTGTTATTCACTGATGCACGTAACTATTATGATGCCACTATTTCATAGGTGAAATGAACTAGTTTTATCGCCATTGAAATGATTTTTGTGATTGATAGAAATCCTTGTCCATCGCCTTACCAACACCGAGGAGCTTCTTAGCTTTACCTCGTTGATCTGTAGCCCTTAGTTCTTTCGATCACTGATGAGTTTCTATTGTCGTGGAACCCATAGTCAGTCTGTCTCCTACCATTGTGGCTCCTTAGTGGACTATCTTTCCGATCCGTAGTCCTTAGTTCTTTCGATCACCAATGATTTTCTATTGTGGCAGGACCCGTAGTCATTCTATCTTCCACTGTTGCGGATCCTTAGTGAACTATTGTGTCGACAGGTAGTGTTTTCAAGTTTCGACGCATAGTCCTTAGTTCTTCCGATTGTTGAATATTTTCTATTGTGGTGGAACCCATAGTCAGTCTGTCTTCCGCCATTGCGGCTCCTTAGTGAACTATTGTGTTGATGGTTAGTGTTTTAAAGTTTCAACATGTAGTCCTTAGTTCTTTCGATCGTCGATGATTTTTTGTTGTGGTGAAACCTGTAGTCAGTCTGTTTCCCACCATTGTGGCTCCTTAGTGAACTATCTTGCTGACAGTTTATGTTTTCAAGCTCCGACGCCTTATTAAGTAGTGGTTTTGATTTTCGATACGTGACTTCGGTGGCATTTAAGTGCTTTATACCACCGACACTACAAAAACTTTCAGCTTTACTTCACCGACACATAGTCCTTAGTTATTTTGATCACTGAAATTTTCATCTTATTGCGGAAGCCACATTATGTATGTCTATTGGTGGCTAATGAGATGTTTTGATCCTCTCCCAAGCCACCGAAGCTACAATTTTGTGAAAATTTCATAAAAAATAGAGGCTTTCAAAGTGTTAGTGATATTCATATCCCTCATTGCATGAATTAAATTCTTCATACTATCGAAATAAATTATTTTGGGAGATAGCATCGGGATCCTACTTAGGGATGGGAACCTCCTAGTGAGGTCCCAAGAACCACAAACCAAAATGCCTTTCCCTAAAAGTACCTAAGTAACTTAACACTATCCTGTATTGTTCCATTGGGCATGGAGTTTATTCTAAAATCAAAACAACCTACTATTGACCAATTTACAATCATAAGGCCTTAGAGCCTTAAATAAAATAGAGCTTCAAGAAATGCCCATTTACTGGGCCATCAAATACCTCTTCACCTTCCCAACTTTGTAATTTGAAGGTGTTATTTTTATGTACCTAGGTTATCACAAAAGGGCCAATCCACAAAGAGTCAAATTTTCCATGTTTCCCCTTGTCCTATCTGATAGCATCCCACTTGAGGACCCAATCTCTGACCTGCAAGTTGTCTGCTTTTGCTCTTTTGAAAAACATGCCCTTTATCCTCTATTGATGAGCTTTTGATTTTCCTACAACTTGCTCCCTTATTTGCTGTAATTCTACCAAATCCATGATCCTTCTTACCATATCATTTGGTTCATCCTCGTCTTCCTAAAAGAACTTTGCCACTAGAAGGATGAGTTGTATAGGAAAGATGGCCTCCATGCCATAAACTAGTTTGAATGGAGAAGTCCCTATGGATATTTTTGTCTATTACCCTATCAGCCCATAAAGAAAACTTAAGCTTTGAATCCCAGCTTTTTTGATATGTCTCTAGCAGTTTCCTAATGATTTTGACTAAACTTTTGTTGGATGACTCATCCAGGCCATTTCCTTGTGGGTAATAGGATGTGGAGTGCACCAGTTGAATACCCATTGATTCACACATTTTAAGTAATGCCCCAGCCTTAAAATCTGGTGCATTATTAGTTACTAACCTTACTGGGAAACCAAACCTACTGAAGGTGTTCTCATATAAAAATATCATGATGACTTGATGAGTGGCATTTCTAGTGGGCACTGCTTCTATCCATTTGGTAAAGTAGTCAATGGCTACTAAGATCCATTTATGTTGTCCACCGGAAGATGGATTTATTTTACCTATGAAATCCATACCCCATTGCTGGAAAGGTCCATTCACTGTAACAGGCCTAAGTGCCAAGGATTTGAGCTGCTGCTTCCCTATAAATATTTGACATTGGTCACATGCCCTTAAAAAAATGAATACATCAACAAATAGGACTAGCCAATGGTATCATGCTTTTAAGATATTCTGGGCTGTGGTTTTCCAGTAGTGGTGGCCTGCACATGTACTGGAATGAAAGTGATGCATGACCTGTTCTACTTCCTCTTTATCTAGACACCTTAACAAAATTCCAGACTGATCCCTCTAGTACAACAATTTCTCAATTATGCAAAACTTAACAGATTTCAACTTAAGAGCTCGTGCTTGGTTAGGAGTGAGATCAAGAGAAACTTCTAATTTTTGCAAAAATTGAATGATACATGAATACCACTCACATGAAGATATGTTCTCAGCTACTGATGGACTATTATTCTGATCTTGATTTACTTCTATTTCCACTACTACCATAGTCTACACCTTTGCTGATCTGACACATGTGAAATTTATTCCCAACAATTCACAGTTTTCTTTGGCCATGAGTTTGGCTAGACCTAATCCCCTTACCAGCTTGGTGGGTTTCACCTCTACATCAAACTCAATGAGTTTGGAAATCCACTTAGCTATCTTCACATCAATGTGAGGCTGAGTCAAAACATCCTTCACAGCAGCTGAAGGGACATATGCAATGACCTTTGCATGGAGGATGTAGATTCTGAAAGTCTTCAAATATTTTATGAGAGCATAAGCCTGCTTCTCAATTGGGTCATACTTCAACTCAACATCTCTCAGGGTTCTATTGAGAAAAGCAATTGGATGATCAAGAACTTCATCATTATTTTGTAGTAGTACAACTGCCACTGTGTCATAAGATCCAAAAGAGAAAATGTAAAAACCCTTGGTGTAGTTGGGACTAATCAGGGTTGCAGCCTCCATGATGGCTTTCTTAATGTCTTCAAAATAGTTTCTTGCTTGGTCAGTCCACTTTATTTCTGCATCCTTTTTTATCATGACTATTATATTCTTTACCAGCTCGAATAAATTTGGAATAAACCTTCTGACAAAGTTTATCTTGCCTAAAAGGGACTGAATGTCTCTTTTTGACCTTGGTATTAACAGTTTTTGGATTGCTTCCACCCTCATTGGATCGATCTTTACACCTTCAGCTGAGACTATGTGGCCTAGGAACTTTCCTTCATTGAGTGCAAACTGGGACTTCTTGGGGTTCAGTGATATTCCATACCTTCTGCACTTCAGAAATACCTTCCTTAAATGCTGGAAGTGGTCATGACGGCTGTGAGAGTAAATTGTTAAGTCATCCAAATATATCAGCACAAATTTATCTTTTATCCCTACAAAAGCTAGGTCCATAGCTCTCTGAAAAGTAGCCCTAGCATTCATTACCCCAAATAGCATTTTAGCATACATGAAGGTGCCCTAGGGGGTGGTAAAGGCAGTCTTCTCTTGGTAATTTGGGTGCACAACAACTTGGTTGTATCCAGAGAAGCCATCAAGGAAGGACATGACCCTAGCCCCTGATACTTTCTACAATAGTTGTTCCATCTTGGGCAGTGGATAGTTGTCTTTTTTGGAACACTTGTTCAGGTTTCTAAAATCCACACACAACCTGATTTATCCATTTTTCTTTCTTACCACTACTAGATTTGAAATCCACTTGGAATACCTGAGGGGGATTATGATCTTGGATTTGAGGAGTTTTTGGATCTCTTTCTCAATCACTGGTAATAGAAGAGGGCCGATGGGTCTCAGCTTCTATTTGAAAGGAATGGTGTCCTTTTCCAAAGGAATCTTGTGCTGGATGATGTTGGTGTCATATGTTTTTAGGTCACTATACTTCCATGGAAAGACATCAGCAAACTCTTTTATCAAGCTGTAAGATTCAAACTTATGTCCAATAGTGAGCCTAGTGGATAGATTTATTAGTTTTGGATGGCTTTGGCTGCCTATGTTTCTCTCTTGGATAGCAGGATCTAGCTCCCTTTTGGTAGGATTGAAAGGGATGTCATTGTGATCAAATAGTTCTTCCAATGGTACTAGACCTCGGGGTATGTAGTTACTGGGCAATTGGACAATATCCTGCTCAGTCACTTTATATTTTAACTTGAGTTGTTTGGATTCCTCCATGTTAAGGTTTTCCTGGTCTATGTGTATGTTAGAGAATTCATCTACTAACTAAAGGAATTTACTAAGCTCCTCATCATTTTCAAACACCCTCCAAAATTTTACATTGTCTGGCAGAGAGGGTATCTGCTTAGGGGGTAAAGGAGGAACAAACATACCTGCAGAGACGGATAGGGAATCAACCAGGTGATTCAAAGCCCTAGGAATATATGACAGTTCAAAAAACATAAAGGAGTCTATGAGTTTCCATACCTCGTCCCTATAGGCCTTCGATCTGATATTTTTTGTCTGAAAAGCATTGTTGACCTACTATATGATGAGGTCTACATCTCAAAAAATATTCACACACATGATCCCCATCTCCTTGGTAGCTTTAATTCCCAGTAGCAAGGATTCATACTCTGCTACGTTGTTAGTGGTTTTGAAATCAATCTTATAAGATAGGTGAATGTTTTCGTTAGATGGGGAGATCAATACTACACCCACGCATTCTAAGATTTGAGAGATAGTCCCATCGAAATACATGGTCCAGATCACTGTCGTGACTTATTCGGGTTGCGGACAGGTGGGCTCAATGAGCTGAAATGATGTCTGTTGATTATCATCTATTTGCAAAATGCAAGTCCTAAAACCAGTGTCTACTGCATAGATGGGGTGATTCACTGAGTGGCTCTCCTTACTGATAATGTATGCTAGCTGATTTTCCCTGTACATCCTCTTAGTATCCCCTCCAAACATGGGAATGGTGGCATATGTGAGATCCATCTGAAGGGTGCTTCCTAGTCTTTTTCTCCATGACCGAGACAGCAAGAGGCCAAATTTTGGAGGAATATTGGCCACTACAATGTCCATCATTACGCTTTTCTAAGGTAGTTGCGTTAATTTTATAGCAAGGTATTTGATGAGGCCCAAGAACTTGACCTTCCTAGATTCAAAGGAGAATAAATCATGGTAGGGCTTGGTGATGTTGAGGCCAATCTCATCCATCACAACCTTTGGCATTAGGTTATGAGAGGCTCCTGAATCTAGCAGACAGTTATGGAGGATTTTATCATGGATGTTTAAGGATATATATAATGGTGGGAAGGATTCCTTTAGGTCTTCTATCATGGGGCCCAAGGTTACAATAGGATTGTCATCCTACAGGTTCACAAAGTTAGTGTCAATGTGCACCTTGGGCTGAAGGGAATTCAGAATGGAGGTTTTGAATGCATCATTTTTCATTAGCTCAATTAAAGGGAAAGGGATTTTCAATTTTTGAATTTCAGACTTGAGCTTGAAGGAATAATGCAACCTATCCAAAAACCTTACCTTAGGAGCTATAGGTTTGAGTTGGACTTGATCAGGTGTGGCTGAAGGTGTTGGTTTATGCAATGCTTTGGACAGGGCAGCCACTTTCTTTGGTAAAACAACAACCTTTCTAGCTGGTGAAGTAAGCTGCTTGATAGGTACAACATTCTTCTTGAGGGGAGCAACCAGCCTAGACCTTAATTTGTAACCTCCATGACCATCAGCTTGATAGACAACCTCTTCAGTGATCTGCTCATCAATCAGGGCTTCCACATATTATGCCTGTGTTAGAAAAGAATAGTCCACCTCATCCTCCATGCAGTGGAGATTGTCTTCAACTTCTCCTTCTCCTTCAATGAATTCTGTATCTTCTTCTAATACAACATTTTGAAATGGAGCTCTTATCCTCTAATCTTCCCCTTGATTTCTCTCCCTTCTGAGAATCTCGAAATGGGGGGTTTCCTCTTCTATAAGGAACAAAATTTGGGTTTTGAGGAGCAAATTCGCTTGGCCCTTTACCCCTCACCGGTAGATGTCCTTGGTCCTTCAAGTTAGACATTTCAGTAGTTAGGTTATTTAACAGTTTGGTCATTTTTTTCAATCTTGTTCTCTGATGCCAAAGCCCCACTATAGTCTGTTGGCTACTTTTTCCTGTCTATCTTCCCTTTGACCTTCTGAGATGCCAGAATGTTTGACTCTACTTCTAGGGCAACATCCTGCATGAGTGATAAGGAAACATACCTCCTTTCTCTGAGAAGTAAGAAGAAGTCCGAGTCAAAGGCGTTTGCATAAGTTATCCTAGCTGAGGTATCAGTGGGATTAATTTCAGTAGGGATCTTGCTATACATATTGTTGAATCTCTTGGTAAAGTTGGAGACAGATTCCCCATTTTCTCTTTTCAGGTTGCTGAATTCTGTGATATAGTGGAGGTGGTCCCTCCTTTCTCCCAAATGCTTTAGGAAATTTCATCTAGGGCCTCTATGTCTACCACTGATCCAGTAGGCAGTTCCTTAAACCACTTCCTATCCTATCCAGCTAGGATTTGCAGAAACAGCCTAGTCCATACATCTTCTTGTTCTATGTTAATATTTTCAGCATAGCTGTAAAAATCCTCTAGATGTTCTTCAGCAGTGAAATCCCCTTCCTCTGTAAAATTAGGCATATACTTGAGATAATCGCAAGTAGGCATGGCTGCAAGAGGATTTGGTAGAATTAAGGGCGCATACCTAGCTACCAGGATCATTTCCATCTTGGTCAATTGAGGGGAAGCCATATTGAAAATGGGTATGGACAAGGTTGTGGAAGGCAGCATCGATGAAGATACTTGCCGAGGAGGCGGTGGTATACTTATCCTAGTGGAATCACCAGGGACTGGATCTTCATAAGCATTAGTGCTTGAATATGCCCAACCGTTAGATTTTTCTGATGTATCTAAAAATTCGTTGGAATTAAGAGTTTTAGTAGAAGAAATAATAGAAGAAATATTTCTTGAAATAGCTGATGTAGCTTTTTGTACAGTACTGCTGGTCTATCTTAGTAAAGCCCTAGCTTTCCTCAAAATTTCTTCTGGATCTGAAACAGGTGCTGCTAGTGGCCCCTTTCGATTTTCTCTAGTACTTGGTCTTCTTGAAGCCACCTTATATCAATGGAGTCTCCAGATAGATGATTACAACCATAATAATGTTCGAGCTTTGTCTATCATCAAAGCATGGATCTATGTCATCTCCCAGGGAAGATGAGCTTCAATATCCTCTCCCTGGAAACAACGCCGGTTTATTATCTCTCCGGTAAACTCCTCTAGGTTGTAGCTTGAGGATGCCTGGTTACTTAAAATCATTTTTTAGGGTTTTCTGATATGGATCAAGTTAGGTGACCTATATAAACTCCCACTCTCAAGACATGCATGAAGCTCACTCAATCACACGGCTTTTAGTTACAAATTGTTTAGTAGTTTGACAATAAGGTGCATGGATGGAGAACTCATCAAGGTAAAAGACTTGCATACAAAATAGATGCATATAAATGGCTAAACCCTGACAAGGATGGTACTTATAAATCAAATCACATTAACTCACCAATAGGATGCCAGCTATTAGCTATTAATCAACTTGAGAATCACCTAAATGCACATTTAGGCATAAGTACAGTAAAGATAAAGATGATGGATGAACAACTCATAACAAAAGAGCTTATAATTAGAATAAAAAATCTGAGACACTTGAAAATAGAATAGGATTACAAATACCTAAAGTCGAACCCTTATTATAAAATCAATCATGGGCTTTATAGCCTTCTACAAAAATGACAGATCTTGAAAATCCAATCTGTTTACACAAAAAATACTTGAAAGTGATAGTTTTCTCATATTAGGGCTTCAAACCCTTGCTAACTATTTGTCTATCTATTGTGAAAATCTAGTTCACTGAGTGAACTTTTAATAACTGAAGTGGTCGCTGATAATTACCACTGTTGATTCAGTGTGAAATTTCTTCCAACAGCTAGTGTCTCGATGTTTAACTGAAGTGACCTTTCTTGTTTAATCCACCAAAGTTTTCTACCTTGCCGCCATGGTCGTTGATCGGAAGCTCTATATTCTAGCACATCAGTGCCCTAGACTGAAATGCTGCCACTATTTCAGAGGTGTAACGAACTAGCTTTATCGTTGTCAAAAGTCATTTGTCAAAGGAATCAGGGCATTGGTCCTCTATGCCATCGATGGAAAGTCTTGTTATTCGTCGATGCGCATAATTGTTATGCCACCACTATTTTGGAAATGAAAGGAACTAGTTTTATCCCTATCAGAATGATTTTTGTGATTGATCGAAAGCCTTGTCTGTCGCCTTACCGACACTACGTCACTTCTTAGCTTTACCTCACCGATCTGTAGCCCTTCGTTCTTTCGATCCCCGATGAGTTTCTATTGTCGTGAAACCTGCAGTCGGTCTATCTCCCATCGTTGCAGCTCCTTAGTGGACTATCTTGCTGATCCGTAGTCCTTAGTTCTTTCGATCGCCGATGATTTTCTATTGTGGTGGAACTCGTAGTCAATCTATATTCCACTGTTGTCGCTCCTTAGTGAACTATTGTGCCGACGGTTAGTGTTTTCAAGTTTCGACGTGTAGTCCTTAGTTCTTCTGATCACCGATTATTTTCTATTATGGCGGAACCCGTAGTCATTCTGTCTTCCATCATTGCGGCTCCTTAGTGAACTATTGTGCCGACGGTTAGTGTTTTCAAGTTATGACATGTAGTCCTTAGTTCTTCCGATTGCCGATGATTTTCTATTGTGGAAAAACCCGTAGTCAGTCTGTTTCATGCCATTGTGGCTCCTTAGTGGACTATCTTACGTCAGTTTATGTTTTCAAGCTCCGACGCCTGATTAATTGGTGGTTCCAATTTTCGATACATGAGTTTGGAGGCATTTTAGTGCTTTATACCGCTGGCATGGCGAAAATTTTTAGCTTTACTTTGCCGACACATAGTTGTTAGTTCTTTCGATCGCCGAAATTTTCATCTGATCGTGGAAACCGCAGTCTATATGTCTATCGGTGGCTAATGAGATGTTCTGATCCTCGCCCAAAACACTGAAGCTACAACTTTGTGAAATTTTCATAAAAAACAGAGGATTTCAAACTGTTAGTGATATTCATATCCCTCATTGCATGAATTAAATTCTTCATACTATTGAAATAAATTATTTTGGGAGATAACAACAGGTAATAACCTAATCTAGCCTTGTAGATTTGTTGTGAAAGATATTATGTAATGAGAAAATGATTTCCATTGTTTCTTCTTTTGTGGAACTTATTATTGTACAATAACAAATATAATATAGGATTGACATGCAAGTTAGTCTTTTTCTTGTTAAATTCAGGTGGTGCTAGTTGGGGATCATTACTAATTGGGTCTTGTGATTATGTACAAGAAAGTAGCTCATGTTGGTCTTGCACAATATTTGTTTGAGAGACTTGTACTGTTGAGTGTCAAGCCTTTTAGTTACATGTGAGATATTTATTTGTATTTTTGTTTGTTTGAAATAATCACACATTCTTTCCTTTTATGCAAATTTAAGAAGCAATTAAGTGTACTTGAAATTTGCTAGATTGTGTTTGTTAATAAGCATTTTGAAGCAAATAGTTGTCTAAACTTAAAGAGATGTGGTAAAGCTACTGATGTGATGTCTGTTCTCAAATCTTAACTTCGTTGTGGTGATTTGTTTTCTTGTCTTTATTACTTTGCCTATGGTGCACTTCTAGAGTGCCCTTGATTCTGATAATTATTTTTATCAGTCTAGCTGTGGCTATATCTAAGGCAGGTTGGGCAAAGATAAAATTACAAACATGATTGAATGTTTCACACTAATTTTCATATAAAATGTTTCAACTATAATGTTGGGTATGCTTTTATTATTTCATTCAACTCTTTTTGAAATATGTGTTGAATTTATTTTGCTTGCTTATTTTGGTAGCCTTCTGACTTCTATAAAAATATGTTTCATTTTCTAGAATTGGTTGATATGGTAGGATATTCTTTGCAACACTCAATCTGAAATATTTTGATTTCATGTATTTTTATATTGTCACTGATAGATTGTTTTATGAATGGCAAGGTTTGCTTACCTTATTTGACTTTTACTTTGCTTGATTTCATATAATGACATTTTTCTCATATATTCAGGCATGCCAAGAGATATTCCATAAATTGGTTGACTTAATTGGTATCACATCCATCACATAGGTATTATGTTCTCTCTAGTAACACGAATGGATATGCCAGATAGAGAAAATTGTACATGGCTCTGACGAATTAGTTTATCATAAATACTAGTTACTGGTAAGTAGTAATAGTAATAATTATGTAGTTTGTAGATTGCTATATATCATAAATTTGTTTGAATATCATCATTGTCAAGCAATAACAACTTCTTAAAGGGTTCTAGCTCAATGGTAGAGCACCTACCTAATTATAGGAAGGAGGTTGATGGTTCGATTCCTCTTTTCCCTATCATAAATTTGTGACTACAAAAATGGATAAATTCATATATATATGAATATTAGTAGCTAATTTCCTGTATCTTATTCATATTTAGCTTAGTCATTAATATGCTATCATCTAGTAGTTTATTTATTCGTATATTTGGTCATTAATTGTTGCAATTAGTGACTAAATCAATGACTAAATCCATGACTAGATCTGTGACTAAACCAATCACTAAATCATTGACTATCAATGACTAATAATTCAATCTATTAATGACTAAGTGAAATATGACTAGCTATAAGATAGTGGAAATTAGCTACTATTAGTCGTCGACTCAAAAATAGTCATTTATAGCCTGATTTTAGTCATTTTTTTAGTCATTAATTTCTCATTTTGTACTAGTGTGCATTGGCCTCGGTGCATCAGGGATGATCTCATATACAATCCCAAGCTGAGAATATATCAAATCTAGATATTGAGCCTTGAGGATAGCCTCTTCCTCATTGGTCACTCCCGAAGTAGATACATCCTTAGATATATATGGCAATAGGGATTTAAGGAACCATTCTAGTAAAAAAAATAGGAGGAATAGTGGCTTTGATAAGGCTCTTCCATCTTCTCCACTCTTGGATGTGATCCAAAATATGAGTGGCCTTGTCCTGCCGAAAGGTAGACAACAAGTATGTCCTGAAATCATATCGGAAAGGAAGTTGGAAGTGACTAAGGAATACATAGCCAAGTCCCAAAAACAATCAAACGCAATAGAAGGATGTTCAATGTACCATTTTGTTGCGCTACTGGTTAGAGTTCTTTGGAACAATATCAACTAAATCGTATCATCCTTCAGTGAGTTGGAAGAGCACCACAAGTGGGAAGTGGTGACATGAGCTTCTGGGTCATCACCAACTTTGCCTTCAAATTTTGGAATGTTCAAGGTCAGCCTGGTAGGAACTGGTGGCCAGGAGGAGTTATGTCTCACCGGGTCATTCATTAGCTTTGACAAGTCTGGCAAGTTTAAAGTTGCTAGGAAAGGGAGCTTGGGTCCAACCAAAGCATTAAAAGTACTAGCTTGGGGATTAGAGGGGCTTGCCCCCATGTTCCCATATGTGAAGGTGGGGTTTCCTCCTACTGCTAGTTGCGAAGTGGTCAAGATGCTTTGGAAAGGATTCCACCCATAAGCCAGTGGATTGTTAATGTGCGTCGCAATGTGTGAGGTTTGAGCTACCCCAATCAAAACTGGGGTTTGGAACACAGGAGCAGGTATCCCTCCGCTAAAAAGTGAGAAAGGAGATCTTGTGAAAGGAGCTAAAACCAGAGTTTGAAAACTTTGACCATAAGGATTAGGGTTTCTGAACTGCACCCCTACATATGCAGGTGTTGGACCTACATATGGAGTGGATGGGGGAATGTGCCCCCCATTCCAAGGAAAACCTTGGACAAATGAAGAGAATCCTATAGGACCACTCTAAGCAGTGTGTGTGAAGGAAGTAAGAATATAAGGTACACTAGGAATCCCAGTGACCACTCCACCAGAAGTACCTGCTAATTTTTTGGGATTCGATGGTTGAACCACCCGGCGAGCTGGAGTTAAAAGTGTAGTAGGTATACCTTTTCTAGGGGCATCAACTAGGGGAGGTGGTACCCCTTCAGCCGGAGCGGCTGAAGTGGAAGTAAAATAAATTTCTCCTCCAGTAGACATTAGTCTTCCCAGAGGGACACCAATCATGGGTGAATTGAAAGGACGAACCTGGATGATCATAGGATCGTTTAGGTTAGTTAGAGGTGAATTAAAATTCCTTTCAAACTCGTCAGCCTGCAAGTATTCTATCTCAAATGTAGTTAAATCAACCTGGTTTTCCCTAAGTTTTGGTTCACCCAGAACTTCACTAACTCCTATCGGTTCGAAAGAGCCGTCCGTGTCTAATTTTCGCCTTTCAGGAGGAGGTGGAGGTTCCAATGTAATAAGCGGAGGAAGGTTTTGCAACCTTTGAGATATTCTAAGAGATTGGTCCTCGACAATTGTAAATTTGACTCTTCATGACCTAAAGGTCGGCTAAAACATAGACAAACCACAAAGCAATCACTACAAAAATTTCCTAAATTCTTAACAATCACAAGGGGTATAAGATATGCTTTCCCAAAGAAAGCTGAGAGATAGTTTCTTGGCATCCTTGAAGAGGTTCTTAGGCACAAATGGAGGAATCACCCACTGCCCTCCTACACTTTCAACAAGGGTTACCTTCCAAGCTAGTCGAAGGTCAACCACAAATAGCCTTTCAGTTTACCTGTGTATAAACCCTAGCTGTGAAAGAGACTAAAGGCTACCTTAACTATATCAATAGTCTGGGAGGACAGTCACAAGCCTAGTTCATATGCATGGGGAGGGTAGCAAAGCTTGAAACTTTGTCTAGGACAGAATCCCCAGATGCACAAAAATATTGGTCTATATTTTGACAAGGAATCGTAGGGTTATCTCCTCAGTCCAAGCCTCCATGCGTCCTCGTACTTCACTCCCATTTGAGAGGAGATTCCCAGATACTACCAATATAGAGAATGATTTACCTATCGATTGGCCAACTACGTCCGAACTTAAACACTCGTGGGGAGTTTACACTTCCTATCCCACAAGTCTATCCTAATCTAGTAGGTGTATGGCCCTATAAAACAAAACTTACTAATAAATTTTAAATTATAGCGTTCATTTTAAGGGCTGCTCTTAGTCAGAGGGTAAGTGTCATGAATGACTATGATATTATAGAATCGATAAGAAAAGTAAAAAGGTGCATAAAATGAATTCCAAAACAAATTACAACTACTCAAATCAAGCTTCTTTCCTTTTTGTAAATATGAGCTAATGAAATTACAACTAAGTATGAGAAGACTAAGACTTATTTTTGTAATTTTTGAAAATTTATTCGAAAATACTGAAAAAACTACTATATGCTACTAAATGCAAAAGTTTCAAATGTTTTTTTCTTTTCAAATTCTTAAAAAAATTACCATGCACCTAAATGAAAAATTTCTTGAGTATGTTTGAAGAATCAGACCATAAAGAAATCAATATGAATTATATCGGATTGGGAAAAACCAAAATCAACCACTTAAGTAAGAGACTCGGTAAACAGCTAACTTGGGAAGAATCAATGAATAAAACCCATTGAAAACACTTAAAGGACGAGTGACAAATTGATACCACTCAAAATAAGTACAGAGTACAAGGTATCCAAAATCTTGATCATTGACTCAGATACAAAGCACTGAACCTATCACCCAAATAGGAGAACCCACTTCAAAATGCTAAGTGAAAGAAGACTCAAACAATGAAACTCAAAGGGTTAATAAAAAGCACAAAGCATGGTGTACAACACTTTCAAACTTACAGGAAGATGCCAGCAACATAAGACCCTCAAGCAGAGAAAAATCCAAACAAGATAGAGACAAGCAACCCTCCCTAAAATTTTGTGTCGCTAAAAGACGTACATGACTGTCTTATAGAGAAACCCATGTACGGTACATGATTGTCTTATAGAGAAACCTTCATATACAAGTTTTTGTACGTGACTGTGTAGAACAATAACCTGCATACACACAAAAAAAAAAATAAAAAAAAAATAACAAAGGTCTCTAGACACACAACTGCAAATCAAAGTCAACATAGATAACTACACACTGAATCAGACCAAATATTGGGAAAGTATCTACAAGACTAAGCCACAGCAGGCTAGACTCCCAAGCGGAGTCACCGGTTCTCTTGTTCAGGATTAAGCACCCTTGTAACCTAGGGTCTGGGGTTACCAACTTACTACTAACTTGTGATCAATCAGCTTTACCAAAGAATGGAAAGGGAATAGGAAGAATGTCTTGCCTTACCTGATTACCGACGGTTGATCCAAACTTGATCTTCTCTCGCTCCTCTTGTCTCCAAAGATTCCAAGGAATCACCTCTTTCACCTATAAAGAGAAAATCCTTCAAGTAATATCTCATGAATATATATATCAGAGGTTAGATAAACAATATATCCAACATATAATCAAATGCATTAATTAACCAAAATACATGAAATAGACTCAACACAAGATGGGAACAAGAATTCTCTTTTTTAACAACCAATGAATGAGATAAGAGTACAACCCAACTTCTGAGACAAGGAATCCTCTACAACCAAAGGACTCTGATTTCTGCTGCTCCAAGGTTTTTGAAGATATACCACCAGCATAACTTTTCTCTCCAAAATTGATTGATTAGTCCCCACCCCAAGGCCTCTATTTATACTTTGGTAAATAGAGTGGTTTCTAAAGTTGGGGTGGTTGAAACAGTTGGGATAGTTAATAATTAGGGCCCAACTAATCTCATCTAATCATGTTTTATATTTTTTAAATCCAAACTAATATGTACGCAACTATTAATATAGGCAACCCACATATGACACAGGAGTTGCTAGAAGGAAACCCCGTATGCTGGTGTACGCAGGTTACAATGCAAATACTCGCATATAGTACGTGAGTTGCAATGCAGATAATCGCGTACGCAACTCAACACTTGCAAAAAATATATAACAAGCTGGTTTAAGGGTAAATCTATCCCAAGTCATGCCCATCTATAGTGCTTTAGCAAACTTCAATCCTAATTTGTCCTTTTGTGTACCAACATAAAGAATGTCAGCACCCAGATGGAGAAGTGCCATTTGGGTTGATAATAGCACCTCAGCATCGACAATTTGGCAGTTAAATTAAATTTAGCAACGAACTCCATCATGATTTTGTTTTCGACCTTATATGTGGGAACCCATACTCCAATGATGAAACTACACATTTCTCCTCCGGTGTGGGACCCATCGCATCGAAACTTACTTCAAAACATTGAAAAGCACCTCCATAGAGTCTATGATGTTGTAAAAACTTGAAAAATGAGGTTAATCATAAGGTTTAGGAACATGTGAAATTATCTTAACAGATTGGCATAGAATGATAGTGATGTTAATAAAAATGACTAAGGAAAAATGTTTCCACTAATTGAACTTGCAATCTATAGGAATTCAAAAGAAAAAACTCAAACACAGCTATGGATTGTTTAAGTAATCAATCCTTGAGTAATATAACTATGAAATTATGCTTCTCAAGCGTAGAGCTATCTAATGTAATTGAATAAAATACATTATGTCTTAAATCCCATTCACATAACACTAAAGAAAAAAGTTCCAACTGAACATTTAATTCTAAAAAAATCATAATACAAATAATTGCTGCAGTAAGGAACAAGTAACAAAACTTTGTATAATTCATGAAAGAATTCCATAATCACGTTTAACACCCTCTTTCAGGATTACTAAATCCTTCAGGAAATAGGTATTCATAGGGTTAATTTAAGGAACTACTTTCATTAACATGCAATACCCTTAGCGAAGTTATTCTATCCAAAACAAGATAGCTTGGAAACATTTCCCATTACAATTTCTATCATGGAATGACTATAACACTGAAATGCGAATTAATCAAGAACATAATTTATCCATCTACATAGAGGAAATTCAATGAACAAAATGCAAAGTTGATGTGTGATAAGAACTTACTATTTTTCTTATGTCAGTCTAGCACAATTCAGTGATTTAGAATCCCATTAATATCCTTTGGAATTATATGTTTAATTACGAATAACCAACTATTAACAATAAAATCAACACCCATGAGGATGATGGTCTAAAATCATATCTTCATTTCTCCCGCAACATGAAGACCAAAATTTAAACAAATTGAGAGCTTTGATCTCTCATCAAAACATTTCTTCCGCAAAGGAAGAAGTATGTGAAGACAAAGGTTCCTCTAAATAATTCAAGATCAAGACTACTTTACATACAAAAGCAAGATTCCATGACTCTTGGAGTGGAAATAATACATGGCATACGTATTAATTGTCCTAAATGGAAATTCAAGTAAAATAGTGGTGTTTTTGGAAGAAAATAATCAAAATTCATCAAAAAATTTAAATCCCACATTCATGATTAGTGATTGGGTGAAAAAATCCCAATGCTATATAATAAAGGCATTTAAGGTGAAGAAGAAGCACATAAAAATGAAAGAAAAGGCATGCTGAAGACTTTGAAGGCTAGATGGATTCTTTTCCACATCAAGATCTTAGTGATCAATAGCATGGATGGAGAAGGATGGCTTAAAGCAATGGAGAAAGGATTCACCTCCACAATTAGATGGTAAGCACTTCCTTCCTATTTTCAATATGATGCAATTCTAGTTTCTCTCCAATTTTAAGTTTGAATATGTGTTAATGTAGTTTTGAATTCAAGATTTTGTAGATACATTCCAAGTTTTTCAATGTTTTTCAAGTTCACAAAGGTAGAGTTAGAGGTAAGGAACTACAAAGAAAGCTTCAAATGGTGGCCTAAAGGCCATGGATTCTCAAGAAAGGGGACCTTCTACAAGTGGCATGCTTCAATAGGTTCTTTCATTTATTCCTCCCCTCTACACTCTTTGTAAAAGATTAAGAAGCTTATGAAACTTTCAAATTGTTGCATGTATTTATATCGATTATGAGTCGTCCACCTATAGTAAAAAATATATAATGTTGCAGACACATCCCTGTAGTAATTTCTACCAATAGATTTGAAACCATATTGGGGATATTGGGGTTTAATTCTTGATTTCTTGAGTTTTTCCTCATTTTTGGGTGTTTCTTTCCTTTAGATATTTTAATGCATTCTTGATATATTTATTTAGAGACCTTAGTTCATATATGGAGTCCAAACCGACGTAATTCTACCTTTAGAACATCAAATTTTCAAAAATTTGGGCCCTAAACTTCAAATTGTTCGACTTAAGATCACTGACGTCGTTACCTACCTTACACAGTGTGTTAACCCCTCCCGATTCATTGATAAAATTACCTATGTGCATTGGTGACACTCTGAGTGTCAATACAATAGAACGCCAACCATAGTAATAAAAAAATCATGAGATCTTGATTTGTTTTGATGTAGAATCTTAAGTTTTGGAACATTTTTCTTGGTTTTGTTTGTTGTAGATTGCTTAGGAATCCTATAAGATATATTTTAGACAAATTTTCATCTATTTTGATCAAGATTTGAGGGCATTTTAAAGAATTTAAAAATTTGTGTGCACTTAGCCTGGAAGTGAAAAACCATTAAAATCATTGATTTAGGCCTTTAATTGGGATGAGGGTAGACTTTGCCTACCTTAAGTTGATATCCAAAAAATTGTTAAGACCTGTTAAAATTAATATTGAGAGGATTGGGAGATTTTCATTTGAATTAATTGGAAGGATTTGAACCTTCTTTAGAAAACTTGGAAGATCACTTTCATTAGTAATTTTTGTGTTTTTTGTTCATATTTTATTTAAAATATTACTTAGATCTGAATGTATTAGGTGATATCTTCCATTTGTATCCATTATTTCACTATTATTAGCTACGATTTTGACTAATTTGGTACTTGCTGGGAAAAATATTGTCTTGAATAGTTTAACTAGTATTTAATTATTGACTAGGGTTTGTAAGCTTGGAGTTGCTAAAAAAATATATGTGCAGGCAAAAGGATTCCTAAGGTGTCATGGCAATATTTTAACAAACATAGATCAAAAGATATTTTTGAAATAAGAAGCAAAGAATCCTAAGAATTCAACAATTAAGAAGATTAAGCTAGAAGACTTGACTAGTATAATATCTAGTTATACTACTCTACTTGATACATACTTGATGCAAATAAAAACAAGATAACAAACTATCCATTAAAACCTATTCTACTACTTTAAACAACTTTGAAAACTAACTATAGAAAGGAAGATTTACAAAATTACATCAACTAGAATATATAACTAAGGATATACATGGCAATTCAGACTAATTCCACTCTCCTCGATTGTTTTAAGGATAAGCATTTATAGTGACTGGGACAGGGGTAGGAGGAGAGTCAAAGTGGATTTCAAATGAGGTATAGACACTAAACGGAATTAAGTCTAACTTTACCTCTACGAAAATATGTAAACTAAGGAATGTCCAGTTGCAAGTAATGGTAAACATAGTTCTTTTATATCATGGACACTTATCAAAAAATGCAAAGGAAAATAACTAACTAAGGAAACCTGGTGATGATCTAAATTCTTATTTAGTAACCATCTAATCTAAAAAGAACAACTTCTATTGATGACATATCAATATATCTACCAACTTATAATTAACTTTAAATCACATGTACAGAAATAAAATGAATTCAGGTTAATATGATAATATGGTAAAAATACTTAAACGCTGCAAAAATACTCTAAATAATTTAATCACATACTCTGAAAAATAAATATAATTACTATCTAACTATCCTTAATCAAAACCTGCTGGAGAACTAAAGAAACAGACTTAAATTATGTAAAATATGCTAAGGACTGTATGAAAGATTGAACAAGAGGTTGAAATGGCAGTCTGTTTAACAAGCCAAACAATCTAGCTGTATGACAGTCTGTATACAAAAATACTTAAAACTTTGAAAATTTGATTAATCTAGATCATTTCGGCGAGCTGACCTATGCATGTAATAACTAGGATGTAAATACAAGAGGTTAAACCTATTTAACAACTAATTCACATATAATTTACAATTCATAACTCAAACATATTTACCCTACAAGATACTACAATTCATAATTTAAAAGCATTACTACCTAAAGATTTGAAAGGAAACTAGAGATTGAATAAATTCACAGCATACTAAGAACTAACAGAATTGAAAGTAACTATGATTAAATTCTACAATATTGAAAGCAATTTTAATCTATTATCATTGAATCAAATAATAACTAGAAATACATCACAAGAATTACATTCTAGTTTATATGCAAATGCATCAAAAAGAAGTTTACAGTCTAATCTATATGGAAAGGAATTCGATCTAGTCTACATGCAAATGCATCAAAAGGAATTTACGGTCTAATATATATGAAACGGAATGACAATCTATTCTATATGCAAATGAAAAAAGGAATTCATAGTCTAATCTATATGCAAATGCATTAAAAAGAAATTACAATCTAGTCTAATAAACTGGAAATGTAACAAAATAAATTGTAATCTAATTATATACAACCAGTTGCCAACTTAAAATGAAAGACTATATAAGCATCATAACACTAAAATGGAATCTAAACTACAAGCATCAAGGCTGGAATGAAGCCTAAGTTACATGAAACAATATAAACAATTGCAGAAATGAAATTACATAAATAATCTATGAACACAATTATGCTAATTATGAAAAAGGAAGAGACTATATGAAAGATAAAACTCTGATTGTCGGGGGGCCCTCCCAGCAAATAGAGTCACAGCCTGGTAATGGAACACGATCATGAATAGTATGATAGAACTTTCCATTAAAAATAAACAGAGTTTGAATTACATAAAGTTGCTGAGCTCAAAAATAGTTCTGGTTAACTCCTCTCGCATACAAGTCTTCATATATATATATATATATATAGTTTTGAGAAAGCGAACAAGTCGACCCTTTAGTGGACGAATACTGTTCTAGGATTAGTCAACCATTATTACAATTCATTGCTTTAATGCCAACACAAAGTCACTTTCCTCCCTTGTCGCGAGTTGGTTTCCATCGAGCATGAGGTGGCACCCCTTCTCTAGCATTGTGATGTACGCTGGAAACCTTCTAGAATGAGGCCAATGCTAATGCTTCAACAAGTAGACAGTCAGCGGTTTCTAGACCACTCCATGCTTAAATGCTGGAGAATCAATTAGTTCAAATGTGTGGTTGGTTTGGTGAGTTATATGACGAGATGGATATGCTATGCGCATATCTATTCGAACATGTGTTTGTATGTAGAATTCTCCCAAAACATGATTTGCAATCCACCAATGCATTTGTTAATAGTTACATCAAATAATCGTCGAATTTACTCATTAAAACAATAAAATAATGAAGAATGAATCAATCTTAAAATAAATGAAAATAAGATCATACCTGAAGCTGAAAGGTAGTTTGTGTGATGCAAAGACGCCAAAATGACAACAAAATATGCATTAATACATAGGGTTTTTAGCTCAAAAAGGGTAACAAAATGGGGCTCAACATACCCCCAAACCAAAAGAATGATAGGACCCACTGGTACAAGATAAGAGATATCATTGAGAAGAAGGTGGAGCTGCGCTAGCAACTGCTTTCGACCCTGTTGATGAAGCAGGTGGCTTATACTTCAACTTTTTATCTTTTTCTTTCAAGAGAGCATGCCTTGTGCTCTAGTCCGTTTGTGTTGTACTGATAGTCTTATGAAGATCTTCCATAGCCTTAATCTGTAGCCATAACAATTTATTTTCTTCTCGAAGCTCTGAGATTAATTTGACATGCGCTTCATTCTATTGTGTCGACTGTTTCAACTCAGAGGTTAGCTATTGTACTGTTGGTTGCAGTGGTTGACATGGTTCTTGGGACTAGTTACAATCCTGTATAGGGCTCTCTTCTTTGGTCGGCACTTCAACATCGGCACCTGGAACTTGACTATCAGGGTTTAAATCTTGAATGGGTGTAGAAGCATCTTCATGAGCAATGTCTTTCAACAAATCAACTGAAAGGTTATCCAATGGGTATAAAGGTGAATCTGGGTTAGGCATATGTGTTTCAGCTGGATTATCTGGATGGTCTCTCTGTATGTTGGGCTGGAAACTTGACTATACCAAGGGCTTGACATGGGGATGACGAATGGTCTGTGCAAATTCCACCTTCTGTTTCCTAGTACGAGGTCATGGCAGAGGTATGAATTCAGCAAGAACAACAGGGGAAGACCATGTAGATGGGCTTGCCTCTGATACATCATCATCTAGATGAACTATTTTAGGGTTTTTCTTTCCTTTTGATGTAGATGGAATAGACTCTTGTCCATGAGAATATCAGGGCACTTGCAAATATTGAAATGCGGGTTAAGTATTAAATTGAGCACATAGATCTGTGGAAAAAAACACAACTCACATGATAGTTCACACAATTTACTCAGTTATTGAAGAATGAAACAGTGCAAAAATGGCTTGCAGCTGTGAATGTTTTTCATTAATCAAAGAGTAATTAGATAGATAATTACAATGAAGTACAATGGCTTTAATAGCCACAAGCAATTCGAATCCACATGAGGAATTTCGAATTGATTAGACTCTACTTGACTGTAGGTAACCAAGACCTTGTCTAAATCACTATCAGAGGACTCAATAGTTAACTGAACTTGTCTAAGCCATAACCGGAGTTCATCAGAGCTCTAAAACATAACTCAAGTGTATGTTGACTAAGGTTAACTGACAGTGGTAGGTGAGAAATGCACCCCACATGTGTTCAGTCAAGTAAACCTAGCGCTAACTGAATGTAGAGGACTAGAACTGAATGTAACTGACTCCTAACTTAGCTTGACTAGTCATTAACTGAAGTGAGCTGACCTTAGTTGGTTTTGACACTCCCAATGGCTTCCTAAATTGTAGGGATTGGTCTAGGAGGCTCCTAAACTGATGCAATCAAGTGCAATCAGTGGCAGTGAGCCTCAATTAGTGTTCCCCACACTTTAGTAACTGAAACATGTGCCCCAATTAGGTCAAGTGGACTCAATGGTGTTAATGACTATAAATAGACTGGATGGACTCCCGATTTTGACATATGACCAAATTTGGTTAAGGGAGGATTAATAATCCTAACATTAAGGACCTTGAAAATGAAAGTATCCCATGTCTGGTTTCGTTGTTTAAGCTGATCAAGGATGATAATTTTTATGATGCTATGGTGGTATAGGATGTTTTTGGGATGGAGGGTGTTCTTTCGAACCAAATTAGAAATTTTTCCGAGACTCCGTAGAAAGAAAAATGGGAAATTCAGGTATTTCTGATCCACAAAGTGAGACAATAGACGCAGATGACAAGATTTAAAAATCTTGAGCTTACCTTCACAGGTGACGAGGTGGATAATAATTGCCAATGGATTGAGATATTTTGGTTTGATCCAACTGTGATGATAGCCTTTGCTTCCTGATACATGACGACATTCAAGTTTCAATGCAAAGTTGTGCGACGGTCTAGGAGCAAACCAATGCTTATGCCAATGTTCTCCCTCTTGGGGAAGCTTGGTGGCCTGAGCTATTAACTCCTCAGTGATGTGAAAAACTAAATGGCCGACCCTTGGTTCTCTCCCATCCAAGCCCATTGCGAACAGTAATGATATTTCCTTGTGAAAACCCTACAACTGATGTAGAGAAGGGTTCCATCCTGCATGAAAGAATATTTCACAATAGTCTCTAAATTCGGGTATCTAGAAGAGGTCATGATAACTCTTTGGTTCGAAATGGTTTGGCATGGTGAAGCCAAGGTGATGAAATAGAGCTCTACAAGAAATATGGAGAAAAATATGGCGATAGGATTCTACAGTAATAACAGTCATACAAAATCAATGGAAAGGATTCACATCATATTTAAATCATGCCACATTCATTCGATCAAATGATCATGCTACCAGCTCGACGTATTTTGGATGACCATGCCATTATGACAGCCCTTAAAATGTGTGCCGTCAAAATGAAACTTCTAACGAGTTCATAAGGTTTTAGTTCATTCAGTCCCCTATCCAAAGTAAACTTTGGATAGGTTGAACATCAAATTTAATGCAAACATATGACCATGTTCATCACCATAATCCTAATTTTAACTAGAAGATTGATCATCTAATGCCTTATGCATACGAATGAAAGATATTTAGAAGTTTATACCTACGAATGAAAAATGAGATGAGGTGATGACACCATAGTAATGATAGAAAGTACCCTAAAATATTTTCAAGCCTATATAAGGATAAAATGAAATCATATTAGATCGAGATCGTACCAATTCATGAGTCGAAATTTAGTAAAAAGTACCCATATGGAGATGATTTTTAATAATGATGATATCACTTAGCCAAGTCAAAATTTAAGCTATTTTTAATCATAGGAAAAATATGATCATGCATATTCAGAACATCATTAGGCTTTTCATTTAGGCCATTATTCAACCCTTCATACGATCCTTTGTATAATACTTCATATTTCCTGTAAGAAAATAAGTTTTTCTTGATCAGATCATACTACTGATAAACATAGATTTTCTAAGCTTCGAACCTACAAGGAGATCACATAAAAATAATTAATTTGATCCTTTAAATTGTACTTCCATAATTTTTATAGAAATAAATTGTCATTTTTATAAAAGGATAGATAGTCTGATACTCCCCCCCAAACCAAAGAAATGGTGTGTCCGCAATCCATACAAGAAAATTCAGCAATTTCAAAAATAAGATAAGAAAGTCCAGTCATGCTATTATAGGTAGGTAAAAGAAAGGAAAAATTAACACATGCATGGAAGGATTAAGATAGATACATATAAAAATAGTGCTCAAATATGCAAATTCATTTTTTTACCATGTAATGAAGAAATAAAGGAAGAATCATAGGGAAAAATCGTCATCCTTTCTTGGTTGTAAAGATATCTTTCCCCCTAAAGAAAATGAGCGTTTCGTCGGATTTTTAAGAATCCGCTGCTATGGGTCCCATTACTAGGATAAACAGATCCTAGTTATTGATTGAAATCAGATTATCATATCGAAGTCTATCTTATAGTGATTCTTTAATGACATAAAAAAAACAATAGTCCTAAACATATTTTATTGTTAACACATGTTCCTAGAGGTGCATTAATCAAGCTCTTTTACCTGATATTGCCCCACTGCCAGCGAGCTTGTTCAGTACCCCAGTGGATTTATCTTGGTACCATGGAAGCATAGCCCTGCTTCTAGCACACCTATTCAGTACCCCGATGGTTTTACTTGCATTTATCTAATTTCCTTATTTATATATTGTTAATTAGCATTGAACTGCTACTAGCAAGTCTGTTCAGTACCCTGGTGGGTTTTCATCATATAAAGATAGGAAGTCGATGCGTACTAGAGTGTGTTAAGCCTTGCTAGACACATGAGTAAATATTTTCATAAAAATGGCCTTAATCATAGATCATGTCAAAAGAGAATAACTCAAAGGTGTTCTTGGGCCTTTTTGTCTGTCTTCTTTATAAAAGATAACGTTCCCGATAACCAAAAATTCCTCTTATCCTAGAGTGTTCTCAAAAATATTTTAAGGGTCAAGTTTTGATAACAAGTGTAGATGTACTAGTAATCCCTAGGTATTAAAAATCTTGAAGAACATGATGATTGAAATCATTATTTTGAGCACTTGCTAAAAGTAATCAAGAATGTACATATTTGAATCAAACCATCATGTATAAGAAAAATCATTTAAAATAAATGGTCTGAGAATCAAATTTCAGAATCACAACTAGTGTTTTTAGAGAACTTTTAGATAATGTCTTGTATAAAAGATCCACCTATAGTTAAATGTTCAAAACCATTTATTAGATGATTGGTTTTATTTAAAAAAACATAGAATAAGAATATCCTAGAATTAGACATGACTCTTGTTTATTCGAAAAACATATCTACATATTTACAAACGATGACAATCCTAAGTAACTTTTAAGGATCAGGCAAAGGAGGAAGAGTGTTTAGGGAGGGAGGATCAGCTTCTTTTCTAGCAAGGTGCATCCTGGTCCCCTGATGAAAAAGATGATGTCCTGTACAAATATGACGTGTGGAAATTTTGAATGGACATTGTTGTGGGAGATGTTTAGCTTTACATTTCAAATAGAAGATGGTCCTTGTTGACGGCTCTTCTTTATTTTTCTTTGGCTAAGTTGGGTTGCTGAAAGGAGACTTTTTCTGAGGTAAGACTGATGTGTCCCAATGTCCTTTTTCATGAGAGAGCTTCATCCCATTATCCATGCTCCTATTGGACCCTATAGGAGAAGTAGAATCTACTTTGGATGTTTCAATTTGTGAAATTATAGAGTCGTCGAGGAGTGCTTTTGTTTGGACAAGGTTAAAAAAGTTCAGGTCTCGTACAAGAGAAGAAGCTGTGTTGGGATGCTTAAAGGTTTTTAACAACTGATTTCTCAAAATATTTTCAAGAATGAAATCCTCAAGTATTCCTATGAAAGTATCGTCCATGACTTCTCTGATAAGACTTCTTAAGAGAGTCTCCTTAGATGTCCAAGTAGATAACTTCCTATAGGTGTCTTTTGGTATCTTTTCACTAAGTAAATGGTGGGGAAAGCTATGTCCCTATAATATTTATTTAAATGCAAATATAATCTAAACACACTTAAGAGAAATAAATCAATCTTTGCCTAAAGTGATCACATTTGTACAAAAAGGAACAACAGGGCTTTGAGGAAACCCACTAAAAGTCAATGCGCCAAGCTATCACACTATGGAAATTCCATAGTGAAGTCGTCTTTGCATCTTATCATTTCCCCTTCCCCTTGCTGTATAATGTAAAGGAAACCTATATATCCTTATCTACTTAGACTCCGTTCATGAAAACAAAACTTAAAGGAAAACCTAGACTATTGCTACTGCTGGGTTTGGGGGAGCCTGTTATAATCGATGCGCAGGTTCTTACCTCTCATCATACTGCTCCCCCACCACAAACCTATCACTAAAATTCATAAGCAAACTATTTTTTTCTACCTTACAGAAAAAATCCCCAGCAACGACACCAAAATGTTGGGAAAATATTGTCTTGAATAGTTTAACAAATATGTAATTATCGACTGGGGTTTGTAATCTTGGAGTTGCTACAAAATATATGCGAAGGTAGAAGGATTCCTAACGTGTCATGGAAATATTTTAGCAAACAAAGATCACAATATATTTTTGAAATAAGAAGCAAATACTCTTAATAATTCAGTAGCTAAGAAGATTAAGCTAGAAGACTAGACTAGTGTACTATCCAGTTATACTACTCTACTTGATACATACTTGATGCAAATAAAAACAAGATAACAAACTATCCCTTAAAACCTATTCTACTACTTTAAACAACTTTGAAAACTAACTATACAAAGGAATATTTATAGAATTACATCAACTAGAATATATAACTAAGGATATACATGGCAATTCAAACTAATTCCACTCTCCTGGATATTTTTGGGAATAAGCATTTACAGTGACTAGGACAGGGGTAGGAGGAGAGTCAAAGTGGCTTTCAAATGAGGTATAGAAACTAAAGGGAATTAAGTCTAACTTTACCTCTATGAAAATATGTAAACTAAGGAATTTCTAGTTGCAAGTAATGGTAAACATAGTTCTTTTATATTGTGGACACTTATCAAAAAATGCAAAGGAAAAAACCTAACTAAGAAAACCTGACAATGCTGTAAATTCTTATTTAATAGCCATTTAATCTGAAAAGAACAACTTCTATTGATGACCTATCAATATATCTACCAACTTATTATTAACTTTAAATCACATGTACGGAAATAGAATGAATTCAAGCTAATATGATAATATGGTAAAAAGACTTAAAGGATTAATAAATACTCTAAATAATTTAATCACATACTCTGAAAAAGAAATATAATTACTGTCTAACTATCCTTAATCAAAACCTACTCAAAGAGATGAAGAAACAGACTTAAATTATGTAAAATATGCTAAGGACTGTATGAAAGACTGAACAACATGTTGAAATGGAAGTTTGTATAAAATCCAAACAGTCTGTCTGTATGACAGTCTATATACACAAATGCTTAAAACTTTGAAAAATTGATTAATCTAGATTATTTCGGCAAGCTGACCTATGCATGTAATAACTAGGATGTAAATACAAGAGGTTAAACCTATTTAACGACTAATTCACATATAATTTACAATTCATAACTCAAACCTATTTACGCTACAAGATACTACAATTCATAATTTAAAAACATTACTACCTAAAGATTTGAAAGGAAACTAGAGATTGAATAAATTCAGAACATACTAAGAACTAACAGAATTGAAACTAACTATGATTAAATTCTACAGTATTGAAATCAATTTCAATCTATTATCATTGAATCAAATAATAGCTAGAAATACATCAAAAGAATTACAATCTAGTTTATATGCAAATGCATCAAAAAAAAGTTTGCATTCTAATCTATATGGAAAGGACTTCAATCTAGTATGCATGCAAATGCATCAAAATGAATTTACGGTCTAATCTATATGAAAGGGAATGACAATCCAGTCTATATGCAAATGCAAAAAGGAATTCACAGTCTAATCTATATGCAAATGCATTAAAAAAAAATTACAATCTAGTCTAATAAACTGGAAAGGTAACAAAAGAAACTTCAATCTAATCTATATGCATCTGGTTCTCAACTTAAAATGAAAGACTATATAAGCATCATAAAATTAAAATGGAATCTAAATTACAAGCATCAAGACTGGAATGAAACCTAAGTTACAGGAAACAATATAAACAATTGCAGAAATGAAATTACATAAATAATCTATGAACATACTTATGCTAATTATAAAAAGGAAAGAGACTATACGAAAGATAAAACTCTAATTGGAGGGGGAGCTTCCCAGCAAATAGAGTCATAGCCTGCTAATGGAACATGATTGTAAACAATATGACAGAAATTTCCATTAAAAATAAATAGAGTTTGAATTACATAAACTTGCTGAGCTAAAAACTACTTCTGCTTAACCCCTCTCACATATAAGCGTTCTGATATATATAGTTTTGAGAAAGTGAGCAAGTTGACCCTTTAGTGGTCTACTGCTCTTCTAGGATGAGTCAACCATTATTACAATTCATTGCTTTAATGCCAACACACAGTCTCTTTCGTCCCTTGTCGCGAGTTGGTTTCCATTGGGCATGAGGTGGCTCCCCTTCTCTAGCATTGTGATGTACGCTGGAAAATTTCCAGAATGAGGCCAATGCTAATGCTTCAACAAGTGGGAAGTCAGTGGTTTCCAGACCACTCCATGCTTAAATGATGGAGAATCAATTAGTTTGAATGCGTGGTTGGTTCGGTGAGTTATATGACGAGCTGGATATGCTATGCGCATATCTATCCATATGTGTGTCTGTATGTAGAATTCTCCCCAAAACATGCTCTGCAATCCATGAATGCATTTGTTAATAGTTACATCAAATAATCATCGAATTTACTCATTAAAACAGTAAAATAATGAATAATGAATCAATCTTAAAATAAATCAAAATAAGATCATACCTGAAGTTGAAAGGTAGTTTGTGTGATGCGAAGATGCCAAAATGACAACAAAATATGCGTTAATACATAGGGTTTTTAGCTCAAAAATGGTAACAAAATGGGGCTCAAGAGTACCTTTCAATCATTGCTTGCGAAGAAAATTATCCGAGAATGAAGAACATCACATGATTTCTGAAATCATGAACCTTAGGCCTTTTGATTTTGAAATTACATACATTGGATGATCAAATAAACACTTTGAAATCATAGTCAAGACACAGGTAGAACCATCAATTAAATCAAATTTACAAAAAATTTAAAAAAAATGGACCTCTCACTTAAGATAAATTCAAAACATTTTCCTACAAAACATAAGAAAATGGATTGAACAAGTAAATTTTTATTCTTGGATAGACTAATTTGAATTTCTTAAATCACAATTAGATGAGTTTATTTTTCATTTTCAAAATACTTGAAATAAGTTTTGTTCGATTTATACATATCCTCTTCACTTGCACCTTTAGGTTATCTTGTGAACGAGAAATAGGGATCTCAAGTGTAATAGTCTAGTATTATTTTTTAGCATAATTTTGAGCCCTGTGTATCCCCTTCAATTGCACTTTCATGTCGTCCAGGGAATGAGAAACATGGATATCATCTGCAATAATGTAGACTTTTTTGTTGAAGCATATATTTTCCAAGCTCTATGTATCCTCTTCACTTACACTTTTGGGTGGCCCTATGAATGAGAAACATATATCTCAAGTGTAATAGTTGTTTTCATAGAATTATAAAGGGATATGTGTATCCTATTCACTTACGCTTTTGGGTGATCATATGAAGGAGAAATAGGGATCCCCCATCTAAATATTTGGAAGCACTTTTATGTTGAGTTAATTGTTGAACAAATCTTAAAAACTTTGCTATTAATTAAAAGAAAAACAAATTGCTTCAAAAAACCTCAAAGAATCGTTAATTTTTTTTGCATCACCTTATTTCAAGCCATTGAATATTGTATTTGATTTAGGGACAATTGTTTTTAAACTTTTGAAAAGTGGGAAATACATGCATGTTTGAAATATTATCAAATAAACCTCTGATCCTGCTTTTAGTGTAAGAAATTCATTGAATTAAAAGATAAATTTAAGAGCATCTATGCATTGGATTGGTTCAATAGTGTCAGTCACAACACCATCAAATTCACCACCACTCCTTGAAACCAACCAACTTACCTTTAAAATCATACGCTTAATTTAAAATCACTCAAGATTATATTTTTGATATCACCAACAAGATTAGGCTAAGGAAATGGATTAGTGTTGAGATTTAAAACTCCAAATCCATATAACTTTCAAACTAGTATTGATTAAAGAGAAATCAAATCCATCAGTAACAAAGATTTCTTGCCAAGAAAGTGCTTCTAACATATGCATTAAGCACAAGGTCAATTCGAATTAGTAAGGGTGGTACCCCCCCTCTTTCTTATTTGCTGGGATATGAGAACATTACAATATTTCAATTAAGTGACAAGTCCTCGTGGTGACATCACTTTCCTATGATATCTAGTCAATGTGAGTTATCCTTGTTACACCTATTTCTCGTCAAAACCATGTTACAGGATAAGTATCTCATTAATTGTCTTACATTCCTTATATATTGATGTTAAAAATGAGTTTGAACGAGTAGTTCATTATTTTGATCCACCACTGCACTTTCCTTATGTGAAACCCATGGTAAATATCTTGGAAATGCCCTTTTCCACTTGCAAGGAGTGGTGCCACTACCTGCTTCCCATTTACAAGAGGAAGTGCTCCCTTAGCGGCGCCTGTTTTCCTCATGAAAGGTGCAGTGCTCAACTTATGAAGGAAAAATTTAGAGGTTTAGAGAGGCTTCTCGAAGATGGCCTTTGTGGAGCCTCATCCCTATGAACCAGGAAAGATGGAACTCGATATCCCCTATCCTAGGATGACCCATCTACCTCTCCAATAGAATACTCAACCTACTCTATCCCTTGAAGCCTTTATATATTAGCTCACCCCTCATGGAAAAAGAGAGGAAGAAAGTGTGATAGCCTCTAAATTATGGCCAAATTATATCAAACCTTTGAGTTATTAGTAGGAAAGTTGGAGATTTGAGGAAAGATACCATTGAGAAGAGTTATCAACACCAAGGCATTGGTTGTATACTATCCTTATTTATAATTTAATGCAAATATAGTTTCTTTCTCATAACATTGTATATATGGCTCTATGCTTGGTTTATTGTTTAACTCCTTGGTCTTTTACATAGGATTATAAACTATCTTGTTACTCTTACTTGGTTTCTTTTTGTTGTGTTTATTGCGGGATCTCTGCATAGTTCAAGCACATCCAGGTTCGGATCTTCACATGCTGTAAAAATGTAAGAAGAGTAGTCAATTCAAGTGGTTTAGTTAATCCTAGGGAAAGTTTCTTTATTTTGTAGGCGTTTTGTTCTAGTTTTGAGTCATTCAATATAGGGAAATAACTTTTGTCATCAATGCCTCATAATTTCCCTAAACAAAAGTGGCAACCATACTGGGGAGAGATCATAATTTTTGTCTTGTAGTAAGGCCTCCTTCAAAGTTGCATTTTTTCAATTCATAGATTTACTTGTTAATTTGCAAGATTTGAGTTGAAATTGGTAGATTTTCCTATGTTTTCCTCTGATGATTCATGTTCCTATATTTATTGGGTATTTGGGTTCAATATATAGGGTCTAACAAACTTATTGTTTCTCCTTTCTTGTGATTTCAATATCTATCTAGGCCACTGCACATGGGTTGAGTAAAAATAATGGATAGCATACTTTTCATTGAGGCAACCTGTGGTTCCACCACCACTTCCTTGTGTACAAAGAGAGGCGCCACCACTTTGTACTCATTTGCAAAGCACGGTGCTTGGATCCCGTGGCTCTGTAGTGAACTGTCAAAGTGTGGTGCCAGGAGGGATTTTAAACCTTTATTTGATTTTTGAAATCTTTCATTTAAATTTTGATTTTTGAATGTTACTGGGTTTACTTCTGATGGTTACAGTCATTAAACAAAACCTGGAAAGGTTTATAGTCTTAATCTGTTTATATTTGCAAGAGTGGTGATTGATTTTGACCTTTAATGCTTCTCCTTTGTGTGTATTTGATCTATAAGTTAGTCCTTTGGAATGAAATAATTTGATTTAGATCTATGAGTGTAGTTTTAATCAGCAGAAAAGAAAAGTTGTCTCTTTTTCATTATCTTCATAGATTGCAAAAGATTTCTTTTGTACTTCTTATTACAAAAAATTGAGAAAAAATAATAAATTTCAGTATAAAAAGGACTTTTGATTATTTGATTAGTTTGATAACTTTCAAGTATTCATAGTGTGTTTTATTCTCATTATGACAAAAGAAGAAAAGTAGTTTTGCTTCTAAGTCTTTGTTTTAGTAGAAGAATTGAACGTTTTGTGTGCAAAGTAGTAGTATCTTTTCTTTTAAACAAAATCTCATTTTTTTCAATGATTGCATTAGAAAAATTTGTTTGTTGGAATAGGAACAAAAGAAATAGTTTGATGTCGTTTGTTTGGGATTTTTTTTTGAAAGGAAAATATATGAACATCTATCCTTCCTTTAAGTAGGTCATACTTAAAAGTTAAAGTGAAAAACTTGCACTTGCATGGCTGTATTGTTTTATATTTCAGTTTTTCACCTCATGCATCCACTCATCCATATACGATAAAACTAAGCACTAGTCTAAGTTAAAATATTTAGAAAATTGTGATAGGCTGGAGACGTGTTCCGACGTATTTAAATGTAGGAGCTTTCAGTTATTGCTTGCACTACATCTCATGGATCATGCAGTTCTTCCAAGTACTTGTTGGTATATCGAATGAAATTTCACATACCCTTGAGGTATATTGAATGTACTTCACATACTTAGAAATATATAGGAAGGACCCTTTCAAATGGTTATGCATTAGACAACACTACTATGGACTTGAGATACCACATTCCTTGTGTATATCGGGAGACACTTCTAGGGATCCTAAGACCAATTGAGAAAATCCCATTGACCATCCTATCATCACAATACACCGAGAACATCACTCGGGGATATTTATAGACATGAACCGTCCAGGTAGTCAGGTATTCAGGAAATGGTATATCGCAAGTTGTGTTGGCTTAAAGATCCTGTGAGGATTTAGACCTTCAATCCACTCTTGTCACAATTTTGTTTGTCTCTTTAGCTTGAGTAGTGTTTGTTTTCTTTGATTACCTAGAGGTTTCTTTTTGAGATTAGTTTCACCTATCAAGCTGGTTGATTTCCCTTGGAGGTGATCTCATTGTATATAAGGATTATCACCTGATTATCCTTTGAATCCTATGGCTCGGTCTCCTATGGAACAAGAGATGGAAATCAATTCTGAAACATGAAGTGCATATAATCCTGAATTGGAAGGTGTTCCAGTTACATAAGAGGAAGATCAATTTTGTCCTGCTACTAACAATCCTATTACTGATTATTCAATACCACCTATAATGGAAGATCCCTTGTCTCAAGATCCACATTTTTTTGTACAAAATCCTACAAGACATAGGATTAATTAGTTCCAACATGATGATATGGTTTCCACTATATTTGAGTTGAATTCTCCATTGTTGGGAAACCACCTTAGGCCAAGATGTAATACCCCAGTTTTGATCGCGTTTGATTTTAAATAAATGATGTAAATAATCATGGTGTGGAGCTAGGAAAAAGCCCCACCATTTATTTAGTGTTTATGTTTCGGAAATTAAGGTTGGGATGATGGTATTTTATGCTAGCTAAATGTTAAAAAGATGGACATTATGTTAAACTCGCAATTTGAATTAATACCCACAGCCCGCTAAGTCAATGCAACTAAATGAGAGGGGGGCATTATTTTTCCTAAGGATAAGGGAGTGGGGGATTGGAAGAGTGGGGGGAATTCGAATTGGGAAGAGCCCCACTCTGGGAAACATGTTTTTTATTTTTCTTGTGAAATAAAACGCCAAAAATGGCTACCTCTCCCTCATGCAAGAACGTTTCACCTCCCCCTCACAATTTAGGAATGCATGCGATGTTTTGGCTGGGTAATATTCATTCATGCAGCAAGCAAAAAAACCACTCTCTGTCTGAACCCTTGATGATTCTCTCTGGTTCTACAATTTTGTTTTCCCTTCACGATTTTTTCTCTCGCTCAGCAATCTATTTCCTTCCATGATTTTGGTTTTCCTGTGTGTATTTGTTTCTTTCCATGTTTCTCCAGTCTGCCAGTCATTTTCCTACATAGGAATACCCTGAATCTGATTTTTTGTCTTTGATTTGAATAACCAGCAAACATTTTCATTTTGGTATTTAGCAACAGTCATTCTGGCACTGACAATGTTCATAAATTCATAATTTCAATGCGTGTGTGTGTAATCCTTGGCCCCTGCTATGATTTGATGATCCTAGTACTGAGATAACTGTGTGCACATCCTTGTGTGGCATTTGAACTAATTTGAGGAATGGAATTGGATTCTAGACTTTCTTGATAAACCTAGTGTGTGAAGTAACCTCATAGACCAATGTAGAAGGTTGGTTTTCTTCCTTGCATACCCTGAATAGCACCAGAAGGGAAGGCATGTCCTGAGGGATTGTGTAGCAGAGAAGGGAATGCTTCCTTGTGTTGGGTGTGAAATTTTTTAGAAGTCAGGATAGATCTGGTCTGGGTGTTAATAGCTTTGGGGTTGAGCTCATTATCTTAGCAGTCAACCTTTCTACCTCCTTGGTAGCCTGATAAACCAAACTGGAAGGGTTGCTTTCCTGGTAGCCTGATAAACCCATCTGTTGGCTTGGTTGTGTCTCATGTGAATTTGGCTAAGTGTAAACCACTTCCTGTGTAAGTCTGATAAACCCAACTGTGTTGGCTTCATTGAATTTTATTGTATCCTTGGCTATGGGGTAAGTCTTCTACCATTCCTTATTCCTTGGGGAAAATCATGCCCAGCTCAGGGGTGGAAGTGTTGCTGAGATATTAAAGAGCGCACTGGCCTACGGTTGGGTGGAACATTGCAGTGACATAGCTGGTTGTGGGACAAGCTTAATTCAAAGATAAGTATTCTCTTATATTTTATTTTCCACAACTGTAATTGTTTTATGAATTACTATGAACATGATGAATGCTTTAATTAATGATTTGCTTCCGCTATATGTTAAAAATTTATGCATATGTGTATGTTCTAAGTTAAATGCATTTTTTATATATTATGTTCATGAGGCTTATATTTTCCTGCTTTTTAGATGTTGTTAGTCGCATCCTCTCCGCCAAGTAAGGGTTGGGGACGTGACACAAGATATTTATGAATTCAGTTCTACTAGTGTCGCTAATGTTTCCTTGATGGAGATAGCCCCTAACCCTCATTAGAGGAAATTTCAACTCAAAATGGACCTCCTAAGGAAAATCAATAAAATAATAGTTAAAATAATATTTATTAATTTTGGAGGAAGAAAAGAAAAAACTACTTTTTTGTTTGTATTTTCGACATATCTCCTTGTGATTTTGCTTAAATTTCGATCAGGAGAGATCATTGGATGTAGAATCAAATTCCTCATCCAACGAGTACCCACTCGGCATACTTTTGAAGGGACCCTCTACCCCAAAAATAAGAAATACCTGAAAAAATGTGATGATGATTTCATCAACACATTTTTTCAGGTATTTCTTGTTTTTGGGGGAGAGGGTCCCATCAAAAGTATGCCAAGTGGGTACTCGTTGGATGTGGAAATTGATTCCGCATACAATGAGCTCTCCTGATCGAAATTTGAATCAAAGAACAGGGGGATATGTCGAAAATACAAACAAAAAAAGTAGTTTTTTTTAATGATACCTATCCCCAAATTTATATTAAAAAATTGTTTAAGAGGTGCTCCCTTTTTGAATTTTAAAGAATTTTGATTGGTGAATACATGATGACATGGAATTTGTATTATTTTTGGAAGGCCCATTTTAAATTGAAATTTCTTCTAATGAGAAGAAGTTTACCTTATATTCTTCCAAGTGATTTTTTGGGTAGATGTTTAAACATCTCTTCTGGTTCATTTTTGGCTAAAGCTCCATCTTCTCCAATGGTCACTAAAATTACCACTCCACTGATAATTTCGCAGTTTGCTCCAAATCCAACGCCAAATTTTCCATTAAGGAGATTCTATACTTTCCATGAGTTTTCCAAATGTTGGAAGTTAGTATTTACCCTGCTCATCCAATATAGCTAGAGGACCTTATATACATTTTTTTCATAATATTTCAAGACCCACTCCTTGAGATGTAGGATCTAGTGGAACTGCTGGTTATGTTTGTGTTTTACAACCACCTACATATTGTTGGGCTCAACCACCACAAACTAATCCTGGTAATCCATAGTATAGTCAAGAACATCTGTTATACATGACTTATCTAGAAGGCGTTACTAATCAATGGACATAAGCAACTTATCGACCTCAAGATGGACCTAACCTAGGTCAAAATTTTGTACGGAAAAACAATCCCAATTACCAACAATTCATAAGTTTTTATGGTCAACCTCAGCCGACCTATGGTCCTCTTGGGGTGGCCTTACCTTATTAATGTTATAATTATCTGAAACCTAGTCGGCAACTCCCATTTTTGGAAACCTTGGATTTTCTAGACCTATCCAAATTGATTAATGATCACATTCTACACAATCCTTTTGGGACAGTACTTCCAGTGAAGTTACCATCGGATATTAAAAAATTTGATGGAAAACCAGGGGAAGATCTTTAAAAAAATGTTATGACCTTCCATCTATGGTGTTCTTAAAATTCCAATGGATGATTATATTTGTTTTTTTGGTCTTCCAACAAAATTTAACCATCACAGCCGTCAAGTGGTTTATCAAACTTACACAACATTTGTTTGTGGTTTTTAATTCGTTGGAAACAACATTTCTTACCCATTTCCAGCTACCAATCAATTATGAGACCGATACGTATCTCTTTATTTCTCTTTGGAAAAATACCTCCACACACATATCTAATCACATTCATGAATGGATGAGATATTGAAGGATGATCAAGGCTCCTATTCCAGATCAATTACTCACTGAATGGTTTACAAAGTCATTGCTGCCCCCTATTTCTCGATATGTAGCTATGGGAGGTGTTGTTATTCAGGAAGATTCTTCAGTGGTGCTCAATATTTGGACTTGGCTTATTACCAACATGGAACATTATATGATTTGATCCCTAATGCTCCTCAAACCAACACTCATCCTACTAAGACACCTACTGAAACTCCTGTAGATGGTGTTGTAGGTGTAATACAACTTCCATACAGAACTAAACCTACCAAGAAACATAGTTCTTCTCCTTATACAACATCAAATCCTTCTGTTTCCACCGAAGTGAATGAATTTCAATATTTGGAGTCACCCGTTAATTAAAAAAACAAGGAAAATGTAAGTCTAGAAAACATGGAAACCAAAAGGACACTCCAAAGACTACGGCTCCAAAGAATGATTTAAAGCCAAAAATGAAAGCTAAGTACCCCTACCTATTATGTGGAGAAGATCAATTCACAAAGGCATGTCCTAGGCATGAAGAGATCCACACATTTTTGAAAAATAATCCTACATCAGCAGTTCTGATCAACCCTTTCCCATCTAAACAGAAATTGATTGATCACAAATCTTTGCATGGTTCGTCTTCCTCCATGGAGGAAATCAAAATGATGTCCATCGAAACCATTGGATTGAACACACAAATTCAGACATATGATAAAAATTCTAAGAAAAAGGATGAAGATACTTCTTTCGAGAAGACTCCTTCTCCTAATCCTTCTTCTTCATCTCCTTCTAATGGCCCTCTTACCATTGATAAGCCTATCTCTGACTCAATTTTACATCCTCACAAGAGTACGATCCACAATTCAATGCTTAATTCTAGTGCTTAAGCTTCCCTATTCTATAGTATCGTTGAATATTTAGCTCAATCACGTTCTGCTATGTCTACTCTGGAAGTACTCCAAATTTTCCCTACGCAGCATAATTTTTTTTTTCATCCTTAGGGGACCTAGATCCAAAGAATACTAATACAATTACCTTTAATATGGAAAATTACAAATTGAGACTATCTCACCATCTCACATTTAAAATCTTGACTAAGGTGATTGGTAGGAAAGTTCATTGTACATTACTGGATGAAGGAGCTTCCACCTCAAGTTTATCTACATCTTATCATGATAGTCATTGGTTCTCCTAAGTTCAACCAGTCACCAAACACTTTGAAATATTTTGATAAATGAGGTTTCCATCCCCATGGCTTGTGACCATCTTTATCTATTGAAATTGAGGGAAATACCATTTCTATTTAGCTAGAGGCAGTCGACGCTCCATTGGATTACAACCTGTTATTGGATAGAAATTGGTTTTATGGTATGATGATAGTTGCTTCTTCAATATTTCATATTCTCCAATTTCCTCACCAAGGAAATATTGTAACCAACAATCAGCTTGATTATTATTCACTTGATATCACTGCCACCACAAAAAATAATATTCCTGTGTTGGGGAAATCCCCCTTATGGGAGTCTTTCCATCTACTACTTCCCCTCCTAGCACCCAAATTGCTATAGTGTACATGATATCCTCCACTATTTATGACATGTGGAAAGGAAAATATATTGTTGGAACAAATTCTATGAGTCCTCCGAAAGCTCTATATCATGTCGTTCAATCTACTTCTGATGCATACATCGATGGCTAACATTTAGTAGCATTAGATACTTACCATATTCCTTATTGTATAGATTCCCCTCTCCCTAATCTTTATTCTCTCTCACGGAATTTTCCATCAGATGAATCTATTATGGATATTATGAGTTCAGATGAATCTTTATGGGAAGATCATCATCACAGATCATCTTTCCTCCCTAATTCCAATTTGGTAGATTTTGATTTTGTGTCTCTTATTCATTCTGATATTGCAGAACATCCTTATATAGTTGTAATATTTCAAGGTGTTGATTCTGAAGGGATTTTCTATAAAATTACTCAAACCATCGCCATTGATACATCAATCAATCCCAGAATTGTTGAAGATGTTCATGTAGGCAATAATTGTTCAGTAGCAGAAAATGAAAATTATCAAGCGCTTTTCAAAGAATTTCCAAATTTTTTTCTTGAAGTTACGAGGAATTACCTAGGATTGATCCATCAATCATTTTACATGAGATCAATACTTACCTGACGGAAAAACTTATTAGGAAGAAACTTCATCAAGTCCACCCTAGGAAATATGCAGCGATAAAAGCTGAAGTCAAAAAGATTTTGAAAGTTGGTTTCATTTATCTCGTGCCATTGACATAATCAACATCCAATATTTTTCTTGTTGCCAAGAAGTAGGGAAATATTAGGTTTTGTATTGACTTTATAGATTTAAATAAGGCTTGTCTAAAATACAGTTACCCTACTCCCTACATCGATCAAATCATAGAAATTGTGTTGGAATCGTCATTTTTTCCTTTATGGATGGATTTTTCGGCTATAATAAAATCAAAATTTTACCCTCTGATCAACGTCAAACAACACCCATTTGTCCATGCGGAACCATCGTTTACCATGATTTTCCTTTCGGCTTGAAAAATTCTAGACCTACGTTCCAACTAGCCATTTTCTATTCCTTTCAAGATATAATGCATATAGTGGAACCCTACCTGGATGACCTACCTGCTCATTCACAATGTAGATAGGATCATTCAAGGAATCTCAGGGAAATTTTCCTTATATTTCGTCATTATCATATTCATCTCAATCCACATAAATGTGTCTTTTGCGTAGAGACTGGACGTCTATTAGGCTTTGATGTTTCCAAGTATGGTATCCATATCGATCCTTTGAAAATTGTTTCCATTGTGGCCTTACCCTTACCAACTGAAATTATAGAACTCCAAAGTTTGCAAGGGAATGCAAACTTTATTTGTCATTCCGTGTGCAATTTTGTGGAAAACACGCATGGGTATATGTGTTTGTTGAAAAATAACACTCCCTTAATTTGTGATGATCTGGCTCAACAGGATTTTGATAATTTGAAACATTAAATAACAAACTCTCCTGTGTTACACCCCCTAACTATTCAAAATACTTTTTTCTTTATATATTTTCCTCCACTACTATTGTTGGTATGGTTCCAGTTCAGGGAGATTCCAACAGGAAAGAGCATGTGATTTATTATCTCAGTAACAGTCTATTGGACTATGAAACTCGATACTCACATGTGGAGAAGTTAGCTTTGGATACGGTCATTGTTGTACAATGTTTTTGTCACTAAATCCTACTTCACACTACTACCATTCGCTCGAATCAAAACCCCATGTATTACATCCTGACCTATCAGGTACTGGGGGAAACATTCTCGTTGGATTGTTATCTTGCAAGAATTTGACCTTGAGTTCACTAAAGCTACATCCAAGAAGTCATTAGTATTTGCAGAGTTGATATGTGATCTTTCCCATGCGACCATGAAAAATGATCACAATGACTCATTACCCAATGATTTATTGTTCCTAATTAGCATGAGTGACCCATGGTATGGATATTTGATCATATATCTCTAGAATGAATGATTTCATCCTGATCTATATTGTGATGATCGTCGATGAATTCAACATCATGCCAAATATTATATAATCATTAATGATACTTGGTATCGACATGGCATTTATTATATTCTCCAATGATATTTAATGCGCGATGAGGATGAACAAGTATTGAATGATTTTCACTCTAGAGCATGTGGAGATCATGTTTATGTGATGCCTATGACCCATAAAATCCTTCACGATGGTTATTTTTGTCCCTCGATATTTAAATATTTCCATGAAGTGGTTTAAAAATGACCACCGTGTCAGCTCTTTTATCTAAAGGACCACACCCACCTTGTCCCACTACACCTTGTCATTATAATTGGCCCTTTCTCCAAATGGGGGGTCAATTTTATGCATTGTAATCCTACCTTAGCTAGGGAGAATGGTTACATCATTGTAGTTGTTGATTAGTTTACAAAATGGGCTGAGGCAATGCCTACATATGCCGAGGATGGTAATACTGATGCCCTCTTCCTTTTTAATTATTTCATTGTTAGGTTTGGGATTCCTCAAGTCATAGTGACTGATCGCATATCCCATTTTTGTCATCAGATGATGATAGAGATAAGAACTAGGTTGGATTTTATTCATGAGAGCTCAACCCCCTACTATCTATAATCTAATGGCCAAGTAAAATCCCTTAAAAAAGTTCTTAAAACCATGCTCCATAGGATGGTTGGGAACATAAATGAAATTGGCACTTAACTATGTTTTTGGAACTTTGGGCCTATAGAAATTCTGTCTAAACAACAACCGGTTTAAGAACTTTTCAACTCATCTATGGAATGGAAGTTTTTTTATGTATTGAATGCGAAATTCCATCATTGAAAATAGTCGTCGATATTTTACCTAACACCTTGATCGATGAAGAATGTTTCGTTTATATTACGAACTTTGGAGAAACACGAAGAGATGCTTCTTTGGCTAACGAGTCACATAAAAATCGTGTCAAGGCATAGTATGATAAGTAATCCCAACCTCCTGTCTTCAATGAATGAGATATGGTTCTGATGTATGATCATAAACATGGTAAATTAGGGAAAGGAAAATTGGAATCGATGTGATATGTTCCATATATCATAAGTAATTTTTTGGAAAAAGGGGCATATAAACTAGTAGATTATGAAGGAATACCTTTCAAGAAGCCTCACAATGTGTTTTACCTGAAAAGGTACGATGCCTAAAACATTGTTTGCATTAGCACCTTGTATATTTGTTTATATTGTACTTTTAGTCTTGTTTGATTATTTTGATATGGTTTTGGAATCTTGTCCATCATTGCTTATTTCATGTTATGTTCAATTATGTAGATGACTCATTACTATGGTTTTTCCAATGGTACCATCTGCTATACCCTGAGTCTTGCTTAATCATCCTAAGTACTTTATTCCCAAACTCATGATTTAATTAGTTTAGGGGGATTTTTCTTAGGTCCTGACACCAACAACATTGTTGAATATCATGCAGTGATAGGGTGGTTAACTAAGCCTTCCTCTCATGATGTTGATCACATGGTTATTTATTTTGACTCTCAATTAGTGGTATCTCAATCAAACCTCATCTACGTTACTCACAACCTTGCTCCCTCCCATCTCTTTCTAAGGGTACACATGCTTGAATGATCATTTGCATCTATTACCTTCCAACATGTTCCAAGATATTATAATCCAATTGCGGATTCACTTTCTAATTACATGCTAGATTGGCATATTTCCCATTCTTGTCATCTTAATTTCTAAAATAACATGAGAAATTGTAAATAAATAGTGAAAAAGACACATTCCATGCTAATTATGTTCCATTACAAAATTTCCATGGTCGCGAAAAGATGTATATATATATATAACGTTTTCAGTACAAAAATGTGGTCTTGAGACCTAGTCTAAAGCATGCTATATATTAGTACAATAAGATAACAAAAAATAAAGATCGTAGATTTTAGAGTAGATATTCTATTCAGCCCTAGTGTTGCTCATGGTAGCACATAATGGACCTTACTACTCTATGTAGTAAGCGACCAAAATGACCCGACACATCGGTTGTGTGTCAATGATACCTCCTCGAGAAGTCATCACTGAAATGTCAAGAATATTCAATTTCATCATGTTTAGGTTCTCCTAAAGCTATGCATCTCCTCCTCATCCTACTAACATACAAAATGAGCTCCATATTTCTTGTCAATCGGTGAGGACCCTCTTGGACTTGCTATCCCAACATCTAACAGTAGGAAACATGTCTTAGTACCATGCATACAAAACTATAAAAACATTAAAAAAATAAAAACATGCATTCTAGTGTCTTACTTACTAAGATATCCCCACCACTCATCCTCAATGGAGAGCTAAGTCTATATCACCTTGAAAGTCTGTGCCTGCATAGCCATAGTACTCAATCATAGGAAGCTGGTCGTTTAACCAACAGAAGAAGGATGCTCCATACTTGACCCTGGGAACCTTGCTGCCATGACAGGACATAACCTCAACCCACTAGAGCATGCATGGATCTGGTGCTTCGAGTTCGTTGAAGGCCACCTGAGGCCTCAACAATGGTACTCTCTCTAAGAAAAAGGACACTAGAATGGTCCCATATCCAAATTGTTTCAACTCAACACGGGGACATTTTGTAAGTTTCTCCTTCAAAACCACCAAGAGGGATTCTTCCCATTTGAATACAGTCGGTGCCATTTACTCTAGGGAATAAACCAATTGGACCCTAGAAGCCTTATGTCCTCCATGGATCCTAGGTACTCTCTGCATAGTAAAGAGGACCACCCCCAAAGGAAATTCTCTCAGATCTTCGATTGGGATTTTCTTTCCTCTCATTTGGGAGCTTGAGAAATAATATTGACTGATAATTCCTTGGGTAGTCACATCCTCTCCTCTTGGACCAGTGAATGAGATGGGTGCTCCCCTCCTGGAAAGCCCTATAAAGAAGTAGATTTATTCTACTTCCAATGTGACTATGTGTGCCCCCACCTCAAAGTATTGCTGCTCAATATTCCACATCCTGAGTATGTAATCCAGTAGTCTAATCTGAGCCCTCATGCTAGGCACTTGGAAAAACTTGAGGATCCCACACTCCCAAAGTGCACTAATTGTGCCATGATCATTTTCCCCATGAATATAATCTAAATCATGTTCAATTTCCTTCCACATGACCATTTTTTCTTGTTCAACATGCCAAATGGTCAAATTGAAGGATTAAACACCATTTATGATCATTTTAAAACTCTAAAAATTCTTTGTTTGACCCCATTTTTTGTTTTTTTAGGGAATTCTGCACCAGCGCACTCTCTCCTTTTGGATAGAGTGGTGGCACTGCACTTTTCCTTAAGGAAATGTGTGGTGTTGCACAACACTATAGTTCCCGAAATAAAAAGGAAAAGTTTTAGAGAGGCACATTTTCCACTTGGAAAATGGCCCTCAAAACTCCAACAAAAAACAAAAACAAAAATGGACCGTAGAAATGAAGGGAAAGAGGCTAGGAATCACCTTTGTTAAAACTATTCTTCGAATGATCAACTGTAGCCTTCGCAATGTGCATTCCAATTCTGGTGTCAAAATGGCCCTTTTTCTCCAAAGATGTGTACAAATACAAAATGGTAACTATTTCTTACTTTTTACCACTTTTATTTACCATTTTGACCTTTTATTTTAATAAATTTATTATTTTACGTTTAATATGATCATTTATCGTCTAATATTTTATCAAATTGAAGCTTAATGGTCTTTTTGAGAATTCCAAGTCATAAAGAAATGATATTTTTGGATAGGGATGAATTTCTTTTCTCCTTTTTTGGTCTCGGTCAAAAGGAAAAAGCTTCTGAGGGCATTTTTAAAACTTTAGTCGCGATCGTTAAGATCTAGAACTAAGTTTTTGAGCCTACTTTTATTACTTTTTCAGAATCGTTAAAACTGTTTACAATAAAGAAAACAGAATGGAGTGTTCTTTAAGCTCTTTTTTGACTCTCGAAATGTGAAAATATTGTCGATTGAGCTTGTCACCTTCATGCTTGAAAAATTACTTGAAGGGTCGTATTTCTAATGGTATTGTATGCCTTTCTTGGTTTGGATTGAATATTTACGAAAAAAGTATATTCTAGTCATTGACTAGAAGAGTTCTCTAGGGTATTATTTTATACTTTTTTGGGCCTTGAACAAAATTTTACAAAAAAGGACCTTTCTGAGTCTTCTTTAGCCCCATTTAGACTCTCTAAACATGAACGACACCAATTTTCCTTTCACTAGACTTGTTAAATCAAACACTAAAAGACCCTTTTTGGGAACAAACCCCTCCTTTCTAAAGTTTAGAAAAAATATGAGAATGGACTTATCTCATCATCAAATACAAAGAGTTTTTGTTACCTTCTGTTAACTCGTTAAAAAAGTAAAGAGGCACTCATCAACCATGATGGGAAAATTAAGGGAAGGGAAGTAGGTTTCATTTGTAAAATGGCAATTTTCTAGTCACCTTTGAACATGGAACTTGTCTACATTTCATTTCAAACAGTTGGGTATTCAAGTTTTGTCTGATTCGATCCACTTTCATGAGTCATGTTACTCCTTTGAGTCTTTTGAAAGAATGCATCGTCCAACATTGCATTATTTTTTGGTATCCCCCTTGTACAGTCAGTGCTGCTAAGTCTTTGGTCATGTCACCCGACGTTCAAACAAAATTTGTGTTGAGATTTCACCATTTGTAGTCAAAAATACATTTATGTTGTGTCGTTTACCTTTGAGTGAGTCCTATGGTACTTCATACTCAATTTCCAAGAACTTTGTTTTGAGTTTCATGTTGTTCATGAGGGATTCATCATGACCCTCCTTTGACAAGACTATTCATGTCAACTTGAACACATATTCCGATAATTAGTATTAGAAACAAGTTAGTACCTTGATATTCATATATTGGAATGACAAATTTCTTCTCTTTAAACAATAGGATTACATTATTGAGTTTTGATCAAAATATTCAGTCGAGTGTTCGATGTCAGTTCATCTATTCACATTCGGAGGAAGGTACTAGGGTAACTTGGGAACAATTAACATTGATCTCCCTCGCACTTGTTAATGATTTTTATCATTGACCCATAGTCAAGCATTTTCTACTATGTTTGACTTCAAGACATTTATTCACATGGATAGAATCGTACTTTGTTGAAAACGAGATGAAGACCCTAGGTGTATGTTGAGCATTCATTTCTCTCTCGAGGTTGCGATGGAGTATTTGTATGTGTCATAGAATGGATCCACATTTGCATGTTCGTCACTGTTCACATATTTGTGTCTTTTTTACATAGATCTAGATTGTATGTTTGCTAGCTATTACCAAATTTGAGTCTTCTTCGCATGGATCTATGTTGTATTTTAGTAGCCATGACTATTTATCTCACATGGATCTGCATTGTATTGGTAAAAAACCATTTTGTGAGTCAGTTGGATATGTATCAAAGTGTGAATGTATTGCAAAATAACCTTGGTTGTTGATGAGTTCTGGCCTTTGGACTTTTCCCTCGAAGTGACAACTTGTTCCTACAATGCATTTTGCCAATCCCTTCCATATAACCTCATTCGTTAGGGGAAATTTTGTCACACCTAATTATTTTCAACACCATGTTATGGGATAGGTAGGATAGGTATCTCATTGATTTCCTTAAATTCCTCGGACATTGAAATTGAAAATGAGTTGGAATGAGTAATTCATTATTTTGAGCCATCAACACACTTTCCTTATGTGCAACCTATGATACCTATATTGGAAATGCCCTTTGTTTGCTTGCAAGGAGCAGTGCCACCTCCTTCTTCCCATTTACAAGAGGCAGTGCTCCCTTAGAACCACCTTTTTTCCTCATGAAAAGTGCGGTTCTCGACTTATGAAGGGAAAAAATAGAGGTTTCAAGAGGCTTCTCGAAGGTGGCCTTCATGGAGCCTCATCCATATGAACCAAGATAGTTGGAACTCGAGATACCCTATCCTAGGATGATCCCTCCACTTCTCCCATAGAATCCTCAAACTACTCTATCCCTTTAGTCTTTTATATAATATCTCACCTCTCATGGGAAAAGGGAGGAAGAATGTTTGTTAGCATCTAAATTCTATCCAAATTCTATAAGACCTTTGAGTGATTAGTAGGAAAGTTAGAGCTTTGAGGAAAGACACCATTGAGAAGAGTTCTCAACACTGAGGAATTGGTTGTATACTCTCCTTATATTTTAATCCAAAGATAATTTCTTTCCCATAAACATTGTACATCTAGTTCTATGATTTGTTTATTGTTTAAGCCCTTGATATTTTACATAGGATTATAAATTATCTTGTTACTCTTACTTGTTTTATTTCTATTGTGTTATTGCAGGATCTCTACATAGTTCAAGCAAATCCATGTTCAGACCTTCATAACCTGTAAAAATTTAAGAAGAGAAGTGAATTCAAGTGGTTTAGTTAATCCTAGAGAAAGTTTATTTATTATGTAGGTGTTTTGGTTCTAGTTTTGAGTCTTTCAGTATAGGGAAACATCCTTTGTCAGCACTTGCTGGGAATTTCCATAAACAATCCTACACTTACAATCATCCTACCCATCCAACGATTGTGAAATGGTAACCATAGTTTTGTTTCCTAGGGCATCACAGAGGTTTTTGTGAATGGGGGACGCTTGCAATACCTGATACATGCACAATGTTGGTTCAACTCCTTGGGAGGGTGAGTAGCCAAGAGCTAACACTTGCACCTTTGGTGATTGAAGAAAATTGCAATTTTTTATCATATCTTCAGTATCTAGTAATTTATTAGGCATTATGTCCCTCTTGAGCTACTAGTTTTAGAAGGCCCTATTTTTATCAGCCAAAATGGCACTTCTCCGTCTTAGTGGTGACATTCATCATGTCGGTACACAAAAGGAAAATTTGGATTGAAGTGGCCAAAACACTATAGATATAAATGACCTTTCATTCATTATCTTCTGACCAGCCTTATATATTTTTATTCTAAGTTTTGGTATGCATATGCGACTATGTGCATTGCAACTCGCGTGTCATACGCAGCTATGTGCATTTCAAACCTGCGTATACTTGCATACGCAAGTTTCCTTCAAGCAAAACGTGTGTCATATGCGATTTTCCTATATTAATACCCATGTACACCTTAATTCGACATTAAAAAATATAAATTGAGATTATATGAGATTAGTAGGGCCCTAATCCATAACTATCCCAACTGTCTCAACCATCCCAAGGCTTTGAAACCACTATATTTCCCAAAGTATAAATAGAATCCTTGGGGTGGGGCTAATCAATAAATTTTTGGAGAGAAAAGTTATGCTAGCGATATATCTTTAGAGTCTTGGAGTAGAAGAACTCAGAGTCCACGGTTGCAGAGGATTCCTTGTGTCAGAAGCTGGGTTGTATTCTTACCTATTCACCTTTTTTCAATAAAGAGAATTCTTCTTCCAATCTTGTATTGTATCTATCTCATGTATATCAGTTTAATGAATATGTTCAATGATGTTATTTTTTTTTTCATCTAACCTTTGAATTATATATATATATATGAGATATTGATTGAATAATTGGCTCTCTACAGGTGAAGAGAAACATCCCTAGAAGCTTTGGAGAAGATTGGAGTGAGAGACGATTAAGATTGGATCAACCGTCATTAATCGGATAAGTCAAGACTTTCTTCCTATTCTCTTTCCATTCTCTGTAAAAGTTGATTGTCTACAAGTTAGTAGTAAGTTGGTAACCCCAAACCCTAGGTTACAAGGGTGAAATGTCCTAAACAATAGAACTAGTGACTTCACTGGGGAGCCCAGCATGTTGTGGGTTTATCCTGTAGGTTCTTTACTAGTCTTTGCTCTATTTCTAATTCTAAGTGTGGTATTTTTATCTTGCTTTTAATTCATAGTATAGTGTGCCCAGAAGCCTTTATTTTTTTTTCCTTCTTGAATTTTTTTTGTTGTATATGCGGGTTGCTATTATACATAGTTGGGTATAACAACTTGTATATACGGGTTGGTCTATAAGACAGTCGCGTATGGTAGATGGGTTTCCTGCATACATAGTCATGTATATCCTGTAGCAGCATAATTTTTTAGTAGGGTTTTGCTTGTCCATGTTCTATTTGATTTTTCCTTGCTTGGGAGTCTTCTGATTCTTGCATGACTCTATGAGTCTAAAAGTCTTGTGTGACACCTTGTGCTTGTTTTCAAGGGTTTGAGCTTTTTTGGTTAGAAATTTCTTTCATCTCGTAAATCGAAGTTGGTCCTCTTGATTGGTTGATGAGTTCAGTGCTTTTTGTCTAGGTTAGTGATTAGGGATTTGGATCCTTTATATTCTGTACTTCATTTTGTAGTGGCAGGCTGGCATTTGTTCTTTTGTGAGTCTAGTGTATTTTGTTTTGGGTTCAATAGTCTCTCCAAGTCAGTTTTTTTCGAGTCTTCTTCTTGTTTGGTTGAAGCAGGTTATTTTGGGTCCTTTATACTTCATTTTACTTATTATATGCTCTGATTATTCAAACTTTCTCAAAACATTTGCATTTAGTTGCAATGTAGTTTTTGAAGAATTTGGAAAAAGTGAAGAAAAAAATATTATACTTTTGCATTTAGTTGCACTTAGTCGTTTTCTTTTCATGATTTTTCAAATAAAATTTCAAAAATTATAAAAAGAAGTCTTACTTTTCTAGAACTTAGTTTCAATTTCATTAGCTTACATTTACAGAAAAGAAAAGAAATTTGGTTTAAGTAGTTGCAATTTGCTTTGGAATTTTCTTTATACATCATTTTGCTTTTTCTTATCGAGTCTATAACATCACAATATTTCACGCCATTTACCTTCTGACTAAGAACAACCATTAAAATGAACAATATAATTTAGAAATTATTAGTAAGTTTTATTTTATAGTCTCATACACCAACTAGCTTAGGATAGACTTGTGGAATAAGAGTTTAACTCTCCGCAAGTGTTTAAATTTAGCAGTAGTTGGGCAATCATTAAGTAAATCCTCTTCTATGTTGATTGTATCTGGGAAGCTCCTCTCAAACAGAAGTTAAGCACGAGCCGGCGTGGAGGCTTCGATGGAGGAGATAACCTTCTGATTTCTTGTCAAAGCATAGACCAAGGTTTTTGCGCATCTGGGGATTCTTTCTTAGACAGGGTTTCGGGCTTTGCTACCCTTCCAATCTGTATGAACCAGGATTGCGACTATCCCCCCAGAATGTTAGTGTACTTGCGGTAGTCTTTAGTCTCTTTTTACATTTTGGGTTTATACATAGGTATACTGGAAGGCTATTTCTGGTTGACCTTGGACGATCTTGGAAGGTAACCCTTGTAGACAGTGTGGGAGGGTGGTGGGTGATTCCTCCACTTTTTCCTAAGAACATATTCAAGGATGCCAAGTAACTGTCTCTCCTCTTTCTTCTGGAAAGCATATCTTATACCCATTATGTTTGTTGTGTCTTTAGGAAATTTTATAGTGATTGCTCTTTGTTTTGTTTATGTTTCGCTGACCTTGGGGTATGAAGAGTCAAATTTTCAATTGTGGAGGACCAACCTCGAAGAAGGTCAAGAAGGTTGAAAAACCTTCCTCTGTTTACTACAGTGGAGCCTCCACCACCCCCTCAAAGGAAGAGATTAGACACAGACGGTTCTTTTGAACCAGTAGGAATTAGTGAATTTCTGAGTGCTAGAAATTAGGGAAAACTAGGTTGATACAACCACAGTAGAGATAGAATACTTGCAAGATAACGAGCTTGCAAGAAATTTTAATTCACCTCTTACTGACCTAAATGATGCAGTGATCATCCAAGTTCGTCCTTTCAATTCACTTGTGATTGGTGTTCCTATAAGCAGATTAATATCTAGGGGATGAGAAAGTTCTTCTACCCCCATTTCAACTATTACGGCTAAAGGAGTTCCACCTCCCCTAGTTGGTACCCCTAGAACAAGTATACCTACTACTCCCTTGACTCCAGCTAGTTGGGTGGTTCAACCATGGACTTCCACAAATGTGGCAAGCACTTCTAGTGGGGTGGTCATTGGGATTCCTAGTGTACCTTCTGCTTCCCCTTCTTTTGCACACACTGCTCAGAGTGGTCTTGTTGGATACTCTTCATTTTTCAAGGGTTTTCCTTGGAACGGGGGGCACATTCCACCATCCACTCCATATCCAGGCCCCACACCTACATATGTAGGACTGAAGCTTGGAAACACTAACCCTTATGGTCAAGGTTTTCAAATTTCGTTTTCGACTCCTTTCATGAGCTCTCCTTTGTCTCTTTTTAGTGGAGGGATACCTGCTCCTATTTTCCAAACTCCAGTTTCAACTAGAGCAGCTCAAACCACATACACTGCACCACATATGAACAATCCATTGGATTATGGGTGGAATCCTTTCCAAAGTGGTCCGACTACATCCCAACCAGTAGAAGGGGGAAACCTCGCCTTTACTTTTGAGAATAAGCAGGCAAGTCCTTCTACTTCCCAAGCTTGTACTTTTCAGGCTCTGGTCAGACCCAAACTTCCTTTCCTGGCAACTTTGAAATTTCCAGACTTGTCCAAGTTAATGAATGACCAGGTGAAACATGATGCCACCTGGCCACCTGTCCCTACCAAATTACCCTCAGATATTCAAAAATTTGAAGGAAAAGTTGGTGAATACCCAGGGGCTCATATCACCACCTTTCACTTGTGGTGCTCTTCCAACTCACTAAATGATGACACCATTTGGTTGAGATTGTTCCAAAGAACTCCGACCAGTGCCACAACCAAGTGGTATATTGAACCATCCTCTACTACATTTGATAGTTTCTGGGACTTAGCTAATGTGTTCCTTAACCATTTCCAACTTCCGGTCCAGTATGATGCCGTCACAGACTTATTGTCCAACTTTTGGCATGACAAAGCCACTCATATTTCAGATCACATCCAAGAGTGGTGAAGATGAAAAGGGCTCATTAAGGCCACTATCCCTCCCAAGTTTTTGTTAGAATAGTTCCTTAATTCCTTATGGTCGTATATATATAAGGATGTATGCACTTTAGGAGTAACTAATGAGGAAGAGGCTATCCTCAAGGACCAATAGTTATATTTGATATATTATCAGTCTTGGATTCTATATGAAATCATCCCTGATGCGCTAAGGCCAACACATAGTGTCAAGAAACCTAAGCGTGGACCCCATGCCGATGGTGTGGTTGGTTCAGTTAAATCTCCCACTGTGGAATCCTTGGTGAAATAACTCCATAAGTTGTCCATTAAACATTCTATAGTGGAGGCAGCAAAGGCTACCCCTCACCCCAAAATGCAAATGTTTTTGATCAATCCTCCCAAAAAGGGAAATCAACAGCCTGGTGGGAAAAATAAAAAGGGGAAGAAAGATGAGGGAAACCAAAACAAGCCAAAACCCACAAACACTGCTGATGGGAGAAAAAAAGTGAAGAATAAGGTGAAATTTCCATGTAAGTTGTGCCAGGAAGATCACCTGACCCATTAATTCCCTCTTATGGATCAAGCTCATAAGCTTCTAAAAAATCAACAACCGGCTGTTCTAAAGGGTCCTTTTCCCCAAGGACAGAATGTAACTTCAGCTTATAATGTAGTGGGGGGCACTGCTAATTCCCCTGATCCAAACTATATCAACATAGTTCGATCCCAGAACTTACTCCAGACTAGAAACAAGAACTATGAAGTAGAGGCTCCTGATAAGGGTAACTCTATAGGTGAAACTTCTAACCCTCTCACAATTTAAAAACCTATTGAAACTATGCCGAAGATACCAAAAGGTGTCTTCAATAAAGCATTGCACAATCCTAACGCTAGGGCTACAACCAATTACTATGTAGTTGAATATTTATCCAAAACCCCTTGTGCGATGTCAGCTTCAGAGGTGTTATAGAGTTGTCCTACCCAAGGAGATGCACTCTTAATAGCATTAGGTAGTATGGATTCATCGAGCCTCATGGAGAAGTTTAATTTTTCTGATGTCAAAATTTTCCTGCCATATCATGTGGCCTTATCGATAGATGTCGTCCATGGCAGAAAAACTATTGGAAGGGTAGTTGTCAACGAGGGTGCTTCCACATGTGTCATGTCCTTGTCTTTCTGGAAGGCTCTTGGATCTCCAGAGTTAGTTTCATCGAACACTCTACTTATTGCTTTTAACAGAAGGTCATTTCGTCCACATGGTATCCTACCATCTTTTGAAATAAAGTTGGCAAGGAAGGCATTGTCTGTTGAAGTAGAGGTAATAGATGCACCATTTGATTATAACTTTCTCATGGAGAGAAGTTGGACTTATGCCATGTCTTCCATTGCATTGGTCATACTTCGGGTAGTAGTGTTTCCACACTAAGAAAAGTTGATTACAGTAGACCAACTTAGTTTCACTCGGAAGGGCCACATGGAAATTAATGATTCCACCATGCCATTGGTTGATTAGGTCAAACCTACTTTAGAGAGCTTAAAGGCTGGAATGTATTCATCATTAATGGTCACATTTGATGTCCCAGCCTTGATTAACTATTTACGTTCTACTAGTGTAGGGAAGTATATTGCAACGATTGCCGATATAACGGATCCTTGGGTCCTTCCTTCCTATCATGAGCTTGAAGTTCCCTTATCGGTAGTGGAAGTAGCTTATCAAGCTATCGTTAACACCACCGGTGATCCTATTTCGGTTCCTCCTACACTCTCAGAGGAGCCAAAAGAAGCCTATCTACCTACTTAGGTAGAGAACTCTTTGTATACTCACGAATGCATAGACATGGTTTTTCCTTTAGACGAAGCCATTTTGGAAGCCATTAGTGGCAAGATATGACCTGTGAATATCTTCATCATAGATCCTACTTCTATCCAGAGTTAAGCAGGATTGAAAATCAAGAGTTTCATGTGAGACTGGCAGGTGATGCTGATATACCAATCAATCCCTTACCAAGGGAGGGAATATTTTTTGAGGGGAATCATTGGAAAAAATTTCCATTACTATTCCTATCAACATCTCTGTGAACCCAAACATTGTGGAAAATGTATATATTGCTGCAAACTTCTCTCCAGAGGAGATTGCTATCTATATGGCCCTATTCATAGAATTCCACGACGTATTTTCTTGGTCATATGAGGAGATTCTAGGAATAGATCCATCAATAGTCAAACCTGAAATCCAAACCTATCCTGATGCCAAACCAGTTCAACAAAAACTTAGACATGTCAATCCGTGTAAAGTGGCAGCTATTAAGGATGAAGTTGAAAAACTACTAAAAGCTGCTTTTATTTACCTGATAGCTTTGAAGGAATGGGTATCCAACCCTGTTCTTGTTGATAAAAATCAAGGGACGATACATGTTTGTACTGATTTACATGATTTAAACAAATATTGTCTAAAGGATAACTACCCCACACCATTCATAGATCAAATCATTGATGCTTGTGCGCAGAGTGAAGTCTTTTCATTTATGGATGGTTTCTCTGGGTATAATCAGATTCAAATCAAGCCAGAAGACCAACATAAAACACCTTTCATTTGTCCTTGGGGTACATTTGCATACAATAAAATTCCTTTTGGATTGAAAAATGCAGGGGCTACCTTTCAGCGAGAAATGAATTTTTGCTTTCATGACATTAAGTCTATTGTCGAACCCTAACTTGATGATCTTCCATCACATTCTCATAAGAGGATCGATCACTAGGATCACTTGCATTTAATCTTTGAATGATGCAGACATTATAAAATTCTCTTGAATCCCCACAAGTGCATTTTATGTGTCAAGTCTGATAGGCTTCTCGGGTTCATTGTTTCTAACAAAGGTATTCAGGTGGATCCTTTCAAAGTTGAGTCCATTGTAAATATGCCTCCTCCTCGTTCCATCAGGCAACTTTAGATCCTGCAAGGAAACTCTAACTTTATTTGACATTTTATCATGAATTATGCCAAGATCACCACAATTTTCATGTGCCTATTGAAACAGGAAACCCAATTTGTATGGAATGAAACTGCACAACTTGTGTTCGATACATTTAAGAAAGATTTGTTGTCAGCACCTTTATTGCGTCTGCCAGATTACTCTCATGATTTTATATTGTATCTGGCCACATCTGAGTTGACCATTGGGGTAGTGCTAGTTCAGGAGTATGACAAGCTCCAAGAGCATGTCGTCTACTATCTTAGTCGTGCTTTAGCTGGCCCTAAACTTAGGCACTCCCACGTCGAAAAGTTGGCCTTAGCAGCTATGTATGTTGTTCAGAGGTTACGTCACTATATCTTATTGAGGACTACAGTAGTAATGGGGATTTCAATCCCTTCCAATATGTCTTGTCTTGATGCATAGTTGGAGGCCAATTTCACAAATGGATAGTCATTCTCCAGGAGTTTAACTTGGATTTCCAATCCGCCAAATCCGCCAAATCCTTATCTTTTGTTGAACTCATTGCATAATTTCCAGTTGAAGAAGATATAGAAACTGAAGAAGACTCATTCCCAGATGAGCACATTTTCTTGATTTCCACCTCTAACCTTTGGTATGGGGATATACTTATCTATCTCTAGACTCTCAAGTGTCTTGCAAGTGTTTCGCGAGAAGAGCGACACAAGTTATGCACACATGCGAAAAAATACGTCATCATCAGAGATACTTTGTATAGAAGAGGGGTAGACTTTGTTTTGTGTCAGTGCCTCATCGACAAAGAGGCTGAGATTATACTAAATGATACCCATAGCGAAGCTTGTGGGGGTAATTTGTCTGGGTTAGTAATGACCTAGAATATTTTACATGTCATCTATTTCTGGCCAACGATCTTCAAAGATTGTGTGGAAGCCGTGAAGGGCTGTCATCCTTGTCCGCTTTACACCAGAAAGATGTGGTTGCATCTTGCTTCATTATTTCCTATCATCACAATGGGACCCTTCACCAAATGGGGGATAGATTACATGATGTGCGACCCAGTTTCTGTTTGGGGGCACAAGCATATTATTTTCGCTATAGATTACTTCACGAAGTGGGTAGAGGCAATTCCTACCTATAAGGCTGGCAGGGAAACTATAGATTTTTTTGTTTTTAAATAGATTATCACACATTTTGGTATTCCTAAAGAGATTGTCATTGACCATGGAATTCACTTCCAAAACAGCATGATGACCAAGTTGGATGCTAGGGTTTAAACAAGAACATTCATCTTTTTTCTACCTATAGGTGAATGGTCAAGTCGAGCAAGTCAATAAGACATTGAAGACTATTCTCAAGCATACTATTAATGCAGCCTGGTCAAATTGGCACATCATCCTATATCCTGCACTTTGGGATTATCAAACCAATGTGAAAAATTCCATGGGATTCTCACCTTTCCAACTCATTCACGAAGTGGAAGCAGTAACCCCGGTTGAATCTTCCTTTTTTACTTCAGGAGGAGTGATTTGATCCTTGACTACTGTCAAGATCTCCTCTTCTTGAGAAGAGGAGATCTCAACTTTCGCTAGGATCTGAGTGCGCTTCTCTAATATTATGCTCATCGTAAAACTAAAATCAAATCAAATGTAAAAAATGAAAGAGATGAAAAAAATGAGTACATGACAAATGCAACAACAGTATGAAATGGGTTAGTACAAAACAAGTGAAAAAATAGAAATTAAAAGTGCACAAAAATATATGCAAAAAAAAAAATGAACATATATGAAATTAGAGCAAGTTAGTATGAAATAAAGGAACCCACAAACGAAATAAATCCAAACTTTACACTACAAAATTGTAAATGAAAAATGAAAACTTGGATAAAACAAACTTGCATTTGCAAAAAATGAAATAACTTGCAATAAAATAAACACTTTGTAGAAAACAATCAAGGATTTGGGGCAACCCACTAAAGTGGATGCGTTTCGCTGTTACACCACGAAAATTCTAGAAATTCTGTAGTGAAGTCTTCCTTGCATCTTACCATTTCCCCTCCCCCTTTCTATGTAAAAAAAATGGACTATCTACCTATGTAAGATCTGATCCCTTTTAGCACCTCCCCAGCAACGACGTCAAAATGTTGGGGAAAATATTAAACAAATTATAACAGATATCCAACGATTTAATTGTCAACCCAGAGAGAGCATAAGCTTGTGAGGCACAAAAAAAATATATGCAGGGGCAAAGTGTCGATGAACTTAATCTATAACTGAAATTTAATTAATCTTGCAAAACCAGGAAATGCCATGTAAATAAATCTAATCTAGGAAAGTAGGAAATTACAATAAATAAGTAAATAAATCTGATTGAAAATAGCATAAGAATGCTTGAAATAAACTGATATAAAGAAATTGACATTAACTTGTGATCTCATTATAAATCTATGCTAACAATGTTAATGTAATTGTAACTTCAGAATGTATTCACTTGTATTGTAACCTGATGTTTATTATGGGATGTTCTTGTGTTATGTCATGACCCGATGTTACGATCGAGAGAATGAATAATGTAAACAAGTCATGTCAAGCTATTGTGGGTAACCCTCCTATTGTCTAAGGGTTAAAGTCCCCGTAGTTTTCGGGCACTAGGGTTATTAGACTCTCCTAGTAAGGTCAGCCCTAGTAGGGTTTTAGTCATGTCAGGATTAGTGTAAATAGAGAGTTGGACTCTCTATTTAGGACACATCTCATACACACTCAAGTGTAGTGCATAGTGGAGCAAGAGAAGGACACCGGGGCAAGAGGAAAGAGCTTACTGCTGTCGGGAGATTGTCTTACTATTTTTTGGGTTTGAATTTGGTGCTGATTCTATCTCAGAGGAAGTTGTGGGGTTTTCTCCATTTATGGTTTCCCTGAGGAAAAACACCGTGTTCATTGTCTCTTGTGTTTAATTGTTGTGCTTGTTGTTCTCTTAGTTTAAAGATCCTAATGATATGCTAGCTTAATGTTGAAAAACTAACATGGTATCAGAGCTAACCTGAGAAGAAGACACTATGCAGCTACAGGAACTAGGGATTCCTATTTTGTGGATCTCTCTCCAGATATATTCAGCAAAAGTAAGGTGGAATAACTCTCCTCCCTAGGGCGCATCTTTCTATCGAAGTAGAATCCAATTCTGAGGTTTTTCAGTTTTGGACCCAACACTACTGCCAGAAATTAGGGATTTTCATAGAAGTGGAATTTTTCAGTGAGCCCAGGCCTGGATTGATCTCCTTACAAAAATCAAAGTTAGGGATAAATTTCAAAGCATTTGGTCGGACAAAACTAAGGAAAAGAAAAACCCTAATTTGCTTCTGATCCAATACTGCAGGATTTCAGCTTCAAATCTAGATCCGACATCTTGACCTGGTAAGATCTAAATATTTTGTATTTCCATTTGAGGTTCTCAGTTAAGATGTCTCATCATATCGATCTTGATGAAAATCATGAGGGAGCTGATAACTTCTGAGCCTAGAAGTATAGGATCTCCCTGGTCCTGGAAGAAAATGAGTTGGACTCCTATATCCAGGAGGAGGTTCCAGTTCCATAGGGAGATGAGGCCAAGGCCTTACATAAGAAGAAGTTGGTTGTGGCAAAGAGGATTATTGCAGATTCCATCAAGGATCACCACATTCCACAGTTGTCCTCCTTCAAGACACCTAAATCCATGTTTGATGCCCTAACCAAACTATTTGAAGGGAAGAACATCAATCGAAAAATGACTCTAAGGAACCAGTTGAAGAATGTCAAGATCCAAAATGAGGATACCATCCAATCATACTTCACAAGGGTCTCCCAGATAAAAGAACAACTAGAAGCTATAGATGAAGAAGTGGAGAATACAGAAATTGTGATGACAACATTGAATGGCCTCCCTAGGTCATGGGATTCTTTCATCCAAGGAATCTATTCTAGGAAGAAGTTGGACAAGTTCAGCAGATTGTGGGAAGAATGCTCTCAAGAAGAAGCTTGGATAGCATCTTGAGAAGAAAAGATGGGAAATGAAGATCAAGCTCTCACAATACACTCAAAGAAAGGAAGAAGGGAAAAACATCATCACCAAGGTAAGCATTCTCATGAGAAAGGTTCATCTAAACTCAGATGTTATACATGTGATGAAATAGGACACTTTTCTAGACACTGTCCCATGAATAAGAATGGATCCAAGAAGAATAAGAACTCCAAAATAAAACATCATTCTCACACTACCGAGGATGATGATCCTCCAAGGAAGAGAGTAAAGCAAGAAAATGAAGACTCTTCAAGCAAGGATGAATATGTTCTGATTTCTACGCTCACAGGAACTGTCACTCATGGAAGTAAAGATTGGCTTATTGATAGTGGGGCTTCTAAACACGTGAAAAGTTTCAAAGAATCCTTTGAGAAACTATCCGAACATAATTTACCCCATAATGTAAAGCTAGGAGATGACTACCAATATCCGATAAAAGGTAGTGGTGAATCCTCCTACAAGATAGACTCTGGAAAGTCTATAAAAATGAAGGATGTTCTATTTGTACCAGGACTCAAGAAGAACCTTCTCTCCATATCTACGTTGGATGTAAAAGGCATGAGGGTTGCATTCATAGATGGTCAAGTCATCATCTGGCCAAGAGGAAATACTATTGATGATGCAATAGTGATTGGAGAACAAGAAGGAGGATTATATAAGCTGAAGGGCCATTCAGAACAAGCTATGGTCCATGACACAATAGAGCCAAATGAACTATGGCATAGAAGGCTTGCACATGTACATTACAGAGCACTACCACTTGTAAGAAAAGTTGTTGAAGGTCTTCCATAAATTCAAGAAAAACATGAAGGGGTCTACAAAGGATGTGTGAAAGTGAAAAATACAAAGAAGACATTTCCAAGTAGCGAGATCAAGGCAAAAGGAATCTGGGAAATCATCCACTCTGATGTATGCGGACCAATTTCATCAAGTTCACTAAACAGGTATGTATACTATGTTTCTTTCATTGATGACTTTTATAGGAAGACATGGATTTACTTCATGAATAACAAAGAAGAAGTGTTCAGCAAGTTCAAGGAATTCAAAGCCTTTATCGTGAACCACACATAAAAGAAGATCAAGACCTTTCTATCAGATAATGGTGGAGAATTCACATCAAATGAATTAAAAGAGCTATGGAAAGAATCAAGGATTAATAGGGAGTTGTCCACTCCTTACAATACACAACAAAATGGGGTTACAGAAAGGAATAATAGAACTATCATGGAAGCTACAAGAGAAATGCTTCATGGTCAGGATATTCTTATGCACCTATGGGAAGAAGCAGCTAGAATAGAAATGTATGTACAGAACCATACTCCACATAGAGTAATCAAGAATAAGACTCTTGAAGAAGTCTTCTCCAGCAAGAGAACAAAATTCATCCATCTTAGAATATTCAGCTGTCCAATGTACATACACATACCAAAAGATAAGAGAACAAAACTAGATCCTTTAGGAAAGAAGGGTATATTTGTGGGGTACTCTGAAAGCTCGAAGGATTACAGAATATACTTCCCAGGATACAAGAAGATTGAAATCAGCAAGGTTGTAACATTTGATGAAGAGACAGATTACAACAAATCCAGAAAGAGACTTGTTGAAGAACCTGAAGAATCTAAAGCTCCCAGAATTCATGATACAACCATGAATGAAGAAATTCAAGAAGAAGATTGAGAATTTGAAGAACCACAAAGAACTGTAGATCCATCTCAAGAGAAGAATACTCACAAGAGGAAACCTGCTTGGGTACAAGAAATTATCTAAGGTGCGGAAAGACATGGGGCTCCAGAAGAGAATCACAAAGAAAGAAAGAGAACCAGATCCTACTCTGGATATGTAGCCTTACTATGTGATGTTATCGATAAATAACCTTCCAGTTATGAAGAAGCGGCAGAACGGAAAGATTGGAAGGATGCGATGATCGAAGAATATCAATCAATCATGAAGAACGATGTTTGGGATGTTGTCCCAAGACCAGAAGGGAAGTCAGTTGTAACTTCCAAATGGATCTACAAGATCAAGCATGCTGCTGACGGTAGCATAGAGAAATATAAGGCAAGATTTCTGGCTCGTGGCTTCTCACAGAAGGAAGGAATAGATTATGAATAAACCTTTTCTCCTGTAGCTAGATACACTTGCATTAGATTAGTACTTGCTTTGGCTGCAGTAATGAAATGGAAGACACACCAAATGGATGTCAAGACTGCTTTCTTGAATGGTGTATTGGAAGAGGAAGTGTACATAGAACAACCACTTGGTTTTGAGACACATGATAGGGAGTGTCATGTGTACAAACTGAAGAAATCCCTGTCCGGTTTGAAATAGGCATCCAGGACATGGTATGGTAGATTTGACAACTTTCTATCCAATTTAGGCTTTACCAAGAGTAAAGCAGATTCCAACCTTTACTACAAGGTTGAATATGGAAACCCAGTGACGCTTCTATTGTATGTAGATGATCTGTTTGTAATAGGTATGGATGGGTTGATTGCTGGTACAAAGAGAAAGCTTGTTGTTGATTTTTAAATGAAGGACTTTGGTATGATGCATTATTTTCTAGGTATGGAGGTGTGGTAGAATGCGGATGGAATATCCCTCGTACAAGGGAAGTATGCAGTAGACATCCTGAAGAGGTTTGAGATGATGGACTGCAAGGCTATGGCCACATCGATGGTATTGAACCTGAAGCTATTGAGTGATACTTCATTAGAGACAGTTGATGCTACGATGTATCATCAGATGATTGGGTCCTTGATGTATCTAACAAGAACGACACCAGACATTTGCTTTGCTATGAACACCTTGAGCCAGTTCTTCATAGATCCGAGAAATGTTCACTTGATTGTTGCAAAGCATATTCTGAGGTACCTAAGGGGTACAATTGATTATGGGCTCAAGTACGATGCAAATCAGAAGATTAACCTGGAGGGTTATGTTGATTCAGATTGGGTAGGAAGTGCTATCGATAGGAAGAGCACTTCATGGTGGTTCTTCAATATGGGATCAGGTGTGATCTCTTGGTTTATCAGGAAGCAATCTTGTGTGGCATTGAGTACAGCTGAAGAAGAGTATGTCACAACTTGTTCAGCTATTGGTGAGGAAATATGGCTGTGGAAGCTGTTGTCTGATTTATTTGATCTCCAGATGGATGCTACTTGTATAGATTGTGACAACCAGAGTTGCGTGAATTTGTTAGAGAATCCAGTGTTCCATGGCAAGTTGAAGCATATCAAGATCAAGTATCACTATATTAGGGATATGGTGCAGAGAGGAGTAGTGAAGCTCTAGTATGTTGCGATGGAGGAACAAATAGCTGATGTATTGACGAAGCCATTGGATGGGGTGAAGTTTGAGTACTTTAGGGAGAGGCTTGGTGTTCTCCAGATCAAGGTTTCCTCCAAGGGAAAGTGATGAGTCCCATAGCCATTCTGACATGGTCAGAGGATTGGTTCCTTCCATGGTTATATGTAAGGGCTGAGCTATTCAGTCATGGTGAGAGGATTGGTTCCTTCCATGTTAGATATGAGTGCTGAATACCATTATGGGAATGGAGGTACCTAGTCAATTACCAGGAACACTCAAGTTCCTCCCATGTTAGATGTGAGTGTTGGTGATTCTATTGAGTAGGACAGATGTAAGGGAAACTGCCATTCTGGGAATGGAGGCACTTGGTTAGTTACCAGGTATCTCAGTATGGGACTAGGGGCCATTCTGATGAGGATGTAGGATTTGGTTCCTACCAGGTCATATGTGAGTGCATGTTCTTCTGAACATGCATGTTGGATTGGTTCCTCGCATGTGTCAGATGTAAGTGCGGGGCCCTTTTGGACATGCATGTTGGATTGGTTCCTTACATGTGCTAGATCTAAGTGCAAAGCCTTTTCGAACATGCATGTTGGATTGGTTCCTCACATGTGTTGGATGTAATTGTAGAGCCTTTTTAAACATGCATGTTGGATTGGTTCCTCGCATGTGTCAAAAGTGAGTGTTGGGCCTTTCTGACATGGTTGTGGGATTGGTTCCCAAATGGTCAAATGTGAGTGTTGGGTGTTCCTTTTTTATATGATTATGGGTTAGTTCCTACATGATTAGATGTATGTGTTGGGCGAAGACCTACATGGTGGATAGGATTACATCCAGCATGAAAAAGGGTTGGATCTGTAGAACTTCCTATGATGAGAAGAATCATCAGATAGAACCCACGAAGATTCACTATTGATGATCCAACAGAGATGATCTAGATCAAGGGAAGATCCAAAGCCAGAGATGATCTAGATGAAGGGATGATCCAGATATAGGAATGATGCTATAGATGATCCAGATCGAGTGATGATCCAAATCCAGAGATGACTTGAAGACAGAGAATACTTGAAGACGAAGATGACTTGAAGACAAAGAAGACTTGAACAAGAAGATGATTTGAAGATGTAGATGAAAAGAAGACCCAGAGAAGAATACTAGTGATGAAAATACTGTCGAGAGAATACCTTCCTAGTTAAGAGGGAGTGTTAATGTAATTGTAACTTTGGAATGTATTCACTTGTACTGTAACTTGATTTTTATTCCGGGATGTTCTTATTTCATTTCATGCCCCGATGTTCCAATCAGGAGAATCAATAATGTAAAAAATTCATGTCAAGCTATTATGGGTAACCCTCCTATTGTCTAAGGGTTAAATTCCCTGCAGTTCTGGGGCACTAGGGTTATTAGACTCTCCTAGTGAGGTCGGACTTGGTAGCATTTTAGTCAGGTCAGGATTAGTGTAAATAGAGAGTTGGACTCTCTATTTAGGACACATATCATACACATTCAAGTGTAGTAGATATTGGAGGAAGAGAAAGACACTGGGGCAAGAGGAAAGATCTTACTACTGTTAGGAGATTTTCTTACTATGTTTTGGGTTTCACTTTGGTGTTGCTTCTATCTCAGAGGAAGTTGCGGGGTTTTTTCCATTTATGGTTTCCTCGAGGAAAGACACTGTGTTCATTGTCTCTTTTGTTTGATTGTTTTTCTTGTTGTTCTCTCAGTTTAAATATCCTAATGATATGCTAGCTTAATGTGGAAAAACTAACAAACAATTCATAGACAAGACATCAAAATATGAAGAGATAAAAATATCTGGTCTAAAATATGAAATATAATACAACAGGATCAAATCCATGACTATCTAAAAAGATGAATCAGTTCTCTACTACCAAACCACTAGAGAGACCTCCAACCAAAATTAGGAGAGAGCCCTCCTATTTATACACGAATTCAAGATAACTGATCATAATTATAGATCCACTATTGTCTCAACTTATCCCTCAAAATCCTCGACAAATGTACAAATAATCTCTTTAAATCCTGAACAAATATACAACTCATCCCTTTAAATTATCAAAAAATATTGGATGAGATATTTTCTCCACATTCCCATGATCTTCTCCTTTAAATTAGCCCACATTTTGATGATGAAATTCGAATTTGAACATAGGTAGTGATTTTTGAGCTTGGTAAAGTCTTTAAATACACCTGTAATTATCACCAAACATACCCAACTTTAAATTATAAAGAAAATATGTTATTTTTCTCAATAATTAACCACAAATTCACTCTAAATACTAAAAAATAAATGATTTGGAAAATGGTAATTATAAACCCATATTTATTATGAAAGCAGTGAATATTAATGGTTTTATGGATGGATAAGGTAGGAATGAGGTGATAAATGGTATGTGAAAGATGAATAAAATGTGGTCTTTTTGTGGCTCAACAATCATCTTTGTGGCAACCTAATCCCTAGACTCTTGGACCACTTGGACTTGAAATCCCTCCTTGTAGGATAACCCATCCACCTAATCCACCATTATCTCAACCATCTCTATCCTTCAATGGCTATAAATCTTGGCTCATACCCCATGGGTAAAGGGAGGAAGATTATGCTACAGTACAAAAATTATTTCCAAATCTAGCAAAGGAGAGTAGGAATTAGGTGAAAAATTTTAAGCTTTGGAGGAAAGTTCTCACTTGAGGAGAGACTTCTCAATATTAATCCTCGTGGTTGTAATATCTCTCTTATTCTATTAATGAAATGAAAGTTCATTTCCCATAAATCATATTTTGTATTAATCATTGGTTTTATTATTGGATAAAGTTTTCATCAATATAGGATTATAGATCGTACCTGGTACTTTTAATCTTGTATGCTTTTCTGATGTGCTTTTTGTAGGTATACTGTGGAGCTCTATTATTCTAGAAGGTTGTTGCATTACATTGTGTGACAAGTTAAAGATCCATTCCAAGCATCTATGAATCTTAGGGGAAGTGCTTGTCATTGTTGTAACTCATCTTTTCTAGCTATAAGGACTTCATGACAGGGAAACAAATTCTGTCCGTAGAAGGTGATAATTTCCAGCCATAGGAAATATTTACACCAAAAAACCCAACAAATATCCATTAACATAGAAGACCTTCAGCACTCAAAAGTTCCAGAACAAACAAACCATGAATGAAGGTTTTAGGAAAAATTTCCAACACATTAAACCCTTTACAACACTAAATGCAAAATTATACAGGTGGACAATTGAGATGATATATCAAATCCAACATAGAAGGCCCGGCTGCACTGTCAACTTGTAGCTAGGAAAATGCTTTTAAATCCCAAGTCAACCAGAGTACTAAACATTAAACTCTCGACCATATCTAATGATGGAATTCCAATCATTTTCATTGAACCATCAAAACTTAGATAAGGACCCATATCATATAACCATAAAACTATTTAAACAAAGTGATATATTTAATTACCCTTTCAAATCATGGCATGAAACCATAAAAATATCCATATGTTCAAACTTTACACCCTTCGCACCTTAGGAACAAGGTCCTCTTAATATTACCTTTTAACATTGTGCTATGATAACTCTTGTAGCCACATAAACCCTTATTACAGTCCAAGGTGGGATCAAGACTATGATAGAGTCTCCCAACCCTTGGGCTAGTAAGGCCCTAGTAATTTATAACAAAAATGAAAGCAAGAATTTGTAAAATATCACCATTAGGTGTGGATGTACACATTAGTTACAACCTGACATTACTGCAGCTTGTGAAACCTAGCATAGGAAATGAAATCATATAAGTAACTTACATAAGCATCATTAATTAAACTCACAAGTAATACTGCTTTCCGGAATTGTATGAAGAGTGCTAGTTAAATGTGTGTACATTTTTTATTTATTTATGAATTTTGAATTGTGCAAGATAATGGTATCAGAGCATGGTGACAACACTAGGCCTGAACCGAATCAACACTAAAATTACTAAAGAAACCAGAAAACTAGTTTTACTTTATTTTTTTGGTTTGAATTTCTTACAAAATAGGAAGAGAAGGATGACATTATTTTTGTAGGAAAATCATGGAAAAAGTAGGGATGTTTGTATAAGAAGAGTCTCACCCTAGAAATACTATAAATAATGAAGAGGGTAATCTAAGGGATGGTGATATATGGGTAAACCTGTATGAAAGTGAAGATAATAAATCTGAACTACAAAGAACTGTTAAAGAACTAAGATCATATATAAGAATATTCACGGAGGATAATTAATGAGTCCTGAAAGCTCAAGAGAAATTGAATAATATTTTCTAGCTAAAATACATAATGATGAAAAAGATAAAAGCAAGGACCCAAAACATAACATGCCAAAAACTACACCTTACAAACGTAATGGAAGGTAACTTTAGTTTTCCAGTGATAAGGCTGAAACTTCCAGTGAGGAATCAATCAAACATCACACAAAAAAACAACGAGATTCCAATGAAAGTAGTGATGATAATAAAAATAAAAATAAGTACAAACCATATGAAGAAATGTCTGGGGAGTTTAAAAATCCAATGTTTAATGGTGAAATTGAAAAAGGAGAAGAAGTGGACTCCTAGTTGTTAGAGATGAAGAAATACTTCCAAATCTATAAGTAATCCAACGAGCTGAAAGCTAAAATTTCCATATATAATGTGACTAGAAAAGAATATATATGGTGGAAGGATATAAGTAAAGTAAAGGGAATAAAGTAAATATAGGTAACCTAGAAAAAAATAAAAAAAAAAACATTTTAAAGAAAATACCTATTAGAATAGTTTTACGAAGAGAAGACCAAGGAATTTTATGAGTTAAGACTAGGAGCTATGACTATGAAAGAGATCTGTAGTAAATTCCGGATTCTGCTTCGTTACATACCTTATATAATTGGTGAAAAACCAAAGATACGACATTTTGTCAGTTCTTCCTATCATGTTTAAAGAGAGGATTGAGTATGAAAATCCAAAGACGATGGGGGAAGCAATGAGAAAGGAAAATTTATGTTACGATCAGAAAAATAATTAAAGAGAAAGTGTACCAATTTTGAAGAATAAAAGACGAGATAAATTTGATGCAAGAATGAGAAATAATAAATTCCATAAAAACACATGGAATAATTATAAATGGAATAAAGACAGTGACTATAAAAAATGTAAACCACAAAATTTTGCAGCAAAAATAAGAGAACCTCTGACTACTTTTAATAAGAACACTACAAAAAGGGAACCTTTAAAATGTTGGGAATGTGGCGATTCACATTATTTAAAATATTTTCTAATAATAGAGAAAAAATTTAATATTCACTCCATTTAGGAAGATGTTTCAGTTGGATGCATGGCAATAAGCATGCCCATAATCAATGCTGCGTTGGAGAACCGACAAGTAGACCATCAAAATTCTATGGTCGAGATTGAAGGTATGATAAAAAAGTGAACCTATTTCCATATTAATTGATCCAAGTGCCAGTTTGAGTTATATATCATCTAGAATAGTTGAATTATGTAAATTAGTACCATAAAATTTTGATAAGTCATGGTTAGTACAGTTAGCCATATGTACTAAATGTAAAGTCACTAGTTATGTTAAATATTGTGAATTATTAATGAATGATTTCATTACACATGTTGATATGAATATTTTACCTCTAGTTTCCTATGATATGTTAATAGGAATGGGTTGGATAGAAAAACACAGAGTGATGCTGAATTGCTTTAACAAAACATTTACATGCATAGATGATACTAGAAACAAAATTAAAGTAAAAGGAATTCCCAGAAAAGTTACGATCAGAGAGATCTCTACTCTACAAATTAAAATATCAATATGTAAAGGATGTAAAGTATTTGATGTTTATGTAATGGATGATAAATATAATGAAAGAAAACCTAAAATATAAGATATATATATATTAAAGGAGTTTAAAGACATCTTTCCAAAAGAAGTCCTTGGACTACCTCCAAAAAGAGACATAGACTTCACAATCGGTTTGATACCCATAGTGGCACCAACATAAAAAGATCCGTACCATATGAACATAATAGAGATTGCATAACTCAAATCACAATTACACGAATTGATTGAAAAAAATTATATTCGATCTAGTGTTTCCCCTTGGGGAGCACCAGTCTTAATTGTAAAGAAGAAAGAAAAAACCTTAAGATTGTGCATAGACTATCAAAAACTAAATAAAATAAATTTTAAAAATTGATACCTGCTACCTCAGATAGATGATCTATTCAATAAATTCTGTGGGAAAACAATATTTTATAAAACAGACTTAAGGTATGGATACCATCAAGTGTAGATCAAAGATGAAAACATCTTTAAAACCGCTTTTAGGACTCGTTATGGTCACTACGAATTTGTCGTAATTCCTTTTGTGTTGAAAACTACACCTGCAACATTGATGTGTTTAATGAATAATATTTTAAGTAACTATATGGATAAATTTGTAGTTGAATTCATCGACAACATACTAATTTACTCAAAGAATGGACAAGAGCATGAAGAACATTTAAAGATAATTCTACAAGTATTAAGAGAATGACATTTGTATGCTAAGTATAGTAAATGCGACTTCTTTAAAGAAAGGATTCAATATCTAGGTAATGTCATGTCTAGGGATGGATTATCTATAACCCTGAAAAAAATTAAGGCTATCACTGAATGGCTATTCCTAAAAATGCAATAGACATAAGATCATTCATGGGGATTACTAGTTATTATCGAAATTTCATCGAAGGATTTTCTAAGGTATCCTACCCGATAACTTCACTTCAGAAGAAAGGTAAAAAGTTTGAGTGGACTAAAAGATGTATGGAAAGCTTTTAATAAATTCAAATATCTGTTAACTACCACCCCTATCCTAAAAATTGTTGATCCTTTTGATTATTTCGTCTTATTAGCGTTTCTTGTAAGGAAGGATAGGCGTGATCTTAATACAAGAAAAATACGTTGTGGCTTATGAATCTAGAAAATTAAAGGAACATGAAAAGAATTATGCTACGCATGACTTAGAACTTTCTGCAATTATTCATGCATTAAAAATGTGGTGACTTTACTTGACCGGAAGGAAATTTTTGCTAATGTGAGATAACATTAGTTTAAAATATTTATTTGACCAGAAAAATTGAAATGATTGACATGCAAGATGGTTTTCTTTATTAAGTGAATATGAATTCAAAATAAAACACATAAAGGGAAAATAAAAAAAGTTGCATACGCTTTGAGTTGTCACACAAATTTACTATTTGCAAGCAACAGTTATGAATCAGATCTAGAAAATGAGATCTTAAGTGCAGACAATTATGATAAGAAATACCAAATTTTAAAAGGAAAGATTGTTGAAAATAAAATAAAAAAATAGATAAAAATAGATTTCAGCCTAAATAGAAAAGGATTATTGCTGCATAAAAATAGGCTTTACATACCAAATACAAAAGAAATCAAATAACAGTCATGAATGAGTTACATAAACAACATTATTCAGGATATCTTGGATACTAGAAGATGATTACCATGATCAAAAAGTAATTCTTTTGGCCTAACATGAAGAAATATGTAGCAGAGTACTTATCTCACTGCATCGAATGCCAATAAGACAAAGCAGAACACCAACATCTAGGAGGGTTATTGCAACCACTACCGTTCCAGAATGGAAGTGAGAAATAATTAGCATGGATTTTATAATATGCCTAGCTAACAATTTTAGGAAACATGATTCAATCATGGTCATACTCAATAATTTAAGGAAAGAAACTCATTTTATTCCTGTAAAATTTACCTATAAGGTTGTTAACATTGCATATATTTTTATGAAAGATATTTTCAGGTTACATGGTGTACCAAAGGTAATAGTCTCATATAGAGATGCAAAATTTATAGGAAATTTTTAGAAAGCTTTGTTTAAAGGGTTAGATACATAGTTGAAGTTTAGTATTGCATATCATCCATAAACAGATGGGAAGAATGAAAGGGTAAACTAAGTAATAGAAGGCATGATAAGAACGTATGTAATGGAAAAACCAGGTAAGTGGGAAGACTACCTACATTTATTAGAATTTGCTTACAATAATAATTTTCAAGTATCAGCAGGTATGATTGCTTTCAAAATTTTGTATGGACGCAAATGTAATACTCCAATTTATTGGAGAAGTCTAGTTGATAGGTTAATGTTAGGACTTGTTTTGTTAAAGGATATGGAACTAAGTGTGAAACAAGTGCAACAAAACTTGGATGTTTCCCAAGACAAGAAGAAAAGTTGTGCTCGCCTAAAAAGAAATCCTAGAGAGTTCCAGGTGGGTGAACATGTGTACATAAAGGTAAAGCACAATAAAATATCTTTGAGATTGGGAAAGTATTCATAGTTGGAAGCCAGGTATTGTGGGCCATATTTAATTTTGGTTAAAGTAGGGTCGGTTTCCTTTCACTTATCCCTACAACCCATTGTTAAAGTGGATAATGTTTTTTACGTTTATATTTTAAAAAGATATATTCATTATGCAACTCATGTGATCGATTGGAATATTATCTAGGTGAAACCCGAAGGAGATTTCTAGGTGGGACCAGAGCATATTCGCGATGGGAGAGAATGCTTACTCTGGAACCATACCATCAGACAAGTCCAGGTGCAATGGAAGCACCTTAGTCTAGAAGAATCTACATGGAAATTGGAAAGTGTTATGCAGGGGGCATATCTAATCCTATTCCAAGATGTGTAATGGAAGAATAAAGAAGAAATTTAGTAACACTGAGGATGGTGTTATCCTCTGGGGGGGTTTATGTAATGCACCTTCTAATAATTCATTATTAATTTCAGCTGATATATTTTATTTATTATTTTAAATATTTTTGACAGAAAGTAAAAAATAAAACAAATGGAATGAATTATTATTTATTAATAAAATATACTAAATGGGAAATAAGTGGAATAGTTGTTGAAGAGTGTTTTCTGACCCGCAAGAGGAAAATACAAGTGGATGTAGCTTCTTGGTGAGAACTCAAGGTGCATGAGGCATCTTCCCCAAAATCAGGTCACAACTCCTAGTTGAGTGATAAAGAGAAGGAAGTTCATAAATGACCAAGTCCTAGGAAAAATACTATATAATAGTATGCCCATTATCAAGCAGGAGGCTAGCATTGGATGAGGATTAAATATGATAATGCAAGAGATGTCATATTAAGTGGATTTTTCTCTTGTGGTTCAGCAAATGGGCTCAAGGGTTCTGGAGCAAGTAACCTACTACTTTAGGAGATGGTTGGGATGAACAGATATTCCATTTCTATTTTCCCAATAGTGGTGCGAGGTTCTTACTCTATGTTCTGATTATAGTAGGTTGTTTATTTTAAATATGGATTTGCAGCTATAATTGTTAGACTGTTTTGAGGCCTGGAAATTCGTAGGCAGAAACAGTGAGGGATTCACCCCAATCAACGTTCCCAAATAGCCTGTGACTGTTTGGTATAGGGAATCCGTCCGGTTTGTGGTCCAGCTACCGTAGGTCAAGTAACAAAACAAAGGTTTTACCGATTGCGGCCCGGTCCACCGATTTTTTGTATTTTTAACTTACTGTATGAAATGCAAAGGCCTAATTAACAATGCAAGATGATGAGGATGCGGGAAGCATCACAATGTGATGCACAGGTTCTTACCTCTCGTCTTAGGCTCACAAGCATCTACATCATATATGCAATAATGAAACTAACTATCTATCTAACTAACTATATATGCACCTATCCCCGGGGAGCTAGAATATGATTTATTTTATGAGTAATGTGTATTATTCATGCATTATAAACATAAATTACAGGTAGCTGATATTTTCTCTACAACACATGAAATATTAAAGGTATTTCAACAATCAGATAGCCAACTGTTTCATAAGCAGCATACATTACTCATAGTGGAAATCTTCCTGAAATAAACCAAAAAACATTCATACAAGAACATAGGTTCAACGAGTTAGAATGGTCTCACAGTTGATGGACATAAAGCTGAAAATGAAATAGTTCCTCTTCAACAATTCCATAGCACAACATTTGAATATTCCACTAAACTTCCTTCAATAGGCAAACTGTAATTTTTTATTGCAAAAGGAAATAGTTCTTCTTACAATATGTCTTCACCAGTGTTACTGGGAAAAAGTCCTGTCTTCTTCTAAGTCTTTTACATTTATACAAAAAGGTCAGTCTGTTGGGCTGCCCAAAATGACCTTTGGGCTTCCCAACCTCTCGCCTCCCAACGTTCTATTTTTCTTAAATGTTTTACAAAAATTTAGTTACAAACTATAATGATGACCCTTCATGAGGAAGGGCCCACTTGACTATCCAGAAACTTCCTCCACACTGCAGCCTCATTAGCGATGCCTTCAAAAGTACAAGGTTCTAAAAAATGAATATTTATCTCAAATTTCTTAGCTTGTTTCTTGATAGCATCGACCCTGGACATACTCAAACGGAGCTGATATTCAAGAAGCAGTATACTAATAGCTGGGTGATCTACTTGGATTCTCAAGATCAGATCATCCATGGCTCTGATATCCTGCACCTTAGCTTCTTCCTCCTCGAATCTCTTCTATAATAGCTCTACAAAGGCATCATGATCTCGAAAAGCTTCAAGCCTCTCCTCCGCTTTTATCTGGAACCGGTTGAATGTATTGAGAAGTCTTCTGAAGAATTCGGTGTATAATCCCTTTTTCTTCTTCACTACCTTCTTGAAGTCTTCAGTGGTATTAATAGCAAACTCCACTAGGTTATAGTCTCTTTTGAGGGCCCACTGGTCGTTTGCCGGTAGCTCTGCTGGGGTTTCCTTGTTGTTTTCCAACCTTGCCATTCATACAGTCAGGACCTCTAGGACGTCCTAGGACCTTTCCACAAAGTAGGATGGAGTTTCCAGAATCTCCTCCAAACGGCCATCGATCTGTAGCACTTTACACCTTTCTTCTTCAACAGCAGTCTGCAGCTACAACATCTTGGTTTCCTGGGTCAATACATGCTGCTTGAGAGGCTGAAGATCGACCTGCTGTTTTCTTGCTACTTCCAAAGCAGTTTTCAAAGCAGAGATCTGCTCCTGATGTTCCTTTCTCAGCTCTTGAGTGTGCATATTGTTTTCCTACAAAAGGATCTTCAGCTGGTCTTCTAGGTCCTCCACCTTTTCCCGTAACTGCTCCTTCTCCTTTTTCAACTCTTCTCATTAGCATTGTCATGTTTGGGGCGTTTCGGAAGACCGATTCATCCTTATCGAAATGGTGGGTATACTCAAAGTGTACCATGTGTTCTTTGCAATGCTCAATAACCTTGCCTCGGGTGTCATTTCTGTGGTAGGGCATCTCCCCAAAATGGAATTTCTCCAACTCCTCTATGAATTCAGCAGCTTGTTTCACCTTGGTGAATTTGTAGCTTCCTAGCTTGAATGGAAAAGGAGGGTAGGCGGTCTTCTTATGTTCGAACAGAAAACTACCTATTCCATCTATGAACACTTGTCTGACTGCCTCCTTGTGGACTATGTAATCCATTGCATATTTGGGCAGTAGTGAAGGTGGTCTTGATCCTCCGAACATCCGGAAGTACATGCCATTTTCAGTTAAGAAATAATCCGCATATTCTTCTACCACTTGCATGGCTTCTTCCGACATACAGTCACACTCCTTTCAGAAAATGAGTGTGTACAGAGGCATAATGAAGTGCTGATAGACCTCTCTGTAATGGCTATGGTACTAGTGAGCCCACAATGGTCTATAAGCAGCATAAACAAGCATCCTTTCCCTACCTAGATGCACCTGAGACCGGGGAAAGCCTGGTTCCACAATATGCAGTCTATTAATATTGAACTCATGTAAAGCTTCGATCTTTTCTTGGACTCTCCGTCCAAGGCTGAGGTCACGCAAGAAGAAAGACTGCTGGACACCATGCTGGCCCAATTGAAGACTATTCCTTGAGTTGCCACATGAAAAATAATTGGTATCCATTCAAGTTTGAAGAGTCTGCCATGAGCTCTCCCAAATATTTTGTTGAGCATCAAGGCTATGAATCTATAGGGAGCCCTCAAGATTGTTGTATCATACTCACTGGTCGGTCTATGTCGATAATGCTTTCCCTGTAACATCATTCTCCTAAGAGTTTCCACCATGTCCATTTTGATGCTTTTCAGCCAATCCTCTGACACGAAAACCTGGGCTTCTGGTAGGTGATAATCCAACGCCACATATCCAGGGCTAAATGCAGCATAGCCCTATCCTTCAACATTTCCAATTATCATTGTAGTGGTGTATACTCGGGGTAGAATCCATCCAATTACCTCAGAGCATGGGAACAGCTCTGGTCTGGTGGCAACTTTCACGAGAGAAGATTTCTCTATGTTAGCATAGATGGATTCTTCTTCGAGGCCCATGTTGGGAACCTCCCTGCAGGAAATTAATCTATATACTTCACCCCATTTGTACTTGGATTCCACACCAGAAACACATTGAGTGTCTTCATATATGTACTCGGTCTTTGTGACCTCTTCTACTTCTGGTCCTTCTTCGACCATAGGGGCCTTCTTCTTCTGCCTCTTGGACATGGTGGATTCAAATTCTTCTTGCCATATATAACATTGTAACATTGATAAATTCAAGTTGAAGACATTCACAAGACACTATGCAACATTTTATTCTTTCTATGTGTATCATGACAGCAACTAGTCCATGAAGCTAGGATATAAGCTTGCATAACCCAACTGGCCTGACTAACAGGACTATTACAACCAAAAGCACACTATCTTAGCATGATACAAAACAGTGATGTATGATATTAAATCATTCCATCAACCATCTTCTAGACTACAATAAAATTACATCCATATACGATGTGCCATTTTCATGTGTCTTAATGTGATAGAAAGTAGGGAAGCAAATGCATGCATGTACGGCCTAAAAAATGCCCTGACTATCAGAACCATTAAAATGCAATGTGCAGTGTTCATTAGATTAGTCTGTGTATATCAACAAAAGAGATAATTTGTAGTAGTTATATGCAGTATGATTGTGAGAGTCTCCTGCGGTTTATAATAACAAACATTTTAACAATAAACAGCCTAGCCAGAGTAAAATCAACAAGGACTTGTGCAGTTCGCAAGAGAAAATTTACATCAAGCCGACTACACATTTCACTCTCTGCGGGTATTATTGTCGTCCTATTGCAAAAAATTCTCCTATCAAACTCACTACCCATGCGATTCATAGCTAACAAATCACAACAGCGACATATTTCTTCTAACCGACTAGGGTTTCTAACGACCGAGCCCAAATGGACTGCGCGGGACGGCGTGAGCAACACAGGCCGGGGTTCGAGAAAAATGGGCAATATGAACCTCGAACGAAAGGAGAAATTACCAAAATATTACAAAAAAATCACAACAAAATCTCCCCCTACACCTCATTATCGCACACAGGACGGTTTGGTGCAGGCGGCGTAACGACTGCCTGCACCAAACACCTACCCACCGCGCGCAAGGTTGTGCACCAATAGCCGCAGGCGAAAAAATGCTCCGTAGGTCAAAATGCCAGTGCTAGCAGTCAAAATAAGCCCCCCCCCTTATCATATACGCATACATCTAACAGGCGAAGGAAACCACCGGAACTAAGACTAACCGCATCAATCTTTGCACATGCCTCAAAAGGAACGGGAGAAGGTCAATAAACCTACCTGGCATGGACGTATCCGATGTGGAGAGGTCCAGCAAGCCTCGTGGTGGAGACACCTATACTGAGGGTACCACAATTGAGGAACCGGGTGAGTGCGACAGCATGACAACGACGGGCACGACAGTTAGAAAAAAAACAATAGAATAATACCTTGCCTCCCCGTGAATATATAGATATGGCCTGCACGTGGGAAGACTTGACGGATCGGACAGGAAACAACATCAGATTGGGAGGCAAAGTGTTTCTCCTTCTGCAACGGTGGAGGGCCATAGCACAACACCATCTGCAACGATAGGCAAGGACCAAAAACTAACGGTCGGAAGTCGGAGGCTCTTTTGGGTTGGAAGCCGAAAGCTTAAAATATTCCGCAATAGAGGAAGCTCATAACATAACACCGGCTGTAAAGTTCAAGTCGGAAACCAAATGACTACATGTCGGAAAGCTAACGCCTTTTCCATCCGCAACGTCGGGACCTCAAAGATCAAACCCTTCTGAAATGGCGGAGGCCAAAAGCAAAGATCCATCCACAATGGCAGGCGAGGAAATAACCACACCTTTGGACGTAGAACCAAAAAAATAAAAAATCAACCAAAGGATCAGAGAGGAAAAAAAAGGCAAAACCCACAATCCGTCCGCAACGGAGGAAAACGAAAAGGCAAAAACCATCCGCAATGGTGGGAATGTCAATTAACAAACTTCCGATTCAGAGTGGCTTCAAATGTATTCAAAAATAACGATAAGGCTTGATAAAAAAGGGAAAAATTTCCAGTGTTAGAGGGATATGTAAACAGGTGGTAAACCAATTCAGCATGAGAAACTCTTTCTGAAAGATCCCTGACCAAATCAAAGCATAAAATCAAGCTAACCAAAGCAAAGAGGGGGGTCCTAATTTGTTTGGGAATTTTGGGAAATTGTTGCAGCTGCAACAATTGGCGACTACCTGGTGAACCCCAGATCTCTAAATTAACTCCTTCCCAGTGCAAGACTGTCTGAATAAAAATGAAATCTTCTAGACGCTTGTATTCCTAAGAAAGCCAAAAAATGCATTTAAAATATTTAAAGAAGTCCATTCTTTTGGGAGATGGTAACATCAAAAGCATTGCAAGTCTGAATAACTCTTTTGAGGCCAACTAAGTGAGGTTTATTTTTCCTTTCCTCAATTAGTTTACAGCTTGGACACCACAGGATTGTAATAGAGGGTAAACAGGTTTTATCCTTTTGTTCCTCATTCCCATGTCGACTGCACTTTTGTGCCTTTTGAACTTTAGTTCTTTTGATATGAGTCCTCCTGCAGGCCTTTCTTACTGAATTTTAATTCAGGATCCTCTATCCCATAGTGTCCTTTTGTGTGAACAATGTACTTCATATTTCAGTTCACGAACGGAGAGGATCTTGTGGCTATTTAGCACTCCATGCTTTGATATTTTGCTTTGATATGTATTGTTTTCTTTGAGGAGTTTTGACTCTTGATAGCTTATTTCTTTTCTGAATATATGACATGGGATCATTTATATATGATATACTGTTTTACTCTGCTTCCTTTCCATGAGTCTTTTGCTGTCACCCCCTAGGGTATTTAAGATGTGAAATGGATGGAGCCTCTAAATAGTATTCCAGACCTCTTTTACTTCTAAGTTATTTACAGGGGTTAAGTCAGACTTCAATGAATACATTGCCAGTTAGGAACACTACTACTAGAATACATTCTATACTTTAAAGCACAGTCTTTTGCTCAAGATTTCAGTTAATAAAGAACCCTGATGTTTCCGTTGCAACCAAAAGTTTGCCTCTTTATTCAAAACCAAAAGAAATGCTAGCAAAGCAATAAACGAAAACAACATCAAATTAGATAATCAAAAGTAAAATCATCCAATCATTAAAGAACACAAAACAGTTTATTTATGTACAAAGCAAGAGAAAAGAAAAATTATTGCCCACTCCTTACAATCTTTAATCATGGGAACTTAAGGGGTGGGATAAATAATAGAAATGAGTTGCTTAACCATGATCTAGCTATGCCGTTTTTGAAACTGAACACATGTCTACTATTCTATAATCATTTCTTACAGCCTGAGGCAATTGAAGGAGCTTAGGCTGAGTATCAGTCATATAACTAGCCTTTCTTGAAGTAAGATGTCTTGATTCTAGCTCAGTCAGATAATTTCCCAGAACATACTCAGCAGATTCGTTTCCCTCTCCTAACTTAGTGACATTGTGCTTCATGTAGGGCTCTCTTAATATCTTAATCAGGTTTGGGCTGCCCTTCTGAGGTAACCACAAGTGAGACCGATCTGAAGCAAAGTACCCATTCAGTCTTGCTGTCCAATCTCGGTTCAGGATCATTCCATAGCCATCAGGTATGTATGCTACTACAATGTCAATGTAATGACATATCCTTTTATTTGCATACAATCGAATTAGAACATTCTCCATCTCCCCTACTACTTTGACACTAGTTTTGTCAAGTTGAGTGACATCCCAAATAGTAGGTTTTAGTTGCCCATTAATTTTTTTGCAAACTGCCAGAGGCATAACATTCATCGATGACCCAAAGTCCACCAAACAATTATGCACCTTATGATTCAAAATTTAAAGAGTCACAAGAAAAGGTGGAGCGCTAGTTTTCATTGTCCTAGTTAATTCGGTCTTTTCTTCCACAGGTTGGTTTTTTGTGGGCATTTCCTCTTTAATTTTGTCATCCTTTCCTTCCTCATCATCTTCCATAGGTTTGGCAGGTTCAACGAGTGGCTCTTTTTCCTATTTGCAAGTAGTGGCTTCAGGTATGTCATCTTTAGCATTCACATATTGCCTCTTGAATTTCTCTTGCAATTCTTTAACCTTTAGAAGTATTGCATTGTCCTTAATTTCTAGGTTCTTATCTTTTGTGGCTAGAGGTGTATATTGAGATTTGAGAGCATCTTCTTCTGTGTTAAACAGTGAAGCCCCATTCCATAAGAACATTGTATCATCATCTTGCTTCTCTATGGTCTGTTCTTTTCCTCCTTTTCCACCACTGTCTTCAGTCAATTTGGAGTTCAGCAACTTATTCATTACCAAAGACATTGAATTCAACCATTGAGAGAACTTCTTCTCCGAGTGAGGTTGCTGGTGAAACGTACAGAAATTATCCCCCCCTATTTCTGTTATATTTATTGAGGCTAACTTTGGGGGAGGGGTTTTCCATCGGTTATTATCTTCTCTTTTCGGATAGTAGGGATTATAAGCTTTCTGAATGTCCCTTTGTTTCTCTAGGTCTATTACTCTGTTAGACAACTTCTGCATCATTTTCAGCATTCCCTGATACTCATGTGAGTAATCCTCTTTCGGTTTAGATAGTAGTAAAGCTCTTATCCCGTTAGTCTTCTCTTTAGGTAATTCAGGGTAGTCTTCTACACTTTCCCTCTCATCCTCTACTCTTTCGGCCTCTTCGTAAGTCTCTACCAATGTGGGTTTGGCTTTCATCTTGGCAAACATGGCCAGCTCGGGCCCTAGGGCCAAAGTATAATACTCAATTAAGACTTTGTCTGAGGGTCTGTCGACTTCAGAGAAGTTCTTTAGGTATATTGAAAATCATTGAGTGAAAATATGTACCTTCTCATTCTTCTCTTTTCTTAACAAACCAAGACCTTTCATTAATGAGGCGTGAGTTTTCTGGGGTGAGTATTTACTTCTGAAAATTATTTCGAAGGTGTCCCAATTAGGAACAAAGTTTGCAGGTAAACTGAAGTACCAGGATGCTACTACTCCTTTCAGGGTGTGAGGGAAAAGTCTACAGACCACATCTTCATACTCCCCGGCGCTTAGCCCTTCTAATGCTAGATAAAAGCTTTGAAGGTGGTCATCTATAGCAATTCTTTCTTTGGGGTCAAACTTAGGCAACAGCTTGTCAAAGGATTGAGGCAGGTTATGCAAAGGCGGTGTAAGGTTTAAAGGAGACCTTAATCTCCAGGATGGTACTGGATTGGGTTGATTTACATTAATTCCAGCCATAAGCACAGCTATAAGAGCAACTTAGGGTGAGAACCGGCTTTCTTACTTCAAGGTATAACCAAAACCTGTGAGTACTTAGGTCAGGTTACAAGCTTCAAAACATCTGCTGGTAAGGTAGTCTTAGGAAAAAACAACTTTCCATGGCCAACCATGCATTGGAGGCCCTCCTTCTAGTGCCAATTCTGTTGAGCCCTGGAAATTCGCAGGCGGCAATAGTGAGGGATTCTCCCCAATCAACGTTCCCAACTATCCCATTGACTGTTTGGTATAGGGAATCCGTTCGGTTTGCGGTCCGACTACCGTAGGTCAAGTAACAAAACAAAGGTTTTACTGGTTGCAGCCCGGTCCACCGAGTTTTTGTATTTTTAACTTAATGTATGAAATGCAAAGGACTAATTAACAATGCAGGATGATGAGGATGCAGGAAGCGTCACAATGTGATGCGTAGGTTCTTACCTCTCGTCTTAGGCTCACAAGCATCTACATCATATATGCAATAATGAAACTAACTATCTATCTAACTAACTATATATGTACCTATCCCCGAGGAGCCAGAATATGATTTATTTTATGAGTAATGTGTATTATTCATCCATTATAAACATAAATTACAGGTAGCTGATATTTTCTCTACAACACATGAAAGATTAAAGGTATTTCAACAATCAGATAGCCAACTGTTTCATAAGCAGCATACATTACTCATAGTGGAAATCTTCCTGAAATAAACCGAAAAACATTCATACAAGAACATAGGTTCAACGAGTTCGAACGGTCTCACAGTTGATCAACATAAAGCTGAAAACGAAATAGTTGCTCTTCAACAATTCCATAGCACAACATTTGAATATTCCACTAAACTTCCTCCAACAGGAAAACTGTAATTTTTTATTGCAAAAGGAAATAGTTCTTCTTACAATATGTCTTCACCAGTCTTACTGGGAAAAAGTCCTGTCTTCTTCTAAGTCTTTTACATTTATACAAAAAGTTCAGACTGTTGGGCTGCCCAAAGTGACCTTTGGGCTTCCCAACCTCTCGTCTCCCAACGTTCTATTTTTCTTAAATGTTTTACAAAAATTTAGTTACAAATTATAATGATGACCGACCCTTCATGAGGAAGGGCCCACTTGACTATCCAGAAACTTCCTCCACGCTATAGCCTCATTAGCGATGCCTTCAAAAGTACAAGGTTCTAAAAACTGAATATTTATCTCAAATTTCTCAGCTTGTTTCTTGATAGCCTCAAACCTGGACATAATCAAATGGAGCTGATCTTCAAGAAGTAGTATATTGATAGCTGGGTCATCTACTTGGCTTCTCAAGATCAGATCATCCACGGCTCTGATATCCTGCACCTTAGCTTCTTCCTCCTGGAATCTCTTCTGCAATAGCTCTACAAAGGCATCGTGATCTGGAAAAGATTCAAGCCTCTCCTCCGCTTTTATCTAGCACCGGTTGAATGTATTGAGAAGTCTTCTGAAGAATTCGGTGCATAATCCATTTGTCTTCTTCACTACCTTCTTGAAGTATTCAGTGGTATTAATAGCAAACTCCACTAGGTTATAGTCCAATTTGAGGGCCAGCTGGTCTTTTGTCGGTAGCTCCGCTGGGGTTTCCTCATTTTTTTCCAACCTTGCCATTCATACAGTCAGGACCTCTAGGACGTCCTAGGACCTTTCCACAAAGTAGGATGGAGTTTCCATAATCTCCTCCAAACGGCCGTCGATCTGTAGCACTTTACACCTTTCTTCTTCAACAGCAGTCTGCAGCTACAACATCTTGGTTTCCTGGGTCAATACATGCTGCTTGAGAGGCTGAAGATCGACCTGCTGTTTTCTTGCTACTTCCAAAGCAGTTTTCAAAGCAGAGATCTGCTCCTGATGTTCCTTTCTCAGCTCTTGAGTGTGCATATTGTTTGCCTACAGGAGGATCTTCAGCTGGTCTTCTAGGTCCTCCACCTTTGCCCGTAACTGCTCCTTCTCCTTTTTCAACTCTTCTCATTAGCATTGTCATGTTTAGGTCGTTTCGGAAGACCGATTCATCCTTATCGAAATGGTGGGTATACTCAAAGTGTACCATGTGTTCTTTGCAATGCTCAATAACCTTGCCTCGGGTGTCATTTCTGCGGTAGGGCATCTCCCCAAAATGGAATTTTTCCAACTCCTCTATGAATTCAGCAGCTTGTTTCACCTTGATGAATTTGTAGCTTTCTAGCTTGAATGGCAAAGGAGGGTAGGCAGTCTTCTTATGTTCGAACAGAAAACTGCCTATTCCATCTATGAACACTTGTCTGACTGCCGCCTTGTGGACTATGTAATCCATTGCATATTTGGGCAGCAGTGAAGGTGGTCTTGATCCTCCGAACATCCAGAAGTACATGCCATTTTCAGTTAAGAAATAATCCGCATATTCTTCTACCACTTGCATGGCTTCTTCTGACATACAGTCACACTCCTTTCGGAAAATGAGTGTGTACAGAGGCATAATGAAGAGCTCACAGACCTCTCTGTAATGGCTATGGTACTGGTGAGCCCAAAATGGTCTATAAGCGGCATAAACAGGCATCCTTTCCCTATCCCAGATGCACCTGAGACCAGGGAAATCCTGGTTGCACAATATGCAGTCTATTAATATTGAACTCATGTATAACTCTGATCTTTTCTTGGACTCTCCCTCCAAGGCTGAGGTCACACAAGAAGAAATACTGCTGGACACCATGCTGGCCCAATTGAAGACTGTGCCTTGAGTTTCCACATGAAAAATAATTGGTATCCATTCAAGTTTGAAGAGTCTGCCATGAGCTCTCCCAAATATTCTGTTGAGCATCAAGGCTATGAATCTATAGGGAGCCCTCAAGCTCACTGTATCATACTCACTGGTCGATCTATGTCGATAATGCTTTCCCTGCAACATCATTCTCCTAAGAGTTTCCAACAGGTCCATTTTGATGCTTTTCAGCCAATCCTCTAACAAGAAAACCTGGGCTTCTGGTAGGTGATAAGCCAATGCCACATATCCAAGGCTAAATGCAGCATAGCCCTGTCCTTCAACATTTCCCATGATCAATGTAGTGGTGTCTACTCGGGGTAGAATCCATCCAATTACCTCAGAGCATGGGAACAGCTCTGGTCTGGTGGCAACTTTCATGAGAGAAGATTTCTCTATGTTAGCATAGATGGATTCTTCTTCAAGGCCCATGTCGGGAACCTCCCTGCGGGAAATTAATCTATATACTTCACCCCATTTGTACACGGGTTCCACACCAGAAACACATTGAGTGTCTTCATATATGTACTCGGTCTTTATGACCTCTTCTACTTCTGGTCCTTCTTCGACCATAGGGGCCTTCTTCTTCTGCCTCTTGGACATGGTGGATTCGAATTCTTACTGCCATATATAACATTGCAACATTGATAAATTCAAGTTGCAGACATTCACAAGACACTATGCAGCATTTTATTCTTTCTATGTGTATCATGACAGCAACTAGTCCATGAAGCTAGGATATAAGCTTGCATAACCCGACTGGCCTCACTAACAGGACTATTACAACCAAATGCACACTATCTTAGCATGATACAAAACAATGCTGTATGATATTAAATCATTCCATCAACCATCTTCTAAACTGCAATAAAACTACATCCATATGCGATGTGCCATTTTCATGTGTCTTAATGTGATAGCAAGTAGGGAAGCAAATGCATGCATGTACGGCCTAAAAAATGCCCTGACTATCAGAACCATTAAAATGAAATGTGCAATGTTCATTAGTTTAGTCCATGTATATCAACAAAAGAGATAATTTGTAGTATTTATATGTAGTATGATTGTGAGAGTCTCTTGCGCTTTATAATAACAAACATTTTAACAATAAACAGCCTAGCCAGACTAAAATCAACAAGGACTTGTGCAGTTCGCAAGAGAAAATTTACATCAAGCCGACTACACATTTCACTCTCTGCGGGTATTATGGTCGTCATATTGCAAAAAACGCTCCTATCAAACTCACTACCCATGTGATTCACAGCTAACAAATCACAACAGTGGCATATTCCTTCTAACCAACTAGGGTTTATAACGACCGAACCCAAATGGAATGCGTAGGACGGCGTGAGAAATAGAGGCTGGGGTTCGAGAAAAACAGGAAATATGAACCTCGAACAAAAGGAGGAATTACCAAAACCTTACAGAAAAATCACAACAAAACCTCCGCCTGCACCTCATTATCGCACACAAGGCGGTTTGGTGCAGGCGGCGTAACATCCGCCTGCACCAAAACCCCACCCACTGCGCGCAAGGTTGCGCACCAACAGCCGCGGGAGAAAAAATTCTCTGTAGGTCAAAATGCCAGTGCTAGCAGTCAAAATAACCCCCCCCCCCCCCTTATCATATAAGCATACATCTAACGGGCGAAGGAAACCACCGGAAATAAGACTAACTGCATCAATCTTTGCACATGCCTCAAAAGGAACAGGAGAAGGTGAATAAACCTACCTGGAACGGACGTATCCGACATGGAGATGTTTGGCAAGCCTCGTGGTGGAGACACCTGTACTGAGGGTACCGCAATTGAGGAACCGGGTGAGCGCGACAGCACGACAACGACAGGCGCGACAGTTATAAAAAAAAATGATAGAATAATACCTTGCCTCCCCGTGAAAATATAGATATGGCCCGCACGTGGGAATACTTGATGGATCGGATGGGAAACAACTTTGGATAGGGAGGCAAAGTGCTGCTCCTTCCACAATGGCGGAAGGCCATAGCACAAAACCATCTGCAACGATAGGCAAGGCCCAAAAACTAACGGTCGAAAGTCGGAGGCTCTTTTGGGTCGGAAGCCAAAAGCTTAAAATATTTCACAACGATGGAAGCTCATAACATGACACCGGCCGTAAAGTTCAAGTTGGAAACTAAATGACTACACGTCGAAAATCTAGCGCCGTTCCCATCCGCAACGTCGGGACCTCAAAGCTCAAACCCTTATGAAATGGCGGAGGCCAAAAGCAAAGATCCTTCTGCAACGGCGAGTGAGGAAATAACCACACCTTCAGACATAGAACCAAAAAAATAAAAAAACAACCAAAGGATCGGAGAGGAAAACAAAGGCAAAACCCACAATCCATCCGCAACGGCGGAAAACGAAAAGGAAAAAACCATCCGCAACGGTGGGAATGTCAATCAACAAACTTCCGATTCAGAGTGGCTTCAAATGTATTAAAAAATAACGATAAGGCTTGATAAAAAAGGGAAAAATTTCCAGTGTTAGAGGGAGATGTAAATAGGTGGTAAACCAATTCAGCATGAGAAACTCTTTCTGAAAGTTCCCTGACCAAATCAAAGCATGAAATTAAGCTAACCAAAGCAAAAAGGGGGGTCCTAATTTTTTTGGGAATTTTGGGAAATTGTTGCAGCTGCAACAGACTGTTATCATTTAACCGATATGATCTTAGGATATTATCTTAGAGAATAACTTGCACGGCAATAATCACAAGAGACAAGAGACACAAAGATTTTCCTCAAGGAAACCATAAACGATAAAACCCCACAACTTCCTAAGAGATCGAATGAGCACCAATGGTAGCAGTAAAACCCAAAGATAGATAAGATGATCTCCAACAACTATTTTCTCTCTCGCACTCGTGTGAGAACTTGCTCTCTCACTCATGTGCCCTAGTTGAGTGAGTGAATGTGACAAAAAGAGAGTCTCACTCTCTATTTATACTAGTTTCCAACTTGACAATTACTTACTAGGGCTGACATCTCTAGGAGAGTCTAATAACCCTAGTGCCCCTCATATCTGGGGAATTTTCCCTCCGGACAACAAAGAGGGTTAACCTTAACTCAATTGTGGGGAATATTTCCCCAACTTACAATGGAGGGTTACCCTCAATGAATTTACATGACTTTCTTATATTAATGACTCTCCTGATAGGAACATCAGGGTACAATGAAATACAATGGATTCTCCTGATAGGAAATCGGGGTACAATATAAGATATATAAGTTGTGAATACATTATGAAGTTACAAATACATCAACACTCCCTCTTAACTAGGAAGGTATTCTCTTGACACAATACATTAGCACAAATATTCATCTCTGGATCATCATCAAGGCTTTATCATCACTAGATCATCATCAAAATTAGATCATCATCAAAACTGGATCATCATCAAAACTGGATCATCATCAAAACTAGATCATCATCAATGCTGGATCATCACTGAATCATCGTCATCATTGATTCTGCTATCTCAATCAACTGGTGCTATATCTCAATTCTTCTCATCATAGGAAGTTCTACAGAGCCAACCCTTTTTAATGTTGGTTGGAGGCCTAGAATTCATGTAGGTCTTCATCTTCTTCAACACTTATATCTGACCCAGTTAGAAAGGCCTTCCCAGCACTTACATCTGACCATGTAAGTAACACATCCAACATACATGTTAGAAAGACTCTGCACTTACATCTGACCATGCGGTCAACACATCTAGCATACATTTCAGAAAGGCTCTGCACTTATGTTTGACCATGCGAGGAACACATATAGCATACATGTCAAAAAGGATCTACACTTACATCTTACCATGTGAGGAACACATCCAATATATATGTCAAAAAGTCTTTACACTTGCATCTCACTATGCGAGGAACACATACATCATACATGTCAGAAAGGCTCTGCACTTACATGTGACCATGCAAGGAACACATCCAACATACATGTTAGAAAGGCTCTGCACTTACATCTGACCATGCGAGGAACACATCCAGCATACATGTCAGAAAGGCTCTGCACATACATCTGACCATGTGAGGAACACATCTATCATACATGTCAGAAAGGATCTACACTTACATCTGACCATGTGAGGAACACATCCAACATACATGTCAGAAAGGCTCTCAGACTCATCACTTCCCTTTGGAGGTATCCTCGATCTAGAGAACACCAAGCTTCTCCATTAAGTACTCAAACTTCACTCTAGATAATGGCCCGGTCAACACATCAGCTATCTCTTCATTCGTCGCAACATACTGGAGCTTCATCGCTCTTCTCTGCACCATATCCCTGATATTGTGATATTTGATCTTGATGTGCTTTGACTTGTCATGGAACATCAGGTTCTTCGACAACTTCACACAACTTTGATTGTCACAATATATACAAGTAGCATCAAATTAGAGATCAAACAAAATAGATAGTAGCTTTCTTAGCCACACTTCCTCATAACTAGCGGAACAAGATGAAACATACTCTGCTTCAGCTATATTTAGTTCCACGCAGGATTACTTCTTGCTAAACCAAGAGATCACACTTGATCCCATACTAAAGCAACACCCCAAAGTGCTCTTCCTATCAATGGCACTTCCTACCCAATCTGAATCAACATAACCCTCCAAGTTAATATTTTGATTCACCTCATACTTTATCCCATAATCAATTGTACCATTTAGGTACCTCAGAATATGCTTTGCAACAATAAAGTGAACATGTGTAGGATATGTCAGGAACTGGCTCCATGTGTTCACAACAAACCAAATATCTGGTCTTGTATTCATCAGGTACATCAAGGACCCAATCATCTGATGATACATTGTAGCATCAACCGACTCTGATGAAGCATCACTCAATAGCTTCAGGTTTGATGCCATAGGTGTGGCCATGGCCTTGCAATCCATCATCCCAAACATCTTCAATATCTCTATTGCATACTTCCCTTGTCCCAGGGAGATTCCATCCACATTCTTCCACACCTCAATGCCTAGAAAGTGGTGCATCATACCCAATTCCTTTATCTCGAACTCGGCAGGAAGTCTCCTTCTTGCAACTTTAATGAGTTCCTCTTTTCTGTCAGGAACAAGTCATCGACATATAACAAAAGCATCACTGGTATTCTACCTTGAACCTTGAAGTAAAGGTTGGAATCTTCTTTACTCTTAGTAGAGCCTAGAGCCATTCGTAATCTATCCATCCTATCGTACCATGTCGAACCTCGGGATCTTTTGCAGTCACTCCCTCTGAAGTGGAGCATCACTCTCCTTTTTCTTTTCATACTCTATGCAATGAAAAATTTTGTATTGGAGTGACAAGTAGATTCCTCTTCTACTAATATTCTATGTATCCATATAGGGTCACTAGATATGAAGATCCTCTATCTTGAAAATGTTCTTCTCGCACCCATCTATGAGCTTGTCATCCTCTATAGGATTTCATCTTTAACCTTGTAGCAAAGGTTAATATCTTCATCAATATAGGTGATATTCAAGCTCCTCACCCATGTGTTTCTTCTGAGATCGTACAAGGCCTTCTTTAATTTGCACACATGAATCTTCCTATCACGTGTCTTAACTTCCAGTGGTTGCAATGTCTCTTTGTAGTCTATGCCTTCTTTTTGTGAGAATCCTCATGCTACAAATATTTCCTTGTATCCCATAGACTTCTCTTCAGGTCTCGATACTGCATCCTAGAAATCATTCTTCTTGAACCGATATTCTTTGTTTCTCTCTTCTTGGCTACTTATTCATAGCTGGAGGGCTCTGCATTAATGATGTCGCTCAACAATGTCACATAACTAGAGTGTCTCTGACACCTCTTTTTTTTTTTGAAAGTATTTTCATATTATTCTTCATCTTGGATTCTTTCTTGAACTGTTGTCACTTGTTCTTTGGAACAAGTCTCATCCTTCTTTTCTTGAAGGTGATTGTACATGATCTTTCCTACAAGTCAAATGCACCAGTTGTATGATTAGAAACATTTCATAATGCATATTCATAATGGTAAATTGTTATGCATAAATATATAATCATGCAACTATTTTAGCCAATACAACAGTCATCCATATCTTATGGAAACTTTATAGATGCCTTCCATCTCTACCAGGACAACATTGAGATTATGCACTAATCCAATACGTCAGCAAAGAGGTTTCATTCTAGATAACTAGAAATGGAGAGTTGTATAGTAGCATGAGAAACTTGCCCATAACATGCATATTAGTAGTATACTGTCATTAATGTAAACATTCTATCATGCATAATACATCAACTGAATATAAACAATTTCATAACAAAACAATATCCTGAAATGACAATTGAATACTTATCTTTATTTGTTTCCTAGGTAGACTCCTTCTTGAGCCTTCCACTTCATCATCTTCTTCATTCATGACATCATCATTTCTTATCCAAATGGATAAGAGGTTCTACAAAATTGAGTCCTTCATATTCCTCATCACTTGTGGGATCTTCTTTGAATCATGAGAGCTTGATCTTCAGTTTCTCCCATTTTTTCTTCTACTGCTTCAAGTTGCTCTTTGACTTGAGAGACCCTTGTAAAGTATGACTGTATGGCCTTTGCATTCTGGATCTTCACATTCTTCAACCGGTTTCTCAAAGTCATCTTCTGATTTATGTTGTTCCCTTCAAATAGCTTGTTCAAAGAATAAAAAATCTCTTTATATGTTTTTATGGAAGACACTTGTGGTATAAGGTTATCCTTGATTGAATCAGAAATGATCTTCTTGTCCTTGACCAAGTTCTTCTTGTCTAAGTCTTTTATCCTCATCTCCCTCTGGAACTAGAACCTTTCCACTTATGTAGCTATCTAATTCATTTTATTAAAGAACCAGTGAGATCCAATATTTCCATGCTTGGAATTTGTCAGTTTCACCAAGCTTGTCATCAAGCTGGTGTGATTAGTCATTTTGAAATGAGAACCTCAAATGTAAATAGCTATAGATTAGATCTTACCGATCTGAGGTGTCTGTCCTAGTTTCAGAGCTACCTGATCTAGGGTTTGTCAGAGAAACCCTGATTTTAAAAAATTGGAATCTTTCTAGTATTATTGGATAGAAATATGCACCTCTTCAAGGTGAGTTGTCCAATGTACTCCTTTTCTGAAAATAGTGGAGGGAAGCTCCTAGAACATGAAACCCTAGTTTTCTAATTTCTTCTGCAAAAATTCCTGATACTATTTCTTCCCTGTCTCTACAATTATTGCTCCCCTATGTCTAAAATTTCATGCTGAGGTATCCTCTTATGTAATATTTCCAACACCACATGTTTGATCAGAATTGGTTTTACCATTTTGGACTTACGAGAGTTTTCCCAAGGTGACGTCTTTCAGGATTTTTCAGTATAGCGAACTTGTACAGACTTCCACGTGTCACTGTATCAACTTTGGGGTCTGAAAATTTTACCACAAAACTTACAAGCCGTTCCATATCTAGAACATCTTGTGAAATTTCATTTGGACCTTTTTATCCCAACATATGGCAATTATCCCTAGGTGTCCTGTTGAGGGTTGAATCATGGAAGAGGCTTGAACCTTGATTTGGAGAAAAAATATCTCCCATAATATAGCGAATATGAGGGTGAATGTTTTACACAGGGTACATGAGGATTTTATCTTCATCCTTTTAAAATTTAGGCCTCTGATACTTCTTCAATCCCTAGATATAGCGAATTTACCAAAACTACCAGTTTTAGTATTTTAGGGTTTTTCATGCCTAGGGTCAAACTAGGGTTTGACTTTCTTAGAGTTTTACCCGACCAAAAATATCGAAATTGGTCTCTAAATTTCGATTTTTATGGGGATAGAAATCCTATGTCGGGCTCACTCAAAAATTCCTCTTCTATAAAAAGCCCTAATTCCCGCAGAAAAATCTAAAAATGCTTGGAATCAAATTCTGCTTTGACAGAAATATGCGCCCTTCAATGGAGAGTTATCCTAGCCTCCTTTTGCTAATGGATTATGGAGAGAGACCCAAAAAGCAAAAATCCCTAGCTTCTACAGCTACATAATGTCTTCTTCTCAGGTTAGCTCTAATACCATGTTAGATTTTTATCATTTAAGCAATATGATCGTAGGATCTTATCTGAGAGAATAACATGTAGAACAATAATTATAAGAGACTAGAGAGACAAATATTTTCCTCGGGGAAACCATAAAGGAGAAAACCCCACAACTTCGTCAGATATAGAATGACCATTAATGGCAATAGTAAAACCCAAAGACAAAAAAGACGATCTCCAACAGTTGTTCTCTCTCTCACTTGTGTGAGCACATCCTTTCTCATTCATGCACCCCAGTTGAGTGAGTAAATGTGACAAATAGAGAGTCTCACTCTCTATTTATACTACTTTCTGACTTGACACTTACTTACCAATGCCGACATCTCTAGAAAATTCTAATAACCCTAGTGCCCCTCAACTGTGGGGAGTTTTCCCTCCGATCAACAGGGAGGGTTAACCTTAAATCAATTGTGGGGACTATTTCCCCGACTAACAATGGAGGGTTAAACTTAAATCAATTGTGGGGACTATTTCCCCGACTAACAATGGAGGGTTAACCTTAAATCAATTGTGGGGACTATTTCCCCGACTAACAATGGAGGGTTAACCTCAATGACTTTACATGACTTTATTATATTAATGAATCTCTCGATAGGAACATCAAGGTACAATGAAATACAACAGATTCTCCCAATAGAAACATCGGGGCACAATATAAGATATACAAGTTGTGAATACATTCTGAAGTTACAAATACATCAACAATAATCATAAGTAGAAATTTTTTATGAACTGTTATTGAACAATTATCTAGCATGTATTGATTCTAAGTCTTATTTGTATATCAATTATAGATCAATTTATGTCCTTTATTTATATATACAAATGATTACAATGATTAGTAATTATTCCTAGATCCGTAATCCATACCCGAGTTAAGTATTTCTAAATGATTTCATATAATGTAGATTTGATTTCATTCCTTATTGGTGAATTATATATGTTCTTGCTTATGTCATAGATCTAGTTAATTTACAATTAAAGTAGTAAAATTTAGCATGTTTAAATACAAAACAATTTATAGTCAAGATCGAAACAACAAATATAATTTTATGTACATGGGATGTATCCTTGTCAAGTTAAGGTATAGATATATCTTTAAATTATTTCTTAAAACCTTGAGACTAGATCTAAACTATTTAGATCGAAAGCAAGGAAATTGACTTATATAATATGAAATTAAATTATTTATAAAACTATCAAGATAGATACACAAAAATTTATGATTTATAACTTAGTTAATTACTAATTAAAGAATCACAATTATCTACAGTCATATAGAGATATACATACAGTATAGATATTATACGATTTGCAAAAGGAGTTTTATCAACAAATAGTCACGTACATGTTAGATCATTTATGGATCTTAATATAACAATCAATAATCATATTTAAGGTATCCAAAGTAATCCAAGCCCATCTACGATGGCAACCGAGTATTAGTAAAATACAGTAAGTAGACCTAAAAAAAATACAAATCAAATAGATGCATGCATTATACCTTTCAACCATGGTTTCAATATTAACTACTCCAGAGAACTTGCAAGACCCTATGGGTTGTATTTATTAAACCATAACAGGTTAAAGGATTATGTTTGTAATCCCATTTTAATGGCTACCATTGTTTATGCTAAAGATAAACACAAGTCAATTACACAGTAGCTAATGATATTTGCATAGAAACACTAAACCATGATACAAGATTAATAATATTTTATACTACATACTTTATTTCATAAACCGAACTAAGATATATTGTGGATATCTTTAAGAAACAAATATTATCAAAACATATTCATGGTTGTATGACCATCGAAGGATGGAAGCCATTGATTCAAACAAAGGAAAATATAAGTATAACCATAGAGCAATTCGTAACAAGAAATTCAAACACCCAAAGGGTCGCTTCAATTCATTATAGATTAATAAATTATCAAAACAATGTATGCATACAGGGTGTGGTTATAAGACCATCCATGACGGATTCCACCATTGTTTTTAAACCCTGAAAAAATTCCAACTACAGAGTAGCAGAAGTAGCGGTAAGTCCACCTACGATGGCATCCATAACACTAATGCGTGCACTGAAACAAACCATATTGTACTTAAAAATGATGCAAAGTAGAGAGGATGTAAAACACTCTGTAAAAATAGAGCTTAAACCCCAGGGGTTTTGAAGAACACAAAAAACGTATCTTGCAAATATTTGGATTGGTTTCCCCCCCACTCTGCTCCTATTTCTTAGGATTTTAGTATTTGCGTTAAAATAAAACATATTTTATAGAATTTGTAAGAAAATATTTAAATTACAGAAAGAAAACCAGAGTAAGGGTTTAGGGTTTATTTATTTGGTAATTCTAAGATGCAAGCCTGAGAGGAGGTGACTCTGTTTCCTTCCTCGCTAGTGCTCCAAACCTGCAATGAATGCATGAGTTACAATCAAAAAAAAATTTGAAAAACTAACACTGTAAAAAAGGTTAAAAACACTAAGACTCTTTACCTTGTGTGAGTTGCAGAGAGGGACAAGGGTCGGCTCCTTTGGGAAGACCCTTATTCCTCCTCTTCTCACACAAACAAAATAGTGCAGTGTTAGCTATAGTAAAAATTATTAACACAAACCTTCTAATAAATAAATGTAGATTTAAATCAAATTTACCTGGTGAAGGGAAGCGATGAAATGGAGTGGCTAGTTCAGTTTTTTGAAAGTGAAGAAACATGTTGCATATGGACATGGAAGCCATGACCAAAAAAATAGAATAACTTGGAAAGAAACTAGTTACAATTCCATCAAACACTGTGGCAACGTTTACACTAGAAAACCCAATAAATCACCATTAACAGAGAACAACTTCAGCTTTCGAAAGTTACAGAAGAAACAAACCATGAATTAAGGGTTCAGACATAAGTTCCAACACAATAAACCCTTTGCAACCCTAAATGTAGAACCATACAGGTGGATTCCTTAGATGATATCTCAAAGCCATCATGTAAGTCCTCACTGCAATGTCAACTCACACCCAGGAGAATGCTTTTAAGTCCCAATTCAACTAGATTAGTAAACATTAAACTCTCAGCCAGATCTAATGATGTCCTTTCAATCATTTACATTAAACCATTAAAACTTCAATAATGACCCATATCATATAACCATACAACTATTTAAACCAAGTGATACATTTTATTAACCTTGCAAATCATGGCATGAAAGCATATCAAATATCCATATGTTCAAAATTTACACTTTTCGCACCATAGGACCAAGGTCCTCTTAATATAATTTTTTACATTACGCTAGGGTAAGTCTTGTAGCCACACAAACTCTTATTACATTACAAGATTGGATCGGGACTATGGTATAGTCTCCTAACCCTTGGGTTAGTAAGGCCCTACTATTTAATAACAAAAATCAAAGCAATAATTTGTAAAACATCCCCTTCGAGTGTGGTTGTACACAGCGGTTAGAACCTTCCATTACTGTAGCTGGTGAAACCTGACATAAGCAACAAAATAATATAAGTAACTTACCTAAGAATCATTAATTAAACTCACAAGTAATATTGCTTGCTAGAATTGTATGAAGAGTTCTAGTTAAATGTGTGTACAATTTTTTTATTTACAAATTTTGAGGTGTGTGACACCTTCCTTTCCTTGGTATACATTGTTGGATCTAGAATATCTACCAAATTATATCAACCTATTGACTCAGTTTCATGTCCGTTAATGTGGGATGCATTAATTCCCTCCTTCTGATGGATCTATTCCTATCGATGCCAAATCACCATCTAATAAATGGATCCAGGAACCCCAATTAGCACCTTGGATCTTGCAATCACTAGTGGCATGTTTTTTCGCAAATGATAGTGGGTATACATCAACGACCTATGATTGTTTGATTCCACAATTGTTCAACATCAAACCATCTATTCACACTTATTAGTTTGTATTGAAGTACCTTCGATTCCATCAGCATTATCGATGGGTCTCCTCACATCTAATAACAATATACATCTGTTGGTAAAATATGCACTATCTAATTCAACACTTAATTGTCAACCCGAGAAGGTAGCTTCTGAGATGAAAACACTATATGTGTAGGATTGAAGGTTTGAACTAACCTAAGATAACTAAATATGCAAATGCGCTAACATGCAACTATATGATTTCAATCTACATGCATGACTTTCATAATTTAAATTCAAGAATTTAATCTAAATATGAAAACAAGAAATTAACTAAGAACTTGGAAAGTAAATATAATTTCAAATCTAATCTAATGTTATATTAATATATTCTATAAAGGCAGGAAACTGATTAATAACTGCAATTCAAACTAGTCTAACGCTATGCTAATCTATTATATGGAAGGGAATTGTAGATACTAATCTAGAAATCAGTTGCTTGGTCCAAAAGCGATTTAAATGAGAGCAAAACTAACTACTTGCAGCAAATTATCTGATCTATATTATAAATTTGAGACTATTTCGTGTATGCATAAGTAAATTCCTATCTAAGAATGCAAGTGCAATTGAGTTATAGAAAGAAATGAACTATTTAATTGCAAATTCATAGAAAGAAAAACAAGTAATTGTAGATTTGTTCAAAGCAAATCAAATATTATTCTAAAGACCAAGCATAAATAAATGCGTTGCAAAACAATAAACTAATCAAAGAAAACCTAAATTGGAGCTTTATAATCAAATCTAAAACTAAGTACAAAACAATAACTAGAAATATATTGATTCTGTAAGAAAACCTACAACATAAAAACAAAATACTTCTACTCTACCTCTTCAGCAAACTATACCATAAACTAAGGAATCTTAACCAATCATAAAAATAGCATGCAACTGATTTACAACTTGAAAAGTAAACCTACAACAATCTAGGTTATGTGAACTTTTATCATCAAACTTTCAAATACTAAAAACCAATGCATATTTAAAATCTAAATGAACCTATTAATCTTGAATTTGAAGATGAGTTCTAATCTTTTACATCTACTGAAATGAAATAACTTGAAAAAATGAAACTAACAAAGCAAAAGCCTAAGACAATAAAATGATGTGTAATTGCAAATGAAAGACTTATTATGGACTCAAATGAAAATAGAAAATGGAATGCTGAAACTATTTCATAAATGAGACAAACTAATATTCAACAAATTATATGACAACATTTTAAACAAGATTAAGCTAATCTAGGCTTTAGGCATGAAAACAAATGAAAGTTACTCATAAACTATCTAAGTCATGAACAAAAATAAAACTAAAACTATTTCTCATTTGAATCAGTAAAATATATGTTGAATGTAAAAGGATTTCATCATCATAAAAACTAAAATAATTAATCTATGTTTTAATATATAACTAAATATGAATTGTTAGAGGTGTATTTGAATCCCAACTAGCTACATAACACGGTGGAGTGCTGGAAAATTAACCTCTACCTTAACAAATTATTTCTGCAAAAAAAAATACTGAAAATACTGAAAATGAATTAAAATTCTTTCTAAGTGCGAATTAAATGCTAAACGACAGTCTGCATTAAGGTGCAAATAGAAGGCTGAAAAACAGTCTGCATTAAGGTGTGAACAGAAGGCTGAAAAATAGTCTGCATTAAGGTGCGGACATAAGACTGAAAAATAATCTAAATAGAAGGACGATTGGCCGGCGGTATGGATTCTAAAGGCATAAATTTCATAAAAACAAAGGAAATTATATGTTGTAAACAACGAAGTATTACCTACAAGAGAATGAACTACCTACTTGCAAAAATGAAATGACTTATAGGAAAAAGTAATCGATATATAAAAAAAACGAAATAAATTAGTTGCAAACATAAAAATAAGTTGATGAATATACACAAATGGATCCTCTAATTGTTGAGGGGCCCTTCCCAGCAAGCAGGGGTTTATCTCTTAAGCTTCTTAGTCACCAAACGTTAATAGAAAACAAGAATGATCACCAACAGCTGAAATAGAGACTTTTTATTAAACTAAAGCAAAGTTTACAAATCATTTTTCTCCCCTCCTCTTCAAAACCAAAGAGGTATTTATATGATGATTACAATGGACATCAGGTCGACCACCTCTTGCGAAAAATAGAGGTTCATTACTACTGTAAAAACTACCCATCAAAACAGGAACGAATTCAGAAAATGACCAACCACAATTTCTAGAAAAGTTTGTTTTAGAGAACCATGATTTTTTCCCGAATGGATTTGTAGTTTATGAAAATTCCTCCATGTGATTGAAATGAGGCTATTCTTCACAAAACCCATATGCCATAATTTTAAATTTTGTTTCTATTTACCCAAAAAGCTAGCCCTAAAATCAACTATATGTTAAAAACATGTGGTCTGCATGGGCATCTGGATGAACGTCCGGATGACCTGTAACTAAAATTTGTTCATAAATCCAGATTCTGAGTGGATTTTCTGCTAGTTTGTTGTCCTCATTGATGTTTGGGTTCTAGATTTAGATCGTGGCCGGATTCTATTGTTGCATCACGTGATTCTAAACCCTTTTTATCCTCATGTTGCGTGCCCTCCTCCTCGTTCATTTCACGGCCTGGACATAAAGTTATATTTTATTAAAACCAAAGCGATTATATTAAATCCAATGTAAAACTTAGATGGAATGGTTAAATGTTTTGAACAAAAGTCACCCATTCCATTTAAAAGAGTTAAGTGTTTTCTTTTTAAATCTAAACAAATTCTAAAAAGGATTAGTGTTTTAAATAAAATAATAATCATTTTTAAAGTTTAATCTTTTTTATTTGTTAAAATTTAGAATAGAGTTTAAAACTTAATATAAAAGTATAATTTTAATTTTTATGTGCAGGAATTACAAAGTCTACAAGAGAGAGTTGGAATACAAAGGTAAGCCAAATTAGTAAACTAAGCATGTAATCAAATCTAATTCAGAACTTATGACCGAAAGAAGGGGTTGAATGGAGTACAGAATGTCTATTATTTGAAAAATACTACATTTAATACATAATGTGGAAATTGAACCTAGTGATAGATTAATTTTACTCACAACAATTAACAATTGATCATGCAAAATCACTCACAAAAGAGATTGAAATTGGAACTGAACACTAAATTGTATTAACTCAGTGTACAATAGCCAACCCTGTAACATAATAGGTTTCTGAATAAATAACATACATCAGGGATTCGAATGCATGAGGAGCAATTCAAATCTAGCATAAAGCAGGCTTACTAAAAATAAGCAAATCCCCCATAGGTGTAAAAAGCTGATCCCAAATATGTCATGGAGCTCATGAATTGGAAAAATGGCTTTGGAAAGCTAAAGAGTGGTTGAATTTCAGCTCATACATGCTTTTAAAAGGATAAAAGAGTGGAGGATTAAGAGGACAAAAAACTAGTTCACCTCACCTAGTCTAGCTTTTCCATTTGCCTTAAAACACTGAAAAAGCAGGAAATAAAGCAAAAAATGCAGAAGAGCGCCTAGGAGGCTAGGAATAAAGTATATTTGATTCATTAGGATTTCCCATGTGCTACATGAGTCAAATAAGGCAAGTTTTACCACTATGGATAGGTAAAAGACAACTTACACAAGGTGGGACACATGAACTAGGCTAATAAGACAAAAATAATTAAATTAATGTCGAAGTGGGTAAAATATCGGTTGATTATTCTAACACCCCCCCTTAAGCCTGACTTATGAGTAATATATCAGAAAATTATAGGGCCTAGCAACAAGGCTTAGTCACCCTTTACATACTGCATGTCCATTTAAACAAGGAAAGAGGCAAAGCCAACTTGGGAAAATCCTCCCTTAAACATGAACTGTAAACAAAATTTGAAAATCTTGTCCTCACTCATGCTTCACAGCATGATCAGCAATCCTCAGTAGTGATTTGATATTGCTGAATATCTTCTCACAAAATGATTTGGTGAAGATATCAGCTACTTGTTCTGAAGATGAACAGAAGAGTAGGTGAATGGTGCCATCATGCACAAGTTCTCTGATGTAGTGCATATGGATCTCAATGTGTCTGGTTCTCTACTTCTGAACTAGATCTTTGCAGATTTGAATGGTACTCTGGTTATCACAGTAGATGGTAGTTGAGTACTCTGG